>OY986062.1:20239149-20303036 GCA_963920205.1 Stenodema calcarata
GCCGTCCGTGGCACTTTGCCCAGTTAGCGTTGAGCTAAAATTACGAAATTTGGTTTCTGGGTTTGGACCAGCCCACAATGATCCTCGAAACTTTTCATAACCCTAGGTCAAGGGGAAGGGGTTCAAAACGAAATTTAAAATTTCGACAATGTCATATCTCCAAATATTTAACTGAACCGTGTAATTTTTAGTTCACTTTTGAATGACCTGAAAAATTACGAATCTTTTAAGACCAATTGGATTTTTTTGCGACCAGCCGTTCGTTCACAGTGACCGCGCAAAGGTTTAGGAAAAACACTAAACTTTCGCGTCGAAAACGGCCGTTATGTGACCCAACCCCCAGACGCCCAGAATAAAACTACCTTTTTTCATCTTCCCGGTAAACTACAGTCTAGAAATTTTAACCGTGAGTCGGGGATAGACCACATTGCAATATTCACTCGTTTTTTCATCTGTAAAATTATTTAAATAATACCTTTTTGTAATAATACAAATTAAATTTTGATGATGAGCTATTGACTTGAATTTTAAAAATAGGTCAGAACTGGATCACAATGCAATATTCACTCGGTTTCTTGTCTGTAAAATTGTTCAAATAATACCTATTTGTTTAAACAAATTAAATTTTGATGATGAGCTAGATACTTGAAATTTTAAATATACGTCAGAAATGGATGACATTTCAATATTCACTCGGTTTGTATGACATGGTATGAGTATGGTATGGTATATTATTGTATGTATGATTTGGTATAATACAGTATGGTATGATAGGAAAGAAATTCGTATGGTATGGTATGTGTACGGTGAGAATATGGTATGGTGCCGATTTGCAATACAGTCTGGTATAGACGGAAGGGTGATCTGCACAAGGAAGATAATAAACCGTTGTGTCAAGAATTTGCAGAGTTTTGGTTTATTATCTTCGATAATGAACCATTGGAATCGCCCAAAGAAAAAAATTTTTTAATCCCCCCTCAAAATTTGTTGGTTTACGTTTCAAGATACGTAGATTCAGAAAATCGAATAAAAAAAAATCCGTCCGTCCGCCGTACGCCGTACGCCGTACGCCGTACGCCGTACGCCGTACGCCGTCCGCCGTCCGCCGTCCGCCGTCCGCCCCACTTTGCCCAGTTAGCGTTGAGTTAAAATTACGAAATTTTTTTTATGGGTTTCGACCAACCCCACAATGGTCCTCGAAACTTTTCATAACCCTAGGTCAAGGGGAAGGGGTTCAAAACGAATTTTGAAAATTTGAAAATCTCATATCTCGAAAAATTCATATAGAACGGTATGTTTTTTATTTCATATTTAGATAGAGTTTGTTCCGTAGAATGTTTTAAGACCATCCGCAGCTTTGTACGACCAGCCGTTCGTTCACAATGAGGGCTCAAAGATTGTGCCTCACACACGATCGTGTATCAAACTGTTGAAATACAGGTCCATTTTCATACTAACAAGCTCTTTGGAACATCATATGGCTTAAGTGATGTCGAGTTTGTTGTTCTGAGGTGCGTTTCGTGCTACGGAAATGAAGTTAATTTCGAATGTTTGTTGGTAGGTACTTCTTTTATAAAAAAATTATTACCGACGTAGTATTAAAAACCCCAGAATTATATCGTATTAATTAATCATAATTAATAATAATTATTATTAATAATAAATACGAATTATTAATACCTAACAATAAATTATAATAATTTTCACTAGGTACTTGATAAAATTGTTAATAATTAGTGATAATTGATAATAATAATTAATCTAACATTTAGGATCTAGACATTTAGACCTAGTGATCGAGACAGAAGGGTGATCTGTACAAAGAAGATAATGAACCGTTGTGTCAAGAATTTGCAGAGTTTTGGTTTATTATCTTCGATAATGAACCATTGGAATCGCCCAAAGAAAAAAAAATTTTAACCCCCCCTCAAAATTTGTTGGTTTACGTTTCAAGATACGTAGATTCAGAAAATCGAATAAAAAAAAATCCGTCCGTCCGCCGTACGCCGTACGCCGTACGCCGTACGCCGTCCGCCGTCCGCCGTCCGCCGTCCGCGGTCCGAGGCACTTTGCCCAGTTAGCGTTGAGTTAAAATTACGAAATTTGGTTTCTGGGTTTGGACCAGCCCCACAATGATCCACGAAACTTTTCATAACCCTAGGTCAAGGGGAAGGGGTTCAAAACGAATTTTGAAATTTTGAAAATTCCATATCTCGAAAAATTCACATCAAACGGTATGTTTTTTATTTCATATTTAGATAGAGTTTGTTCCGTAGAATTTTTTAAGACCATCCGCAGCTTTGTACGACCAGCCGTTCGTTCACAATGACGGCTCAAAGATTGTGCCTCACAACCCGATCGTGAATCAAACTGTTGAAATACGGGTCCATTTTCATACTAACAAGCTCTTTGGAACATCATATGGCTTAAGTGATGTCGAGTTTGTTGTTCTGAGGTGCGTTTCGTGCTACGGAAATGAAGGTAATTTCGAATGTTTGTTGGTAGGTACATCTTATATAGAAAAATTATTACCGACGTAGTATTAAAAACCCCAGAATTATATCGTATTAATTAATCATAATTAATAATAATTATTATTAATAATAAATACGAATTATTAATACCTAACAATAAATTATAATAATTTTCAGTAGGTACTTGATAAAATTGTTAATAATTAGTGATAATTGATAATAATAATTAATCTAACATTTAGGATCTAGACATTTAGACCTAGTGATCTAGACAGAAGGGTGATCTGTACAAAGAAGATAATGAACCGTTGTGTCAAGAATTTGCAGAGTTTTTTGGTTTATTATCTTCGATAATGAACCATTGGAATCGCCCAAAGAAAAAAAAATTTTAACCCCCCTCAAAATTTGTTGGTTTACGTTTCAAGATACGTAGATTCAGAAAATCGAATAAAAAAAAATCCGTCCGTCCGCCGTACGCCGTACGCCGTCCGCCGTCCGCCGTCCGCGCCACTTTGCCCAGTTAGCGTTGAGTTAAAATTACGAAATTTTTTTTATGGGTTTCGACCAACCCCACAATGGTCCTCGAAACTTTTCATAACCCTAGGTCAAGGGAAAGGGGGTCAAAACGAATTTTGAAAATTTGAAAATCTCATATCTCGAAAAATTCATATAGAACGGTATGTTTTTTATTTCATATTTAGATAGAGTTTGTTCCGTAGAATTTTTTAAGACCATCCGCAGCTTTGTACGACCAGCCGTTCGTTCACAATGAGGGCTCAAAGATTGTGCCTCACAACACGATTCTGTATCAAACTGTTGAAATACAGGTCCATTTTCATACTAACAAGCTCTTTGGAACATCATATGGCTTAAATGATGTCGAGTTTGTTGTTCTGAGGTGCGTTTCGTGCTACGGAAATGAAGGTAATTTCGAATGTTTGTTGGTAGGTACTTCTTTTATAGAAAAATTATTACCGACGTAGTATTAAAAACCCCAGAATTATATCGTATTTTAATATCATAATTAATAATAATTATTATTAATAATAAATACGAATTATTAATACCTAACAATAAATTATAATAATTTTCACTAGGTACTTGATAAAATTGTTAATAATTAGTGATAATTGATAATAATAATTAATCTAACATTTAGGATCTAGACATTTAGACCTAGTGATCTAGACAGAAGGGTGATCTGTACAAAGAAGATAATGAACCGTTGTGTCAAGAATTTGCAGAGTTTTTTTATTCGATTTTCTGAATCTACGTATCTTGAAACGTAAACCAACAAATTTTGAGGGGGGGTTAAAAAAATTTTTTCTTTGGGCGATTCCAATGGTTCATTATCGAAGATAATAAACCAAAATAGACGAAAAACTCTAGTTTTGCAGTTGTTCAGTACCTAGTTTTTTGGGGGATGTGGAGGGTTTGGTTCAATGTGAAAAAGAAATTGAGGTCATATTTGGATTCAGATGGTGAACCCTCCTATTTCCTTCCCGGATAACGGAGAGATCTCAATACGGGAAATGGGTTCGATCCATTGAGCCGTTTTTGCGTGATTGAAGGACAGACAAACAAACAAACAGACAGACAGACACCAAATTCAAAATCGGCACGGTTCCACTCCATTTCACGCGAAACGAATAACTGTAGTTAAATTTTTAGAAAATACCCAAGGAGCACAAAAATCGTCTTAAAGTTTAGTTATATAGATGATGCGAATGCTTTTACCTTTTACTTCCGATATTATTCATACGGCCCATTGTCTGAAATCACCGGCACGCGTATTAGATCCGTAAGAAAAAACTCTGCAAATTCTTGACGCAACGGTTTATTATCTTCCTTGTGCAGATCACCCTTCTGTCTATACCAGACTGTGTTGCAAATCGGCACCATACCATATTCTCACCGTACTCATACCATACCATACGAATTTCTTTTCTGTCTTATCATATTGTACTAAATCATACATACAATAATATTCCTTACCATACTCATACCATGTCATACAAACCGAGTGAATATTGAAATGTCATCCATTTCTGACCTATATTTAAAATTTCAAGTATCTAGCTCATCATCAAAATTTAATTTGTTTAAACAAATAGGTATTATTTAAATAATTTTACAGACAAGAAACCGAGTGAATATTGCATTGTGATCCATTTCTGACCTATATTTAAAATTTCAAGTATCTAGCTCATCATCAAAATTTAATTTGTTTAAACAAAAAGGTATTATTTAAACAATTTTACAGATGAGAAACCGAGTAAATATTGCAATGTGGTCTATCCCCGACTCACGGTTAAAATTTCTAGACTGTAGTTTACCGGGAAGATGACAAAAGGTAGTTTTATTCTGGGCGTCTGAGGGTTGGGTCACATAACGGCCGTTTTCGACGCGAAAGATTAGTGTTTTTCCTAAACCTTTGCGCGCTCACTGTGAACGAACGGCTGGTCGCACAAAAATCCAATTGGTCTTAAAAGATTCGTAATTTTTCAGGTCATTCAAAAGTGAACTGGAAATTACACGTTTCAGTTAAATATTTTGAGATATGACATTGTCGAAATTTTAAATTTCGTTTTGAACCCCTTCCCCTTGACCTAGGGTTATGAAAAGTTTCGAGGACCATTGTGGGGCTGGTCCAAACCCAGAAACCGAATTTCGTAATTTTAACTCAACGCTAACTGGGCAAAGTGGCGCGGACGGCGTACGGACGGATTTTGGTTTATTATCTTCGATAATGAACCATTGGAATCGCCCAAAGAAAAAAATTTTTTAACCCCCCCTCAAAATTTGTTGGTTTACGTTTCAAGACACGTAGATTCAGAAAATTGAATTAAAAAAAATCCGTTCGTCCGCCGTACGCCGTACACCGTACGCCGTCCGCGCCACTTTGCCCAGTTAGCGTTGAGCTAAAATTACGAAATTTGGTTTCTGGGTTTGGACCAGCCCCACAATGATCCTCGAAACTTTTCATAACCCTAGGTCAAGGGGAAGGGGTTCAAAACGAAATTTAAAATTTCGACAATGTCATATCTCCAAATGTTTAACTGAACCGTGTAATTTTTAGTTCACTTTTGAATGACCCAAAAAATTACAAATCTTTTAAGACCAATTGGATTTTTGTGCGACCAGCCGTTCGTTCACAGTGACCGCGCAAAGGTCTAGGAAAAACACTAAACTTTCGCGTCGAAAACGGCCGTTATGTGACCCAACCCCCAGACGCCCAGAATAAAACTACCTTTTTTCATCTTCCCGGTAAACTACAGTCTAGAAATTTTAACCGTGAGTCGGGGATAGACCACATTGCAATATTTACTCGGTTTCTCATCTGTAAAATTGTTTAAATAATACCTTTTTGTAATAATACAAATTAAATTTTGATGATGAGCTATTGACTTGAAATTTTAAAAATAGGTCAGAACTGGATCACAATGCAATGTTCACTCGGTTTCTTGTCTGTAAAATTGTTTACATAATACCTATTTGTTTAAACAAATTAAATTTTGATGATGAGCTAGATACTTGAAATTATAAATATAGGTCAGAAATGGATGACATTTCAATATTCACTCGGTTTGTATGACATGGTATGAGTATGGTATGGTATATTATTGTATGTATGATTTGGTATAATACAGTTTGGTATGATAGGAAAGAAATTCGTATGGTATGGTATGAGTACGGTGAGAATATGGTATGGTGCCGATTTGCAATACAGTCTGGTATAGACAGATGGGTGATCTGCACAAGGAAGATAATAAACCGTTGTGTCAAGAATTTGCAGAGTTTTTTTTTATTCGATTTTCTGAATCTACGTGTCTTGAAACGTAAACCAACAAATTTTGAGGGGGGGTTAAAATTTTTTTTTCTTTGGGCGATTCCAATGGTTCATTATCGAAGATAATAAACCAAAATTGAAATCCAAGGGGTGAAATCCACACAAAACGTATTTTCATCGAAAAAATCTTGTAGGCTCACGATCGATGACCCTGAACGACGACGCCTCCAAGTTACTACAAACGACATGAAGTTACCACTTGGCCTACGGCACATGTTCTACCAGTGAATTTTTCAAGGGCGGCAGTGCAATCGTGAGCCCGCATTGCCAGGTAAGTGAAAGTGAAGATGCACTTTCAAACTACGCGGGTCGCCAAGCTTTCCAAGGCGTGCAACTTCTTCAGTAGGTACCATTGAAACAGGCTCGTTGTCGAACAATTCGTCTGAAGTCCGCTGATTCGTATTTTTTTGTTGGGTCGCCGCAACTTCAGTAGGTGCGATTTCTAAAACGGCTTTCTATCTATTTTCAAGGCTTCCCAGATTACTTAGAGGACACATCGAAGTACGCGTAAGACATGCTGCTGATTTTATACTTTCCTTACCCAACCCCAACAACCATAAGGAAGGGAACATTCTCTACTGCGTTGTGGACTATAGATTGCATCAAATTCTGGTCAATATATATTAAAAAAAAAAAAAAAAAAAAAAAAACGATTTGAGTACCTATCCCCGTTGTTCTCAAATCCATTCGCAAACTTTCGATTTAGTGAATTTTCGAAGAATTTAGATAAAAAGTTCAAATTTTCACAAAAATCTGTCTTGGCAATCAAAAGGCTACGTTAGTATATGGGTAAAATCGGGCCACTCTAAGGAGGATTAAGGGATTTTTATAAAATGAGGTACCTACCCGAAAATTCCAAAAATGAAACATTCTGACCAGTGACGCCTCATTTTAAAGGTTTTTCTTTACGCTTAGCACGATTGTGGAGTCAGAATTGCAATATATTACTCTGTTGTCAAACGGGAGCACATTGAAGATGTGGAAACGTGGTTACTTGATAATATCAGAGTAGATGAGCGTGAAGAACATAATATGTATTATGTTCTTCACAGTTCATCTACTCTGATCTGATAACGGAATGAGATATCACAATTCTGACTTCACCATCGTGTTCAGCATAGAAAAATCCATACACTGTGGTGTTACTCAACAAAAAAGAACACAAACATGAGACAAAATAAAACATTTATATAGGTACCCATTTTATGCCATAGTGTGGAATGAAAAGTAGTGTACCTTCAGGGTGAACTACTTTGAAGGTACACTACTTTTGTGCCGTCAATTTTTTGAGCTTTTTCCACGGGTACTGTCACCACGCGGAACCCTTCTTGCATACTTCACTGATCAAAATCCCAGAAAATTCCGGAAATATCTGCAAAAACGCAGTAGCATTGATCCTGCTTTCACATTCCCTCGCATGAATTTACTACCTCTGCCAGTCAGTAAGTTAAATCCCCCCAAAAAACACTCCGTGTAAAAATCACCCCGCCTCGCAAATATCATTCTTCAGAGGCCGGAAAAAGTTATGATATCCACTTTCCCCGCCCGCCCTTTTCCTCATTAAGGAGCTAAGTATAATGAAAAGCTTAACCACTTCACAAGCACCGTACCCCTTTCGAAATCTCCCCTTGGCGCTATTGCGAGACGTTTTTATTACTTCCACAAGCAACTAATACTTGATGGTGGTTAACGTTTTATACAAGTATTAGTTGCTTGTGGAAGTACTAAAAACGTCTCGCAATAGCGCCAAGGGGAGACTTCGAAAGGGGTACGGTGCTTGTGAAGTGGTTAAGCTTTTCATTATACTTAGCTCCTTAATGAGGAAAAGGGCGGGCGGGGAAAGTGGATATCATAACTTTTTCCGGCCTCTGAAGAATGATATTTGCGAGGCGGGGTGATTTTTACACGGAGTGTTTTTTGGGGGGATATCACATCTTTTTGTTGTTGAAGTGGGTCATTTTATAAAGAAGGTCTATGCAAAATTTCAAGTCGATTGGTCCGGTTACCCAGGCTGTAGACTCGTCAAAGTTGCCAAAATTAGCCTAAATTTCAGTTTTTTGTTTCTAAAAGTTTTTGGGTTGAGATAATGGGTTAAACCTTTCAAAAGGCACTGTCTGATGTTGAAACGAAGCTCTGTGCAAAATTTCAAGTCAATCCGTGAAGGTGGAAATGCCAAACTGATTAAGGAGAAGAAGAACAGGTAAGGGTGAAAAACCGGATTTTTGAAGTTATATAACTCGGCTCCCTTTAAAGATATCGACTTGAATCTTTCAAAAGGCACTTGCTACACTTAAAACGAAGCTCCGTGCAAAATTTCAAGTAGCCTTGACCGACTGCAAAAAGTAGAAAAACATGGTAATTGGTTTTTGAGTTATATAACTCGGCTCCCTTTAGACCTAGCGACTTGAAACTTTCAGGGCTTTCTTCTATCCACACCATAAAGATCCATACCAAATTTCAAGTTGATCAGTCTACTAGGAGCCGAGATATGGCCATAATTAGCCTAAATTACCCTAAATTTCAGTTTTTTTGTCCCTAATTTTTTTTGGGTTGAGATAATTGCTTATTTCGTTCAAATGGCACTGAGCCATGCTATAAAGAAAGTGTGTAAAAAAATTCAAGTCGATTGGTCCTTTTACCCAGGCTGTAGACTCGTCAAAGTGGACAGAATTTTCCTAAGGTTTCTGTTTTTTTGTTTCTAAAACTTTTTTGGGTTGAGATAATGGGTTAAATCTTATATAAGGCTCTGTCTCAAGGTTAAATGAAGCTCTGTGCAAAATTTCAAGTCAATCGGTCAACGTGGAGAGGCTCCATCCTTGCCTGTCTGAACAAGGAGAAGAAGAAGGAGAAGAAGGAGAAGAAGGAGAAGGAGAAGAAGGAGAAGAACAATCTAAGGCCGAAAAACCGGGTTTTTGAAGTTATGTAGCTCGGCTCCCTTTAGACCTATCGATTTGAAACTTTCAGGGCTTTCTAATATACCTTCAAAGAAGACCCACACCAAATTTCAAGTTGATCGGTCAAATAGGAGCCGAGATATGGATACCTCGAAAACGCGTTTCGTGACGTCCGGTAAACATGCACTCGGTATCGTTCGTTTTCTCAACTTCTTTGCTTGGCGGGGCGGAACGCTACCGCGTTCCTAGATCAGTTTGGCATATTTTTCATGATTATAGTGGTAGTAAGATGACATAATTATCACAAACGACATTGAAGAACTGAAAAAACCTTTTCTTCCAAAGTAGACAAATAAATATTAAGGATAATATCATTAAGTACCTACCGATCTTTAATCAGATAGCACCACTCCTGATGAATATCGAATTAACCGAATAGCTTCATACTTAAATACCTATAATTACCCAATGAGCTTGCCTAAATTTGAATGAGGTTCCAAATATCACATTTTACATAAAACCATTTATTTCTTTAAAAAATGGCTCTTACAGCCATGCTGCATGACTGCGTTTTTTTTCTTTAACATACAACTCGGCTTGATGTAATCGTATGTCATGTCATCGAGTCATGTTCAGCCCCCCCCCCCCCCCCCACGATCTGATCACCATTCGGTGTTTCTATTCACATTTCACGCCAAGAGCCCTCATCACTTTCTCCGTAACGGAGTCAAACGACCCGAAGATGATCTCGAAATGAACATAAAAACACTCGCGAGTCTAAGGTCATTTAATAGTCATTGTTCGGCGTGATAAATCATTATGTGAGGGAGAGACTGCCGTTATGTGGGGCGATGGAAATATGAAGGAATCCATCAGTCCATTGACCATTCGGCACGCTTCCAGCCTCATCAATACTCCGAAGCACGTCATCGTAAACACGGCTAAGTCGGTCATGTAGCATAACTTGATGAGAGAGTTTTCGAAATCACCTCCAAACTTACCAGTTTGTCCCCGTCTTCAGTTGTACTGCTATGGGGGTAGGATTCAGTCTAGGATTCACACAACAAATTGTATGCAACCATTATGCAACCCATTTCAGGTCAGGTCCAAGGTCATTTGAGGTCAAATTAGGGGGAAAATGTCGGAAAAAATTAGAGGAATTATTGAACAATTCTGAAAAACATTTTACACAGGTTTTTGATGTCTCTTCATTTGAAAATGACCTTTGTTTGCCTCAGCGAGGTCCTCGTCAAGGTCATCTAAAAGTCACTTAACCGGAAAGGTCACTGAGTGGTTACTATTAGGTCTAACGTACCAACCACCTTGGGGGAATCTCAAAAAAATATGTAAACATTTATCCGTTTTTTTTCGATAATTAGCTCCGATTTCACCTTGAGATGGCCTTGTAGACATAAACAATTCGTCATATTTAAAATCAGTCACCTCAAAAATCAATGTACACATTATTAAGATTTTTCCGATAATTTCCTCCAATTTGACCTTGAGATGACCTTGAGTAGGTATGACCTTGTATACATAAAAAAGTCATATTTGAACCCTACGTAAACATTTTTTTTTTTCAGATTCATTAATGATAGAATATTTAGAATGATAGTGATATTTAAGTGATAGAAAAATTTCTGAAAACGTCCCTCGATTTCCTTCGATTTGATCTGCAAATGACCTTAAACCTGACCCGATGAAGGTCAACCAGCGTCAGATCAGGAATCAGCCACCCCAAAAACATTTAGAAATAAGGGTTGCATATTGCTTGCGTACATTTATTTGTAAACCTGTTTAATGAACCATTGGAGTCGACCAAGGAAACAACGGTTCATTATCTTCTTTGTACAGATCACCCTTCTGTCTAGATCAATAGATGTAAAGAGTGTGTGTGGTTTAGGTTGACCAACATCAATAGATGTAAATGTCTAGATCCTAAATGTTAGATTAATTATTATTATGAATTATCACTAATTATTAATAATTTTATCAAGTGCCTACCTAGCGAAAATTATTATAATTTATTGTTAGTTAGGTATTAATAATTTGTATTTATTATTAATAATAATAATTATTAATTATGATTAATTAATACGATATAATTCTGGGGTTTTTAATACTACGTCGGTAATAATTTTTCTATAAAAGAAGTACCTACCAACAAACATTCGAAATTACCTTCATTTCCGTAGCACGAAACGTACCTCAGAACTTAAAACTCGACATCACTAAAACCATATGATGTTCCAAAGACGGCTGGTCGTACAGAGCTGCGGATGGTCTTAAAAAATTCTACGGAAGAAACTCTATCTAAATATGAAATAAAAAACATACCGTTCCATATGAATTTTTCGAGATATGAAATTTTCAAAATTTCAAAATTCGTTTTGAACCCCTTCCCCTTGACCTAGGGTTATGAAAAGTTTCGAGGACCATTGTGGGGTTGGTCGGAACCCATAAAACAAATTTCGTAATTTTAACTCAACGCAAAGTACGGTGGACGGACGGATTTTTTTTTTTTTATTCGATTTTCTGAATCTACTTATCTTGAAACGTAAACCAACAAATTTTGAGGGGGGGTTAACAAAATTTTTTCTTTGGGCGATTCCAATGGTTCATTATCGAAGATAATAAACCAAATATATAAGGAAATCCGATTCTCCTAACTGTTCATCTTTTTCATGACGTGAAAATTGAGTACCTATTCCTAGTTATTGAAAATGCAGTATTCGTGGTTATCTGCAAATAACTAGAAATACTCAATTTTCGAAGTCTAATATCTCGGGATCTGTTAGATCTACAGAGCTGGGGTTGAGATTGAATTACAGCTTTTAATATTTAAGAAAACCAACCTTTTACAATGAGACAAAAACTGAAACAAGCCCGAAAATGCCGAGGTTTTTAGGCTCCCAAGAAGTTTTACTAGGGATTACTAGTTTTACTAGGATTTTACTAGTTTTACTTATAAATTTGGTGTAATTCTACTCAAAAATGCCCTAGCAAGATACCAAAAAATCAGCTTCCTGCAGTTTTTTTGGACCTAAACCAGTGTGGTGGCTGGCCTGTCTATTATGACGCAAAATTCAGACTGACCCTGAGAAGGGACACATTTATCAGTCTTGAAACTCCGTAAGATTTCAGAAACTTCATTTTCGCTATGAAATTCTTGGGGAACCGATGGGCTCAGATTAGTTCTCAAATCCCTTTCGACCTCCCACGGCGGGGATTTCTCATTGAAAACAAAAGGCGAAGAGGTGTCGGAAGGAGTAGGCTTTTCGCTAATAGGAATTAAATTAGGTAGAAGTAACGTCGACAAGTAGGCGATCTACCTTCATCTTCCTACGAGTACTTACGATGCCTTCAGTTATCGATGACAGACTGCGCGACCTCCGCCTCCGATGATGACTTTTGACTGAAACAGTAGGAGTCATTGTTTGCCAAAGATGTAGGTTTGAAGGAGTTTTGAAATTGAGGAGCCCTGTGGAGAAAAAGGCTTCATAAGGTTTCATCGCTTTTTCAGTCAGTTAAACTCAATATTCCCACCTTTTCAGAAAAAAAAAAAAAAAAAAAAAAAAAAAAAAAGTACCACTCCAAATTCTTGACAACACTACGTTTCGTGCTACGGAAATGAAGGTAATTTCGAATGTTTGTTGGTAGGTACTTCTTTTATAGAAAAATTATTACCGACGTAGTATTAAAACCCCCGGAATTATATCATATTATGATGATCTATGATATTATCATATTAAGATGTTCCAAACAGCTCGTTAGTATGAAAATTGAAGTCAACTTTTTTTCGTTTTCACGAAGTATTTGAGTCGATAATGGCTCTTCTTGAAGGTCCATTCGAACTCAAATAAATACGTCGAGTCGATATGAAGTCAACTTTTTTTCGTTTTCACGAAGTATTTGAGTCGATAATGGCTCTTCTTGAAGGTCCATTCGAACTCAAATAAATACGTCGAGTCGATATGAAGTCAACTTTTTTTCGTTTTCACGAAGTATTTGAGTCGACAATTGGTCTTCTTGAAGGTCCATTCGAACTCAAATAAACACCTCGAGTCGATATGAAGTCAACTTTTTTTCGTTTTCACGAAGTATTTGAGTCGACGATTGCTCTTCTTGAAGGTCCATTCGAACTCAAATAAACACCTCGAGTCGATATGAAGTCAACTTTTTTTCGTTTTCACGAAGTATTTGAGTCGACAACTGCTCTTCTTGAAGGTCCATTCGAACTCAAATAAATACGTCGAGTCGATATGAAGTCAACTTTTTTTCGTTTTCTCGAAGTATTTGAGTCGACAATTGCTCTTCTTGAAGGTCCATTCGAACTCAAATAAACAACTCGAGTCGATATGAAGTCAAATTTTTCGTTTTCACGAAGTATTTGAGTCGACGATTGCTCTTTTTGAAGGTCCATTCGAACTCAAATAAACACCTCGAGTCGATATGAAGTCAACTTTTTTTCGTTTTCACGAAGTATTTGAGTCGACAACTGCTCTTCTTGAAGGTCCATTCGAACTCAAATAAACACCTCGAGTCGATATGAAGTCAAATTTTTCGTTTTCACGAAGTATTTGAGTCGACGATTGCTCTTCTTGAAGGTCCATTCGAACTCAAATAAACACCTCGAGTCGATATGAAGTCAGCTTTTTTTCGTTTTCACGAAGTATTTGAGTCGATAATTGCTCTTCTGGAAGGTCCATTCGAACTCAAATAAACACCTCGAGTCGAAATGAAGTCAACTTTTTTTCGTTATCACGAAGTATTTGAGTCGACAACTGCTCTTCTTGAAGGTCCATTCGAGAAGACCAATTGTCGACTCAAATACTTCGTGAAAACGAAAAAAAGTTGACTTCATATCGACGCGACGTGTTTATTTGAGTTCGAATGGACCTTCAAGAAGAGCGATTATCGACTCAAATACTTCGTGAAAACTGAAAAAAGTTGACTTCATATCGACTCGACGTGTTTATTTGAGTTCGAATGGACCTTCAAGAAGAGCAATCGTCGACTCAAATACTTCGTGAAAACGAAAAATTTGACTTCATATCGACTCGAGGTGTTTATTTGAGTTCGAATCGACCTTCAAGAAGACCAATTGTCGACTAGAATACTTCGTGAAAACGAAAAAAAGTTGACTTCATATCGACTCGACGTGTTTATTTGAGTTCGAATGGACCTTCAAGAAGAGCAATTATCGACTCAAATACTTCGTGAAAACGAAAAAAAGTTGACTTCATATCGACTCGACGTATTTATTTGAGTTCGAATGGACCTTCAAGAAGAGCAGTTGTCGACTCAAATACTACGTGAAAACGAAAAAAAGTTGACTTCATATCGACTCGAGGTGTTTATTTGAGTTCGAATGGACCTTCAAGAAGACCATTTGTCGACTGAAATACTTCGTGAAAACGAAAAAAAAGTTGACTTCATATCGACTCGAGGTGTTTATTCGAGTTCGAATGGACCTTCAAGAAGAGCAGTTGTCGACTCAAATACTTCGTGAAAACGAAAAAAAGTTGACTTCATATCAACTCGAGGTGTTTATTTGAGTTCGAATGGACCTTCAAGAAGAGCAATCGTCGACTCAAATACTTCATGAAAACGAAAAAAAGTTGACTTCATATCGACTCGACGTGTTTATTTGAGTTCGAATGGACCTTCAAGAAGAGCAATTATCGACTCAAATACTTCGAGAAAACGAAAAAAAATTTGACTTCATATCGACTCGACGTATTTATTTGAGTTCGAATGGACCTTCAAGAAGAGCAGTTGTCGACTCAAATACGGAGTGAAAACGAAAAAAAGTTGACTTCATATCGACTCGAGGTGATTATTTGAGTTCGAATAGACCGTCAAGAAGAGCAATTTTCGACTCAAATACGTAGGTAGTGAAAACGAAAAAAAGTTGACTTCATATCGACTCGAGGTGATTATTTGAGTTCGAATAGACCGTCAAGAAGAGCAATTGTCGACTCAAATACTTCGTGAAAACGAAAAAAAGTTGACTTCATATCGACTCGAGGTGTTTATTTGAGTTCGAATAGACCGTCAAGAAGAGCAATTTTCGACTCGAATACGTAGGTAGTGAAAACGAAAAAAAGTTGACTTCATATCGATTCGAGGTGATTATGTGAGTTCGAATAGACCGTCAAGAAGAGCAATTGTCGACTCAAATACTTCGTGAAAACGAAAAAAAGTTGACTTCATATCGACTCGACTTGTTTATTTGAGTTCGAATGGACCTTCAAGAAGAGCAATCGTCGACTCAAATACTTCGTGAAAACGAAAAATTTGACTTCATATCGACTCGACGTGTTTATTTGAGTTCGAATGGACCTTCAAGAAGAGGGATTGTCGACTCAAATACTTCGTGAAAACGGAAAAAAAGTTGACTTCATATCGACTCGAGGTGTTTATTTGAGTTCGAATGGACCTTCAAGAAGAGCAATTATCGACTCAAATACTTCTTGAAAACGAAAAAAAGTAGACTTCATATCGACTCGACGTGTTTATTTGAGTTCGAATGGACCTTCAAGAAGAGCAGTTGTCGACTCAAATACTTCGTGAAAACGAAAAATTTGACTTCATATCGACTCGAGGTGTTTATTTGAGTTCGAATGGACCTTCAAGAAGAGCAATGGTCGACTCAAATACTTCGTGAAAACGAAAAATTTGACTTCATATCGACTCGACGTGTTTTTGAGTTCGAATGGACCTTCAAGAAGAGCAATCGTCGACTCAAATACTTCGTGAAAACGAAAAAAAGTTGACTTCATATCGACTCGACGTGTTTATTGGAGTTCGAATGGACCTTCAAGAAGAGCAATTATCGACTCAAATACTTCGTGAAAACGAAAAAAAGTAGACTTCATATCGACTCGACGTATTTATTTGAGTTCGAATGGACCTTCAAGAAGAGCAATTATCGACTCAAATACTTCGAGAAAACGAAAATAATTTGACTTCATATCGACTCGACGTATTTATTTGAGTTCGAATGGACCTTCAAGAAGAGCAGTTGTCGACTCAAATACGGAGTGAAAACGAAAAAAAGTTGACTTCATATCGACTCGAGGTGATTATTTGAGTTCGAATAGACCGTCAAGAAGAGCAATTTTCGACTCAAATACGTAGGTAGTGAAAACGAAAAAAAGTTGACTTCATATCGACTCGAGGTGATTATTTGAGTTCGAATAGACCGTCAAGAAGAGCAATTGTCGACTCAAATACTTCGTGAAAACGAAAAAACTCTGCAAATTCTTGACACAACGGTTCATTATCTTCTTTGTACAGATCACCCTTCTGTCTAGATCACTAGGTCTAAATGTCTAGATCCTAAATGTTAGATTAATTATTATTATCAATTATCATTAATTATTATCAATTTTATCAAGTACCTAATGAAAATTATTATAATTTATTGTTAGGTATTAATAATTTGTATTTATTATTAATAATAATAATTATTAATTATGATTAATTAATACGATATAATTCTGGGGTTTTTAATACTACGTCGGCAATAATTTTTCTATAAAAGAAGTACCTACCAACAAACATTCGAAATTACCTTCATTTCCGTAGCACGAAACGCACCTCAGAACAACAAACTCGACATCACTTAAGCCATATGATGTTCCAAAGAGCTTGTTAGTATGAAAATGGACCTGTATTTCAACAGTTTGATTCACGATCCTGTAGTGAGGCACAATCTTTGAGCCGTCATTGTGAACGAACGGCTGGTCGCACAAAGCTGCGGATGGTCTTAGAAAATTCTACGGAACAAACTCTATCTAAATATGAAATAAAAAACATACCGTTTTATATGAATTTTTCGAGATATGAAATTTTCAAAATTTCAAAATTCGTTTTGAACCCCTTCCCCTTGACCTAGGGTTATGAAAAGTTTCGAGGACCATTGTGGGGTAGGTCGAAACCCATAAAAAAAATTTCGTAATTTTAACTCAACGCTAACTGGGCAAAGTGGCGCGGACGGCGGACGGCGTACGGCGGACGGACGGATTTTGGTTTATTATCTTCGATAATGAACCATTGGAATCGCCCAAAGAAAAAAAAATTTTAACCCCCCCTCAAAATTTGTTGGTTTACGTTTCAAGATACGTAGATTCAGAAAATCGAATAAAAAAAAATCCGTCCGTCCGCCGTACGCCGTACGCCGTCCGCCGTCCGCCGTCCGCCGTCCGCCGTCCGCCGTCCGCGCCACTTTGCCCAGTTAGCGTTGAGCTAAAATTACGAAATTTGGTTTCTGGGTTTGGACCAGCCCCACAATGATCCTCGAAACTTTTCATAACCCTAGGTCAAGGGGAAGGGGTTCAAAACGAATTTTGAAATTTTGAAAATTCCATATCTCGAAAAATTCCCATCAAACGGTATGTTTTTTATTTCATATTTAGATAGAGTTTGTTCCGTAGAATTTTTTAAGACCATCCGCAGCTTTGTACGACCAGCCGTTCGTTCACAATGACGGCTCAAAGATTGTGCCTCACAACACGATCGTGACTCAAATTGTTGAAATACAGGTCCATTTTCATACTAACAAGCTCTTTGGAACATCATATGGCTTAAGTGATGTCGAGTTTGTTGTTCTGAGGTGCGTTTCGTGCTACTGAAATGAAGGTAATTTCGAATGTTTGTTGGTAGGTACTTCTTTTATAGAAAAATTATTACCGACGTAGTATTAAAAACCCCAGAATTATATCGTATTAATTAATCATAATTAATAATAATAATTATTAATAATGAATACAAATTATTGATACCTAACAATAAATTATAATAATTTTCTCTAGGTACTTGATAAAATTGTTAATAATTAGTGATAATTGATAATAATAATTAATCTAACATTTAGGATCTTGACATTTAGACCTAGTGATCTAGACAGAAGGGTGATCTGCACAAGGAAGATAATAAACCGTTGTGTCAAGAATTTGCAGAGTTTTTTGGTTTATTATCTTCGATAATGAACCATTGGAATCGCCCAAAGAAAAAAAAATTTTAACCCCCCCTCAAAATTTGTTGGTTTACGTTTCAAGACACGTAGATTCAGAAAATCGAATAAAAAAAAATCCGTCCGTCCGCCGTACGCCGTCCGCCGTCCCCCGTCCGCCGTCCCCCGTCCGCCGTCCGCCGTCCGTGGCACTTTGCCCAGTTAGCGTTGAGCTAAAATTACGAAATTTGGTTTCTGGGTTTGGACCAGCCCCACAATGATCCTCGAAACTTTTCATAACCCTAGGTCAAGGGGAAGGGGTTCAAAACGAAATTTAAAATTTCGACAATGTCATATCTCCAAATATTTAACTGAACCGTGTAATTTTTAGTTCACTTTTGAATGACCTGAAAAATTACGAATCTTTTAAGACCAATTGGATTTTTTTGCGACCAGCCGTTCGTTCACAGTGACCGCGCAAAGGTTTAGGAAAAACACTAAACTTTCGCGTCGAAAACGGCCGTTATGTGACCCAACCCCCAGACGCCCAGAATAAAACTACCTTTTTTCATCTTCCCGGTAAACTACAGTCTAGAAATTTTAACCGTGAGTCGGGGATAGACCACATTGCAATATTCACTCGGTTTCTCATTTGTAAAATTGTTTAAATAATACCTTTTTGTAATAATACAAATTAAATTTTGATGATGAGCTATTGACTTGAAATTTTAAAAATAGGTCAGAACTGGATCACAATGCAATATTCACTCGGTTTCTTGTCTGTAAAATTGTTCAAATAATACCTATTTGTTTAAACAAATTAAATTTTGATGATGAGCTAGATACTTGAAATTTTAAATATAGGTCAGAAATGGATGACATTTCAATATTCACTCGGTTTGTATGACATGGTATGAGTATGGTATGGTATATTATTGTATGTATGATTTGGTATAATACAGTATGGTATGATGGGAAAGAAATTCGTATGGTATGGTATGTGTACGGTGAGAATATAGTATGGTGCCGATTTGCAATACAGTCTGGTATAGACGGAAGGGTGATCTGCACAAGGAAGATGATAAACCGTTGTGTCAAGAATTTGCAGAGTTTTTTTATTCGATTTTCTGAATCTACGTATCTTGAAACGTAAACCAACAAATTTTGAGGGGGGGTTAAAAAATTTTTTTCTTTGGGCGATTCCAATGGTTCATTATCGAAGATAATAAACCAAAAAGTTGACTTCATATCGACTCGACGTGTTTATTTGAGTTCGAATGGACCTTCAAGAAGAGCAATTGTCGACTCAAATACTTCGTGAAAACGAAAAAAAGTTGACTTCATATCGACTCGAGGTGTTTATTTGAGTTCGAATGGACCTTCAAGGAGAGCAATTATCGACTCAAATTCTTCGAGAAAACGAAAAAAAGTTGACTTCATATCGACTCGAGGTGATTATTTGAGTTCGAATAGACCGTCAAGAAGAGCAATTTTCGACTCAAATACGTAGGTAGTGAAAACGAAAAAAAGTTGACTTCATATCGACTCGACGTATTTATTTGAGTTCGAATGGACCTTCAAGAAGAGCAGTTGTCGACTCAAATACGGAGTGAAAACGAAAAAAAGTTGACTTCATATCGACTCGAGGTGATTATTTGAGTTCGAATAGACCGTCAAGAAGAGCAATTTTCGACTCAAATACGTAGGTAGTGAAAACGAAAAAAAGTTGACTTCATATCGACTCGAGGTGATTATTTGAGTTCGAATAGACCGTCAAGAAGAGCAATTGTCGACTCAAATACTTCGTGAAAACGAAAAAAAGTTGACTTCATATCGACTCGAGGTGTTTATTTGAGTTCGAATGGACCTTCAAGAAGATCAATTGTCGACTCAAATACGGAGTGAAAACGAAAAAAAGTTGACTTCATATCGACTCGAGGTGATTATTTGAGTTCGAATAGACCGTCAAGAAGAGCAATTTTCGACTCAAATACTTCGTGAAAACGAAAAAAAGTTGACTTCATATCAACTCGAGGTGTTTATTTGAGTTCGAATGGACCTTCAAGAAGAGCAATCGTCGACTCAAATACTTCATGAAAACGAAAAAAAGTTGACTTCATATCGACTCGAGGTGATTATTTGAGTTCGAATAGACCGTCAAGAAGAGCAATTTTCGACTCAAATACGTAGGTAGTGAAAACGAAAAAAAGTTGACTTCATATCGACTCGAGGTGATTATTTGAGTTCGAATAGACATTCAAGAAGAGCAATTGTCGACTCAAATACTTCGTGAAAACGAAAAAAAGTTGACTTCATATTGACTCGACATGTTTGAGTTCGAATGGACCTTCAAGAAGCGCAATCGTCGACTCAAATACTTCGTGAAAACGAAAAAAAAAGTTGACTTCATATCGACTCGAGGTGTTTATTTGAGTTCGAATGGACCTTCCAGAAGAGGGATTGTCGACTCAAATACTTCGTGAAAACGAAAAAAAGTTGACTTCATATCGACTCGAGGTGTTTATTTGAGTTAGAATGGACCTTCAAGAAGTGCAATTGTCGACTCAAATATTTGTGAAAACGAAAAAAAGTTGACTTCATATCGACTCGAGGTGTTTATTTGAGTTCTAATTGACCTTCAAGAAGAGGGATTGTCGACTCAAATACTTCGTGAAAACGGAAAAAAAGTTTACTTCATATCGACTCGAGGTGTTTATTTGAGTTCGAATGGACCTTCAAGAAGAGCAATTATCGACTCAAATACTTCGTGAAAACGAAAAAAAGTAGACTTCATATCGACTAGACGTGTTTATTTGAGTTCGAATAGACCGTCAAGAAGAGCAATTTTCGACTCAAATACGTAGGTAGTGAAAACGAAAAAAAGTTGACTTCATATCGACTCGAGTTGATTATTTGAGTTCGAATAGACCGTCAAGAAGAGCAATTGTCGACTCAAATACTTCGTGAAAACGAAAAAAAGTTGACTTCATATTGACTCGACATGTTTGAGTTCGAATGGACCTTCAAGAAGAGCAATCGTCGACTCAAATACTTCGTGAAAACGAACAATTTGACTTCATATCGACTCAACGTGTTTATTTGAGTTCGAATGGACCTTCAAGAAGAGCAATGGTCGACTCAAATACTTCGTGAAAACGAAAAAAAAGTTGACTTCATATCGACTCGAGGTGTTTATTTGAGTTAGAATGGACCTTCAAGAAGTGCAATTGTCGACTCAAATATTTGTGAAAACGAAAAAAAGTTTACTTCATATCGACTCGAGGTGTTTATTTGAGTTCGAATTGACCTTCAAGAAGAGGGATTGTCGACTCAAATACTTCGTGAAAACGGAAAAAAAGTTGACTTCATATCGACTCGAGGTGTTTATTTGAGTTCGAATGGACCTTCAAGAAGAGCAATTATCGACTCAAATACTTCGTGAAAACGAAAAAAAGTAGACTTCATATCGACTCGACGTGTTTATTTGAGTTCGAATGGACCTTCAAGAAGAGCAGTTGTCGACTCAAATACTTCGTGAAAACGAAAAATTTGACTTCATATCGACTCGACGTGTTTTTGAGTTCGAATGGACCTTCAAGAAGAGCAATCGTCGACTCAAATACTTCGTGAAAACGAAAAATTTGACTTCATATCGACTCGCCGTGTTTATTTGAGTTCGAATGGACCTTCAAGAAGAGCAATTTTCGACTCAAATACGTAGTGAAAACGAAAAAAAGTTGACTTCATATCGACTCGAGGTGATTATTTGAGTTCGAATAGACCGTCAAGAAGAGCAATTTTCGACTCAAATACGTAGGTAGTGAAAACGAAAAAAAGTTGACTTCATATCGACTCGAGGTGATTATTTGAGTTCGAATAGACCGTCAAGAAGAGCAATTGTCGACTCAAATACTTCGTGAAAACGAAAAAAAGTTGAC
The DNA here is from genome assembly GCA_963920205.1 of Stenodema calcarata. NCBI lineage: Eukaryota > Metazoa > Arthropoda > Insecta > Hemiptera > Miridae > Stenodema > Stenodema calcarata. The sequence goes on from OY986062.1 coordinate 20,261,265, forward strand.
TTCATATCGACTCGACGAGTTTATTTGAGTTCGAATGGACCTTCAAGAAGAGCAATTGTCGACTCAAATACTTCGTGAAAACGAAAAAAAGTTGACTTCATATCGACTCGAGGTGTTTATTTGAATTCGAATGGACCTTCAAGAAGAGCAATTATCGACTCAAATACTTCGTGAAAACGAAAAAAAGTTGACTTCATATCGACTCGAGGTGTTTATTTGAGTTCGAATGGACCTTCAAGAAGAGCAATTTTCGACTCAAATACGGAGTGAAAACGAAAAAAAGTTGACTTCATATCGACTCGAGGTGATTATTTGAGTTCGAATAGACCGTCAAGAAGAGCAATTTTCGACTCAAATACGTAGGTAGTGAAAACGAAAAGAGGTTGACTTCATATCGACTCGACGTGTTCATTTGAGTTCGAATGGACCTTCAAGAAGAGCAATTGTCGACTCAAATACTTCGTGAAAACGAAAAAAAGTTGACTTCATATCAACTCGAGGTGTTTATTTGAGTTCGAATGGACCTTCAAGAAGAGCAATCGTCGACTCAAATACTTCATGAAAACGAAAAAAAGTTGACTTCATATCGACTCGATGTGTTTATTTGAGTTCGAATGGACCTTCAAGAAGAGCAATCTTCGACTCAAATACGGAGTGAAAACGAAAAAAAGTTGACTTCATATCGACTCGAGGTGATTATTTGAGTTCGAATAGACCGTCAAGAAGAGCAATTTTCGACTCAAATACGTAGGTAGTGAAAACGAAAAAAAGTTGACTTCATATCGACTCGAGGTGATTATTTGAGTTCGAATAGACATTCAAGAAGAGCAATTGTCGACTCAAATACTTCGTGAAAACGAAAAAAAGTTGACTTCATATTGACTCGACATGTTTGAGTTCGAATGGACCTTCAAGAAGCGCAATCGTCGACTCAAATACTTCGTGAAAACGAAAAAAAAGTTGACTTCATATCGACTCGAGGTGTTTATTTGAGTTCGAATTGACCTTCAAGAAGAGGGATTGTCGACTCAAATACTTCGTGAAAACGAAAAAAAGTTGACTTCATATCGACTCGAGGTGTTTATTTGAGTTAGAATGGACCTTCAAGAAGAGCAATTGTCGACTCAAATACTTCGTGAAAACGAAAAAAAGTTGACTTCATATCGACTCGACGTGTTTATTTGAGTTCGAATGGACCTTCAAGAAGAGCAATTATCGACTCAAATACTTCGTGAAAACGAAAAAAAGTAGACTTCATATCGACTCGACGTATTTATTTGAGTTCGAATGGACCTTCAAGAAGAGCAATGGTTGACTCAAATACGTAGTGAAAACGAAAAAAATTTGACTTCATATCGACTCGAGGTGATTATTTGAGTTCGAATAGACCGTCAAGAAGAGCAATTGTCGACTCAAATACTTCGTGAAAACGAAAAAAAGTTGACTTCATATCGACTCGACGTGTTTATTTGAGTTCGAATGGACCTTCAAGAAGAGCAATTGTCGACTCAAATACTTCGTGAAAACGAAAAAAAGTTGACTTCATATCGACTCGAGGTGTTTATTTGAATTCGAATGGACCTTCAAGAAGAGCAATTATCGACTCAAATACTTCGTGAAAACGAAAAAAAGTTGACTTCATATCGACTCGACGTGTTTATTTGAGTTCGAATGGACCTTCAAGAAGAGCAATTATCGACTCAAATACATCGTGAAAACGAAAAAAAGTAGACTTCATATCGACTCGACGTATTTATTTGAGTTCGAATGGACCTTCAAGAAGAGCAATGGTCGACTCAAATACGTAGTGAAAACGAAAAAAAGTTGACTTCATATCGACTCGACGTATTTATTTGAGTTCGAATGGACCTTCAAGAAGAGCAATTATCGACTCAAATACTTCGTGAAAACGAAAAAAAGTTGACTTCATATCGACTCGACGTGTTTATTTGAGTTCGAATGGACCTTCAAGAAGAGCAGTTGTCGACTCAAATACGGAGTGAAAACGAAAAAAAGTTGACTTCATATCGACTCGAGGTGATTATTTGAGTTCGAATAGACCGTCAAGAAGAGCAATTGTCGACTCAAATACTTCGTGAAAACGAAAAAAAGTTGACTTCATATCGACTCGAGGTGTTTATTTGAGTTCGAATGGACCTTCAAGAAGATCAATTGTCGACTCAAATACGGAGTGAAAACGAAAAAAAGTTGACTTCATATCGACTCGAGGTGATTATTTGAGTTCGAATAGACCGTCAAGAAGAGCAATTTTCGACTCAAATACTTCGTGAAAACGAAAAAAAGTTGACTTCATATCAACTCGAGGTGTTTATTTGAGTTCGAATGGACCTTCAAGAAGAGCAATCGTCGACTCAAATACTTCATGAAAACGAAAAAAAGTTGACTTCATATCGACTCGAGGTGATTATTTGAGTTCGAATAGACCGTCAAGAAGAGCAATTTTCGACTCAAATACGTAGGTAGTGAAAACGAAAAAAAGTTGACTTCATATCGACTCGAGGTGATTATTTGAGTTCGAATAGACATTCAAGAAGAGCAATTGTCGACTCAAATACTTCGTGAAAACGAAAAAAAGTTGACTTCATATTGACTCGACATGTTTGAGTTCGAATGGACCTTCAAGAAGCGCAATCGTCGACTCAAATACTTCGTGAAAACGAAAAAAAAAGTTGACTTCATATCGACTCGAGGTGTTTATTTGAGTTCGAATGGACCTTCCAGAAGAGGGATTGTCGACTCAAATACTTCGTGAAAACGAAAAAAAGTTGACTTCATATCGACTCGAGGTGTTTATTTGAGTTAGAATGGACCTTCAAGAAGTGCAATTGTCGACTCAAATATTTGTGAAAACGAAAAAAAGTTGACTTCATATCGACTCGAGGTGTTTATTTGAGTTCGAATTGACCTTCAAGAAGAGGGATTGTCGACTCAAATACTTCGTGAAAACGGAAAAAAAGTTTACTTCATATCGACTCGAGGTGTTTATTTGAGTTCGAATGGACCTTCAAGAAGAGCAATTATCGACTCAAATACTTCGTGAAAACGAAAAAAAGTAGACTTCATATCGACTAGACGTGTTTATTTGAGTTCGAATAGACCGTCAAGAAGAGCAATTTTCGACTCAAATACGTAGGTAGTGAAAACGAAAAAAAGTTGACTTCATATCGACTCGAGTTGATTATTTGAGTTCGAATAGACCGTCAAGAAGAGCAATTGTCGACTCAAATACTTCGTGAAAACGAAAAAAAGTTGACTTCATATTGACTCGACATGTTTGAGTTCGAATGGACCTTCAAGAAGAGCAATCGTCGACTCAAATACTTCGTGAAAACGAACAATTTGACTTCATATCGACTCAACGTGTTTATTTGAGTTCGAATGGACCTTCAAGAAGAGCAATGGTCGACTCAAATACTTCGTGAAAACGAAAAAAAAGTTGACTTCATATCGACTCGAGGTGTTTATTTGAGTTAGAATGGACCTTCAAGAAGTGCAATTGTCGACTCAAATATTTGTGAAAACGAAAAAAAGTTTACTTCATATCGACTCGAGGTGTTTATTTGAGTTCGAATTGACCTTCAAGAAGAGGGATTGTCGACTCAAATACTTCGTGAAAACGGAAAAAAAGTTGACTTCATATCGACTCGAGGTGTTTATTTGAGTTCGAATGGACCTTCAAGAAGAGCAATTATCGACTCAAATACTTCGTGAAAACGAAAAAAAGTAGACTTCATATCGACTCGACGTGTTTATTTGAGTTCGAATGGACCTTCAAGAAGAGCAGTTGTCGACTCAAATACTTCGTGAAAACGAAAAATTTGACTTCATATCGACTCGACGTGTTTTTGAGTTCGAATGGACCTTCAAGAAGAGCAATCGTCGACTCAAATACTTCGTGAAAACGAAAAATTTGACTTCATATCGACTCGCCGTGTTTATTTGAGTTCGAATGGACCTTCAAGAAGAGCAATTTTCGACTCAAATACGTAGTGAAAACGAAAAAAAGTTGACTTCATATCGACTCGAGGTGATTATTTGAGTTCGAATAGACCGTCAAGAAGAGCAATTTTCGACTCAAATACGTAGGTAGTGAAAACGAAAAAAAGTTGACTTCATATCGACTCGAGGTGATTATTTGAGTTCGAATAGACCGTCAAGAAGAGCAATGGTCGACTCAAATACTTCGTGAAAACGAAAAAAAGTTGACTTCATATCGACTCGACGAGTTTATTTGAGTTCGAATGGACCTTCAAGAAGAGCAATTGTCGACTCAAATACTTCGTGAAAACGAAAAAAAGTTGACTTCATATCGACTCGAGGTGTTTATTTGAATTCGAATGGACCTTCAAGAAGAGCAATTATCGACTCAAATACTTCGTGAAAACGAAAAAAAGTTGACTTCATATCGACTCGAGGTGTTTATTTGAGTTCGAATGGACCTTCAAGAAGAGCAATTTTCGACTCAAATACGGAGTGAAAACGAAAAAAAGTTGACTTCATATCGACTCGAGGTGATTATTTGAGTTCGAATAGACCGTCAAGAAGAGCAATTTTCGACTCAAATACGTAGGTAGTGAAAACGAAAAGAGGTTGACTTCATATCGACTCGACGTGTTCATTTGAGTTCGAATGGACCTTCAAGAAGAGCAATTGTCGACTCAAATACTTCGTGAAAACGAAAAAAAGTTGACTTCATATCAACTCGAGGTGTTTATTTGAGTTCGAATGGACCTTCAAGAAGAGCAATCGTCGACTCAAATACTTCATGAAAACGAAAAAAAGTTGACTTCATATCGACTCGATGTGTTTATTTGAGTTCGAATGGACCTTCAAGAAGAGCAATCTTCGACTCAAATACGGAGTGAAAACGAAAAAAAGTTGACTTCATATCGACTCGAGGTGATTATTTGAGTTCGAATAGACCGTCAAGAAGAGCAATTTTCGACTCAAATACGTAGGTAGTGAAAACGAAAAAAAGTTGACTTCATATCGACTCGAGGTGATTATTTGAGTTCGAATAGACATTCAAGAAGAGCAATTGTCGACTCAAATACTTCGTGAAAACGAAAAAAAGTTGACTTCATATTGACTCGACATGTTTGAGTTCGAATGGACCTTCAAGAAGCGCAATCGTCGACTCAAATACTTCGTGAAAACGAAAAAAAAGTTGACTTCATATCGACTCGAGGTGTTTATTTGAGTTCGAATTGACCTTCAAGAAGAGGGATTGTCGACTCAAATACTTCGTGAAAACGAAAAAAAGTTGACTTCATATCGACTCGAGGTGTTTATTTGAGTTAGAATGGACCTTCAAGAAGAGCAATTGTCGACTCAAATACTTCGTGAAAACGAAAAAAAGTTGACTTCATATCGACTCGACGTGTTTATTTGAGTTCGAATGGACCTTCAAGAAGAGCAATTATCGACTCAAATACTTCGTGAAAACGAAAAAAAGTAGACTTCATATCGACTCGACGTATTTATTTGAGTTCGAATGGACCTTCAAGAAGAGCAATGGTTGACTCAAATACGTAGTGAAAACGAAAAAAATTTGACTTCATATCGACTCGAGGTGATTATTTGAGTTCGAATAGACCGTCAAGAAGAGCAATTGTCGACTCAAATACTTCGTGAAAACGAAAAAAAGTTGACTTCATATCGACTCGACGTGTTTATTTGAGTTCGAATGGACCTTCAAGAAGAGCAATTGTCGACTCAAATACTTCGTGAAAACGAAAAAAAGTTGACTTCATATCGACTCGAGGTGTTTATTTGAATTCGAATGGACCTTCAAGAAGAGCAATTATCGACTCAAATACTTCGTGAAAACGAAAAAAAGTTGACTTCATATCGACTCGACGTGTTTATTTGAGTTCGAATGGACCTTCAAGAAGAGCAATTATCGACTCAAATACATCGTGAAAACGAAAAAAAGTAGACTTCATATCGACTCGACGTATTTATTTGAGTTCGAATGGACCTTCAAGAAGAGCAATGGTCGACTCAAATACGTAGTGAAAACGAAAAAAAGTTGACTTCATATCGACTCGACGTATTTATTTGAGTTCGAATGGACCTTCAAGAAGAGCAATTATCGACTCAAATACTTCGTGAAAACGAAAAAAAGTTGACTTCATATCGACTCGACGTGTTTATTTGAGTTCGAATGGACCTTCAAGAAGAGCAATTGTCGACTCAAATACTTCGTGAAAACGAAAAAAAGTTGACTTCATATCGACTCGACGTGTTTATTTGAGTTCGAATGGACCTTCAAGAAGAGCAATTATCGACTCAAATACTTCGTGAAAACGAAAAAAAGTAGACTTCATATCGACTCTACGTATTTATTTGAGTTCGAATGGACCTTCAAGAAGAGCAATTATCGACTCAAATACTTCGAGAAAACGAAAAAAATTTGACTTCATATCGACTCGACGTATTTATTTGAGTTCGAATGGACCTTCAAGAAGAGCAGTTGTCGACTCAAATACGGAGTGAAAACGAAAAAAAGTTGACTTCATATCGACTCGAGGTGATTATTTGAGTTCGAATAGACCGTCAAGAAGAGCAATTTTCGACTCAAATACGTAGGTAGTGAAAACGAAAAAAAGTTGACTTCATATCGACTCGAGGTGATTATTTGAGTTCGAATAGACCGTCAAGAAGAGCAATTGTCGACTCAAATACTTCGTGAAAACGAAAAAAAGTTGACTTCATATCGACTCGAGGTGTTTATTTGAGTTCGAATGGACCTTCAAGAAGAGCAATTTTCGACTCAAATACGGAGTGAAAACGAAAAAAAGTTGACTTCATATCGACTCGAGGTGATTATTTGAGTTCGAATAGACCGTCAAGAAGAGCAATTTTCGACTCGAATACGTAGGTAGTGAAAACGAAAAAAAGTTGACTTCATATTGACTCGACATGTTTGAGTTCGAATGGACCTTCAAGAAGAGCAATCGTCGACTCAAATACTTCGTGAAAACGAAAAATTTGACTATATATCGACTCGGCGTGTTTATTTGAGTTCGAATGGACCTTCAAGAAGAGCAATGGTCGACTCAAATACTTCGTGAAAACGAAAAAAAAGTTGACTTCATATCGACTCGAGGTGTTTATTTGAGTTCGAATTGACCTTCAAGAAGAGGGATTGTCGACTCAAATACTTCGTGAAAACGGAAAAAAAGTTGACTTCATATCGACTCGAGGTGTTTATTTGAGTTCGAATGGACCTTCAAGAAGAGCAATTATCGACTCAAATACTTCGTGAAAACGAAAAAAAGTAGACTTCATATCGACTCGACGTGTTTATTTGAGTTCGAATGGACCTTCAAGAAGAGCAGTTGTCGACTCAAATACTTCGTGAAAACGAAAAAAGTTGACTTCATATCGACTCGAGGTGTTTATTTGAGTTCGAATGGACCTTCAAGAAGAGCAATGGTCGACTCAAATACGTAGTGAAAACGAAAAAAAGTTGACTTCATATCGACTCGAGGTGATTATTTGAGTTCGAATAGACCGTCAAGAAGAGCAATTTTCGACTCAAATACGTAGGTAGTGAAAACGAAAAAAAGTTGACTTCATATCGACTCGAGGTGATTATTTGAGTTCGAATAGACCGTCAAGAAGAGCAATTGTCGACTCAAATACTTCGTGAAAACGAAAAAAAGTTGACTTCATATCGACTCGAGGTGTTTATTTGAGTTCGAATGGACCTTCAAGAAGAGCAATTTTCGACTCAAATACGGAGTGAAAACGAAAAAAAGTTGACTTCATATCGACTCGAGGTGATTATTTGAGTTCGAATAGACCGTCAAGAAGAGCAATTTTCGACTCGAATACGTAGGTAGTGAAAACGAAAAAAAGTTGACTTCATATCGACTCGAGGTGATTATGTGAGTTCGAATAGACCGTCAAGAAGAGCAATTGTCGACTCAAATACTTCGTGAAAACGAAAAAAAGTTGACTTCATATTGACTCGACATGTTTGAGTTCGAATGGACCTTCAAGAAGAGCAATCGTCGACTCAAATACTTCGTGAAAACGAAAAATTTGACTTCATATCGACTCGACGTGTTTATTTGAGTTCGAATGGACCTTCAAGAAGAGCAATGGTCGACTCAAATACATCGTGAAAACGAAAAAAAAGTTGACTTCATATCGACTCGAGGTGTTTATTTGAGTTCGAATTGACCTTCAAGAAGAGGGATTGTCGACTCAAATACTTCGTGAAAACGAAAAAAAGTTGACTTCATATCGACTCGAGGTGTTTATTTGAGTTAGAATGGACCTTCAAGAAGTGCAATTGTCGACTCAAATATTTGTGAAAACGAAAAAAAGTTGACTTCATATCGACTCGAGGTGTTTATTTGAGTTCGAATTGACCTTCAAGAAGAGGGATTGTCGACTCAAATACTTCGTGAAAACGGAAAAAAAGTTGACTTCATATCGACTCGAGGTGTTTATTTGAGTTCGAATGGACCTTCAAGAAGAGCAATTATCGACTCAAATACATCGTGAAAACGAAAAAAAGTAGACTTCATATCGACTCGACGTGTTTATTTGAGTTCGAATGGACCTTCAAGAAGAGCAGTTGTCGACTCAAATACTTCGTGAAAACGAAAAAAGTTGACTTCATATCGACTCGAGGTGTTTATTTGAGTTCGAATGGACCTTCAAGAAGAGCAATGGTCGACTCAAATACGTAGTGAAAACGAAAAAAAGTTGACTTCATATCGACTCGAGGTGATTATTTGAGTTCGAATAGACCGTCAAGAAGAGCAATTTTCGACTCAAATACGTAGGTAGTGAAAACGAAAAAAAGTTGACTTCATATCGACTCGAGGTGATTATTTGAGTTCGAATAGACCGTCAAGAAGAGCAATTGTCGACTCAAATACTTCGTGAAAACGAAAAAAAGTTGACTTCATATCGACTCGAGGTGTTTATTTGAGTTCGAATGGACCTTCAAGAAGAGCAATTTTCGACTCAAATACGGAGTGAAAACGAAAAAAAGTTGACTTCATATTGACTCGAGGTGATTATTTGAGTTCGAATAGACCGTCAAGAAGAGCAATTTTCGACTCAAATACGTAGGTAGTGAAAACGAAAAAAAGTTGACTTCATATCGACTCGAGGTGATTATTTGAGTTCGAATAGACCGTCAAGAAGAGCAATTGTCGACTCAAATACTTCGTGAAAACGAAGAAAAGTTGACTTCATATTGACTCGACATGTTTGAGTTCGAATGGACCTTCAAGAAGAGCAATCGTCGACTCAAATACTTCGTGAAAACGAAAAATTTGACTTCATATCGACACGACGTGTTTATTTGAGTTCGAATGGACCTTCAAGAAGAGCAATGGTCGACTCAAATACTTCGTGAAAACGAAAAAAAAGTTGACTTCATATCGACTCGAGGTGTTTATTTGAGTTCGAATTGACCTTCAAGAAGAGGGATTGTCGACTCAAATACTTCGTGAAAACGAAAAAAAGTTGACTTCATATCGACTCGAGGTGTTTATTTGAGTTAGAATGGACCTTCAAGAAGTGCAATTGTCGACTCAAATATTTGTGAAAACGAAAAAAAGTTGACTTCATATCGACTCGAGGTGTTTATTTGAGTTCGAATGGACCTTCAAGAAGAGCAATTATCAACTCAAATACTTCGTGAAAACGAAAAAAAGTAGACTTCATATCGACTCGACGTGTTCATTTGAGTTCGAATGGACCTTCAAGAAGAGCAGTTGTCGACTCAAATACTTCGTGAAAACGAAAAAAAGTTGAATTCATATCGACTCGAGGTGTTTATTTGAGTTCGAATGGACCTTCAAGAAGAGCAATGGTCGACTCAAATACTTCGTGAAAACGAAAAAAAGTTGACTTCATATCGACTCGAGGTGTTTATTTGAGTTCGAATGGACCTTCAAGAAGAGCAGTTGTCGACTCAAATACTTCGTGAAAACGAAAAAAAGTAGACTTCATATCGACTCGACGTGTTTATTTGAGTTCGAATGGACCTTCAAGAAGAGCAGTAGTCGACTCAAATACTTCGTGAAAACGAAAAAAAGTTGACTTCATATCGACTCGAGGTGTTTATTTGAGTTCGAATGGACCTTCAAGAAGACCAATTGTCGACTCAAATACTTCGTGAAAACGAAAAATTTGACTTCATATCGACTCGACGTGTTTTTGAGTTCGAATGGACCTTCAAGAAGAGCAATCGTCGACTCAAATACTTCGTGAAAACGAAAAATTTGACTTCATATCGACTCGCCGTGTTTATTTGAGTTCGAATGGACCTTCAAGAAGAGCAATTTTCGACTCAAATACGTAGTGAAAACGAAAAAAAGTTGACTTCATATCGACTCGAGGTGTTTATTTGAGTTCGAATGGACCTTCAAGAAGAGCAATTATCGACTCAAATACTACTTGAAAACGAAAAAAAGTAGACTTCATATCGACTCGACGTGTTTATTTGAGTTCGAATGGACCTTCAAGAAGAGCAGTTGTCGACTCAAATACTTCGTGAAAACGAAAAATTTGACTTCATATCGACTCGAGGTGTTTATTTGAGTTCGAATGGACCTTCAAGAAGAGCAATGGTCGACTCAAATACTTCGTGAAAACGAAAAATTTGACTTCATATCGACTCGACGTGTTTTTGAGTTCGAATGGACCTTCAAGAAGAGCAATCGTCGACTCAAATACTTCGTGAAAACGAAAAAAAGTTGACTTCATATCGACTCGACGTGTTTATTGGAGTTCGAATGGACCTTCAAGAAGAGCAATTATCGACTCAAATACTTCGTGAAAACGAAAAAAAGTAGACTTCATATCGACTCGACGTATTTATTTGAGTTCGAATGGACCTTCAAGAAGAGCAATTATCGACTCAAATACTTCGTGAAAACGAAGAAAAGTTGACTTCATATTGACTCGACATGTTTGAGTTCGAATGGACCTTCAAGAAGAGCAATCGTCGACTCAAATACTTCGTGAAAACGAAAAATTTGACTTCATATCGACACGACGTGTTTATTTGAGTTCGAATGGACCTTCAAGAAGAGCAATGGTCGACTCAAATACTTCGTGAAAACGAAAAAAAAGTTGACTTCATATCGACTCGAGGTGTTTATTTGAGTTCGAATTGACCTTCAAGAAGAGGGATTGTCGACTCAAATACTTCGTGAAAACGAAAAAAAGTTGACTTCATATCGACTCGAGGTGTTTATTTGAGTTAGAATGGACCTTCAAGAAGTGCAATTGTCGACTCAAATATTTGTGAAAACGAAAAAAAGTTGACTTCATATCGACTCGAGGTGTTTATTTGAGTTCGAATGGACCTTCAAGAAGAGCAATTATCAACTCAAATACTTCGTGAAAACGAAAAAAAGTAGACTTCATATCGACTCGACGTGTTTATTTGAGTTCGAATGGACCTTCAAGAAGAGCAGTTGTCGACTCAAATACTTCGTGAAAACGAAAAAAAGTTGAATTCATATCGACTCGAGGTGTTTATTTGAGTTCGAATGGACCTTCAAGAAGAGCAATGGTCGACTCAAATACTTCGTGAAAACGAAAAAAAGTTGACTTCATATCGACTCGAGGTGTCCATTTGAGTTCGAATGGACCTTCAAGAAGAGCAGTTGTCGACTCAAATACTTCGTGAAAACGAAAAAAAGTAGACTTCATATCGACTCGACGTGTTTATTTGAGTTCGAATGGACCTTCAAGAAGAGCAGTAGTCGACTCAAATACTTCGTGAAAACGAAAAAAAGTTGACTTCATATCGACTCGAGGTGTTTATTTGAGTTCGAATGGACCTTCAAGAAGACCAATTGTCGACTCAAATACTTCGTGAAAACGAAAAATTTGACTTCATATCGACTCGACGTGTTTTTGAGTTCGAATGGACCTTCAAGAAGAGCAATCGTCGACTCAAATACTTCGTGAAAACGAAAAATTTGACTTCATGTCGACTCGCCGTGTTTATTTGAGTTCGAATGGACCTTCAAGAAGAGCAATTTTCGACTCAAATACGTAGTGAAAACGAAAAAAAGTTGACTTCATATCGACTCGAGGTGATTATTTGAGTTCGAATTGACCGTCAAGAAGAGCAATTTTCGACTCAAATACGTAGGTAGTGAAAACGAAAAAAAGTTGACTTCATATCGACTCGAGGTGTTTATTTGAGTTCGAATGGACCTTCAAGAAGAGCAATTGTCGACTCAAATACTTCGTGAAAACGAAAAAAAGTTGACTTCATATCGACTCGAGGTGTTTATTTGAGTTAGAATGGACCTTCAAGAAGTGCAATTGTCGACTCAAATATTTGTGAAAACGAAAAAAAGTTGACTTCATATCGACTCGAGGTGTTTATTTGAGTTCGAATGGACCTTCAAGAAGAGCAATTATCGACTCAAATACTTCGTGAAAACGAAAAAAAGTAGACTTCATATCGACTCGACGTGTTTATTTGAGTTCGAATGGACCTTCAAGAAGAGCAGTTGTCGACTCAAATCCTTCGTGAAAACGAAAAAAAGTTGAATTCATATCGACTCGAGGTGATTATTTGAGTTCGAATGGACCTTCAAGAAGAGCAATTGTCGACTCAAATACTTCGTGAAAACGAAAAAAAGTTGACTTCATATCGACTCGAGGTGTTTATTTGAGTTAGAATGGACCTTCAAGAAGTGCAATTGTCGACTCAAATATTTGTGAAAACGAAAAAAAGTTGACTTCATATCGACTCGAGGTGTTTATTTGAGTTCGAATGGACCTTCAAGAAGAGCAATTATCGACTCAAATACTTCGTGAAAACGAAAAAAAGTAGACTTCATATCGACTCGACGTGTTTATTTGAGTTCGAATGGACCTTCAAGAAGAGCAGTTGTCGACTCAAATCCTTCGTGAAAACGAAAAAAAGTTGAATTCATATCGACTCGAGGTGATTATTTGAGTTCGAATAGACCGTCAAGATGAGCAATTTTCGACTCAAATACGTAGGTAGTGAAAACGAAAAAAAGTTGACTTCATATCGACTCGAGGTGATTATTTGAGTTCGAATAGACCGTCAAGAAGAGCAATTATCGACTCAAATACTTCGTGAAAACGAAAAAAAGTAGACTTCATATCGACTCGACGTGTTTATTTGAGTTCGAATGGACCTTCAAGAAGGGCAATTATCGACTCAAATACTTCGAGAAAACGAAAAAAAGTAGACTTCATATCGACTCGACGTGTTTATTTGAGTTCGAATGGACCTTCAAGAAGGGCAATTATCGACTCAAATACTTCGAGAAAACGAAAAAAATTTGACTTCATATCGACTCGACGTATTTATTTGAGTTCGAATGGACCTTCAAGAAGAGCAGTTGTCGACTCAAATACTTCGTGAAAACGAAAAAAAGTTGACTTCATATCGACTCGAGGTGTTTATTTGAGTTCGAATGGACCTTCAAGAAGACCAATTGTCGACTCAAATACTTCGTGAAAACGAAAAAAAGTTGACTTCATATTGACTCGACGTGTTTATTTGAGGTCGAATGGACTTTCATGAAGAGCAGTTGTCGACTCAAATACTTCGTGAAAACGAAAAAAAGTTGACTTCATATCGACTCGACGTGTTTATTTGAGTTCGAATGGACCTTCAAGAAGAGCAATTGTCGACTCAAATACTTCGTGAAAACGAAAAAAAGTTGACTTCATATCAACTCGAGGTGTTTATTTGAGTTCGAATGGACCTTCAAGAAGAGCAATCGTCGACTCAAATACTTCATGAAAACGAAAAAAAGTTGACTTCATATCGACTCGACGTGTTTATTTGAGTTCGAATGGACCTTCAAGAAGAGCAATTTTCGACTCAAATACGTAGTGGAAACGAAAAAAAGTTGACTTCACATCGACTCGAGGTGATTATTTGAGTTCGAATAGACCGTCAAGAAGAGCAATTTTCGACTCAAATACGTAGGTAGTGAAAACGAAAAAAAGTTGACTTCATATCGACTCGAGGTGATTATTTGAGTTCGAATAGACCGTCAAGAAGAGCAATTGTCGACTCAAATACTTCGTGAAAACGAAAAAAAGTTGACTTCATATCGACTCGACATGTTTATTTGAGTTCGAATGGACCTTCAAGAAGAGCAATCGTCGACTCAAATACTTCGTGAAAACGAAACATTTGACTTCATATCGACTCGACGTGTTTATTTGAGTTCGAATGGACCTTCAAGAAGAGCAATGGTCGACTCAAATACTTCGTGAAAACGAAAAAAAAGTTGACTTCATATCGACTCGAGGTGTTTATCTGAGTTCGAATTGACCTTCAAGAAGTGCAATTGTCGACTCAAATATTTGTGAAAACGAAAAAAAGTTGACTTCATATCGACTCGAGGTGTTTATTTGAGTTCGAATTGACCTTCAAGAAGAGGGATTGTCGACTCAAATACTTCGTGAAAACGGAAAAAAAGTTGACTTCATATCGACTCGACGTGTTTATTTGAGTTCGAATGGACCTTCAAGAAGAGCAGTTGTCGACTCAAATACTTCGTGAAAACGAAAAAAGTTGACTTCATATCGACTCGAGGTGTTTATTTGAGTTCGAATGGACCTTCAAGAAGAGCAATGGTCGACTCAAATACGTAGTGAAAACGAAAAAAAGTTGACTTCATATCGACTCGAGGTGATTATTTGAGTTCGAATAGACCGTCAAGAAGAGCAATTTTCGACTCAAATACGTAGGTAGTGAAAACGAAAAAAAGTTGACTTCATATCGACTCGAGGTGATTATTTGAGTTCGAATAGACCGTCAAGAAGAGCAATTGTCGACTCAAATACTTCGTGAAAACGAAAAAAAGTTGACTTCATATCGACTCGAGGTGTTTATTTGAGTTCGAATGGACCTTCAAGAAGAGCAATTTTCGACTCAAATACTTCGTGAAAACGAAAAATTTGACTTCATATCGACACGACGTGTTTATTTGAGTTCGAATGGACCTTCAAGAAGAGCAATGGTCGACTCAAATACTTCGTGAAAACGAAAAAAAAGTTGACTTCATATCGACTCGAGGTGTTTATTTGAGTTCGAATTGACCTTCAAGAAGAGGGATTGTCGACTCAAATACTTCGTGAAAACGAAAAAAAGTTGACTTCATATCGACTCGAGGTGTTTATTTGAGTTGGAATGGACCTTCAAGAAGTGCAATTGTCGACTCAAATATTTGTGAAAACGAAAAAAAGTTGACTTCATATCGACTCGAGGTGTTTATTTGAGTTCGAATGGACCTTCAAGAAGAGCAATTATCGACTCAAATACTTCGTGAATACGAAAAAAAGTAGACTTCATATCGACTCGACGTGTTTATTTGAGTTCGAATGGACCTTCAAGAAGAGCAGTTGTCGACTCAAATACTTCGTGAAAACGAAAAAAAGTTGAATTCATATCGACTCGAGGTGTTTATTTGAGTTCGAATGGACCTTCAAGAAGAGCAATGGTCGACTCAAATACTTCGTGAAAACGAAAAAAAGTTGACTTCATATCGACTCGAGGTGTTTATTTGAGTTCGAATGGACCTTCAAGAAGAGCAGTTGACGACTCAAATACTTCGTGAAAACGAAAAAAAGTAGACTTCATATCGACTCGACGTGTTTATTTGAGTTCGAATGGACCTTCAAGAAGAGCAGTAGTCGACTCAAATACTTCGTGAAAACGAAAAAAAGTTGACTTCATATCGACTCGAGGTGTTTATTTGAGTTCGAATGGACCTTCAAGAAGACCAATTGTCGACTCAAATACTTCGTGAAAACGAAAAATTTGACTTCATATCGACTCGACGTGTTTTTGAGTTCGAATGGACCTTCAAGAAGAGCAATCGTCGACTCAAATACTTCGTGAAAACGAAAAATTTGACTTCATATCGACTCGCCGTGTTTATTTGAGTTCGAATGGACCTTCAAGAAGAGCAATTTTCGACTCAAATACGTAGTGAAAACGAAAAAAAGTTGACTTCATATCGACTCGAGGTGATTATTTGAGTTCGAATTGACCGTCAAGAAGAGCAATTTTCGACTCAAATACGTAGGTAGTGAAAACGAAAAAAAGTTGACTTCATATCGACTCGAGGTGATTATTTGAGTTCGAATAGACCGTCAAGAAGAGCAATTGTCGACTCAAATACTTCGTGAAAACGAAAAAAAGTTGACTTCATATCGACTCGACGTGTTTATTTGAGTTCGAATGGACCTTCAAGAAGAGCAATTGTCGACTCAAATACTTCGTGAAAACGAAAAAAAGTTGACTTCATATCGACTCGAGGTGTTTATTTGAGTTAGAATGGACCTTCAAGAAGTGCAATTGTCGACTCAAATATTTGTGAAAACGAAAAAAAGTTGACTTCATATCGACTCGAGGTGTTTATTTGAGTTCGAATGGACCTTCAAGAAGAGCAATTATCGACTCAAATACTTCGTGAAAACGAAAAAAAGTAGACTTCATATCGACTCGACGTGTTTATTTGAGTTCGAATGGACCTTCAAGAAGAGCAGTTGTCGACTCAAATACTTCGTGAAAACGAAAAAAAGTTGAATTCATATCGACTCGAGGTGATTATTTGAGTTCGAATAGACCGTCAAGATGAGCAATTTTCGACTCAAATACGTAGGTAGTGAAAACGAAAAAAAGTTGACTTCATATCGACTCGAGGTGATTATTTGAATTCGAATAGACCGTCAAGAAGAGCAATTTTCGACTCAAATACGTAGGTAGTGAAAACGAAAAAAAGTTGACTTCATATCGACTCGAGGTGATTATTTGAGTTCGAATAGACCGTCAAGAAGAGCAATTGTCGACTCAAATACTTCGTGAAAACGAAAAAAAGTTGACTTCATATCGACTCGACATGTTTATTTGAGTTCGAATGGACCTTCAAGAAGAGCAATCGTCGACTCAAATACTTCGTGAAAACGAAACATTTGACTTCATATCGACTCGACGTGTTTATTTGAGTTCGAATGGACCTTCAAGAAGAGCAGTTGTCGACTCAAATACTTCGTGAAAACGAAAAAAAGTTGAATTCATATCGACTCGAGGTGTTTATTTGAGTTCGAATGGACCTTCAAGAAGAGCAATGGTCGACTCAAATACTTCGTGAAAACGAAAAAAAGTTGACTTCATATCGACTCGAGGTGTTTATTTGAGTTCGAATGGACCTTCAAGAAGAGCAGTTGACGACTCAAATACTTCGTGAAAACGAAAAAAAGTAGACTTCATATCGACTCGACGTGTTTATTTGAGTTCGAATGGACCTTCAAGAAGAGCAGTAGTCGACTCAAATACTTCGTGAAAACGAAAAAAAGTTGACTTCATATCGACTCGAGGTGTTTATTTGAGTTCGAATGGACCTTCAAGAAGACCAATTGTCGACTCAAATACTTCGTGAAAACGAAAAATTTGACTTCATATCGACTCGACGTGTTTTTGAGTTCGAATGGACCTTCAAGAAGAGCAATCGTCGACTCAAATACTTCGTGAAAACGAAAAATTTGACTTCATATCGACTCGCCGTGTTTATTTGAGTTCGAATGGACCTTCAAGAAGAGCAATTTTCGACTCAAATACGTAGTGAAAACGAAAAAAAGTTGACTTCATATCGACTCGAGGTGATTATTTGAGTTCGAATTGACCGTCAAGAAGAGCAATTTTCGACTCAAATACGTAGGTAGTGAAAACGAAAAAAAGTTGACTTCATATCGACTCGAGGTGATTATTTGAGTTCGAATAGACCGTCAAGAAGAGCAATTGTCGACTCAAATACTTCGTGAAAACGAAAAAAAGTTGACTTCATATCGACTCGACGTGTTTATTTGAGTTCGAATGGACCTTCAAGAAGAGCAATTGTCGACTCAAATACTTCGTGAAAACGAAAAAAAGTTGACTTCATATCGACTCGAGGTGTTTATTTGAGTTAGAATGGACCTTCAAGAAGTGCAATTGTCGACTCAAATATTTGTGAAAACGAAAAAAAGTTGACTTCATATCGACTCGAGGTGTTTATTTGAGTTCGAATGGACCTTCAAGAAGAGCAATTATCGACTCAAATACTTCGTGAAAACGAAAAAAAGTAGACTTCATATCGACTCGACGTGTTTATTTGAGTTCGAATGGACCTTCAAGAAGAGCAGTTGTCGACTCAAATACTTCGTGAAAACGAAAAAAAGTTGAATTCATATCGACTCGAGGTGATTATTTGAGTTCGAATAGACCGTCAAGATGAGCAATTTTCGACTCAAATACGTAGGTAGTGAAAACGAAAAAAAGTTGACTTCATATCGACTCGAGGTGATTATTTGAATTCGAATAGACCGTCAAGAAGAGCAATTTTCGACTCAAATACGTAGGTAGTGAAAACGAAAAAAAGTTGACTTCATATCGACTCGAGGTGATTATTTGAGTTCGAATAGACCGTCAAGAAGAGCAATTGTCGACTCAAATACTTCGTGAAAACGAAAAAAAGTTGACTTCATATCGACTCGACATGTTTATTTGAGTTCGAATGGACCTTCAAGAAGAGCAATCGTCGACTCAAATACTTCGTGAAAACGAAACATTTGACTTCATATCGACTCGACGTGTTTATTTGAGTTCGAATGGACCTTCAAGAAGAGCAGTTGTCGACTCAAATACTTCGTGAAAACGAAAAAAAGTTGAATTCATATCGACTCGAGGTGATTATTTGAGTTCGAATAGACCGTCAAGATGAGCAATTTTCGACTCAACTACGTAGGTAGTGAAAACGAAAAAAAGTTGACTTCATATCGACTCGAGGTGATTATTTGAGTTCGAATAGACCGTCAAGAAGAGCAATTGTCGACTCAAATACTTCGTGAAAACGAAAAAAAGTTGACTTCATATCGACTCGAGGTGATTATTTGAGTTCGAATAGACCGTCAAGAAGAGCAATTGTCGACTCAAATACTTCGTGAAAACGAAAAAAAGTTGACTTCATATCGACTCGAGGTGTTTATTTGAGTTCGAATGGACCTTCAAGAAGAGCAATTATCGACTCAAATACTTCGTGAAAACGAAAAAAAGTTGACTTCATATCGACTCGACGTGTTTATTTGAGTTCGAATGGACCTTCAAGAAGAGCAATTATCGACTCAAATACTTCGTGAAAACGAAAAAAAGTAGACTTCATATCGACTCGACGTGTTTATTTGAGTTCGAATGGACCTTCAAGAAGGGCAATTATCGACTCAAATACTTCGTGAATACGAAAAAAAGTAGACTTCATATCGACTCGACGTGTTTATTTGAGTTCGAATGGACCTTCAAGAAGAGCAGTTGTCGACTCAAATACTTCGTGAAAACGAAAAAAAGTTGAATTCATATCGACTCGAGGTGTTTATTTGAGTTCGAATGGACCTTCAAGAAGAGCAATGGTCGACTCAAATACTTCGTGAAAACGAAAAAAAGTTGACTTCATATCGACTCGAGGTGTTTATTTGAGTTCGAATGGACCTTCAAGAAGAGCAGTTGACGACTCAAATACTTCGTGAAAACGAAAAAAAGTTGACTTCATATCGACTCGAGGTGTTTATTTGAGTTAGAATGGACCTTCAAGAAGTGCAATTGTCGACTCAAATATTTGTGAAAACGAAAAAAAGTTGACTTCATATCGACTCGAGGTGTTTATTTGAGTTCGAATGGACCTTCAAGAAGAGCAATTATCGACTCAAATACTTCGTGAAAACGAAAAAAAGTAGACTTCATATCGACTCGACGTGTTTATTTGAGTTCGAATGGACCTTCAAGAAGAGCAGTTGTCGACTCAAATACTTCGTGAAAACGAAAAAAAGTTGAATTCATATCGACTCGAGGTGATTATTTGAGTTCGAATAGACCGTCAAGATGAGCAATTTTCGACTCAAATACGTAGGTAGTGAAAACGAAAAAAAGTTGACTTCATATCGACTCGAGGTGATTATTTGAATTCGAATAGACCGTCAAGAAGAGCAATTTTCGACTCAAATACGTAGGTAGTGAAAACGAAAAAAAGTTGACTTCATATCGACTCGAGGTGATTATTTGAGTTCGAATAGACCGTCAAGAAGAGCAATTGTCGACTCAAATACTTCGTGAAAACGAAAAAAAGTTGACTTCATATCGACTCGAGGTGTTTATTTGAGTTCGAATGGACCTTCAAGAAGAGCAATTATCAACTCAAATACTTCGTGAAAACGAAACATTTGACTTCATATCGACTCGACGTGTTTATTTGAGTTCGAATGGACCTTCAAGAAGAGCAGTTGTCGACTCAAATACTTCGTGAAAACGAAAAAAAGTTGAATTCATATCGACTCGAGGTGATTATTTGAGTTCGAATAGACCGTCAAGATGAGCAATTTTCGACTCAAATACGTAGGTAGTGAAAACGAAAAAAAGTTGACTTCATATCGACTCGAGGTGATTATTTGAGTTCGAATAGACCGTCAAGAAGAGCAATTGTCGACTCAAATACTTCGTGAAAACGAAAAAAAGTTGACTTCATATCGACTCGAGGTGATTATTTGAGTTCGAATAGACCGTCAAGAAGAGCAATTGTCGACTCAAATACTTCGTGAAAACGAAAAAAAGTTGACTTCATATCGACTCGAGGTGTTTATTTGAGTTCGAATGGACCTTCAAGAAGAGCAATTATCGACTCAAATACTTCGTGAAAACGAAAAAAAGTTGACTTCATATCGACTCGACGTGTTTATTTGAGTTCGAATGGACCTTCAAGAAGAGCAATTATCGACTCAAATACTTCGTGAAAACGAAAAAAAGTAGACTTCATATCGACTCGACGTGTTTATTTGAGTTCGAATGGACCTTCAAGAAGGGCAATTATCGACTCAAATACTTCGAGAAAACGAAAAAAATTTGACTTCATATCGACTCGACGTATTTATTTGAGTTCGAATGGACCTTCAAGAAGAGCAGTTGTCGACTCAAATACTTCGTGAAAACGAAAAAAAGTTGACTTCATATCGACTCGAGGTGTTTATTTGAGTTCGAATGGACCAATTGTCGACTCAAATACTTCGTGAAAACGAAAAAAAGTTGACTTCATATTGACTCGACGTGTTTATTTGAGGTCGAATGGACTTTCATGAAGAGCAGTTGTCGACTCAAATACTTCGTGAAAACGAAAAAAAGTTGACTTCATATCGACTCGACGTGTTTATTTGAGTTCGAATGGACCTTCAAGAAGAGCAATTGTCGACTCAAATACTTCGTGAAAACGAAAAAAAGTTGACTTCATATCAACTCGAGGTGTTTATTTGAGTTCGAATGGACCTTCAAGAAGAGCAATCGTCGACTCAAATACTTCATGAAAACGAAAAAAAGTTGACTTCATATCGACTCGACGTGTTTATTTGAGTTCGAATGGACCTTCAAGAAGAGCAATTTTCGACTCAAATACGTAGTGGAAACGAAAAAAAGTTGACTTCATATCGACTCGAGGTGATTATTTGAGTTCGAATAGACCGTCAAGAAGAGCAATTTTCGACTCAAATACGTAGGTAGTGAAAACGAAAAAAAGTTGACTTCATATCGACTCGAGGTGATTATTTGAGTTCGAATAGACCGTCAAGAAGAGCAATTGTCGACTCAAATACTTCGTGAAAACGAAAAAAAGTTGACTTCATATCGACTCGACATGTTTATTTGAGTTCGAATGGACCTTCAAGAAGAGCAATCGTCGACTCAAATACTTCGTGAAAACGAAACATTTGACTTCATATCGACTCGACGTGTTTATTTGAGTTTGAATGGACCTTCAAGAAGAGCAATGGTCGACTCAAATACTTCGTGAAAACGAAAAAAAAGTTGACTTCATATCGACTCGAGGTGTTTATCTGAGTTCGAATTGACCTTCAAGAAGTGCAATTGTCGACTCAAATATTTGTGAAAACGAAAAAAAGTTGACTTCATATCGACTCGAGGTGTTTATTTGAGTTAGAATGGACCTTCAAGAAGCTTTTACAGCGTGTATATGATAAAATATTCAATATAAAATATTTTGAGTATTAGTATATAATAAAATATTCAATTCATCCCCGTAGAGAACTCTCTTGTCCTCAACTCATCCCCACGGTAATGTTCGTTAGAACGCGAATGTCTGATTTCCTGATTACTCCAACTAATCCACCTAAAATCCAACTAATCTATATGGTACTGATCTGTTGTTTGGGGGATGTTTTTATTCCGCAACCCCGTCCACTTGATCTATATATCCAACTAATCTATAATATAGATAGTAACAATGCAAAACCGCGTAAGTTGAACCCCGAACCGGCAACTTCTTAACACTAACATACGTGTTTTTACTCTCACATGGGGAAGGTAGCAAAGTTATGGGTTATTACAATAATTGATCAATTATTATCAATTATTGATCATAAGGAAGGTATTAGATGTGGGAGCCCGTGAAAATAGAACTTGTTTTTATTATATACACGCCGGAAAAGCTTTTCCGCGTGGCCGAAAACGCTTTTCCATGTGGCCCGAAAACGCTTTTCCGGCGTGTTTATAATATATTAGATGTTACAGCCACACCGCGTGTCCCGTAGCTCGGAAATATTATTTAAACGCGGCGTGCCTATAGCAATTTTCTACATTGGGGACACGCGGCGTGTATATAATATCAGTCGCCTGACATAAGTGCACAGTATCAGTTGAGTTGTTTCACGTTTCCAGTCTCACTAGATGCCGGACAGTATCAGTTGAATGAGTGATCAACACCATTTTTATGTTAACGTTGTTGACAAATGGTGGGACATCAACATGGCAGCGATCCGCGGGAAGAATGGGAACCCTGTGACTGTGAGGGAGACGGAGATTCCACTGACGTTGAAGGAGGTGTTGGGATGACCACAAATGATGGTGGGGAATTCGACGATGAAGCTGGTCCTCTATAAACTAGGGATGTGTATCGATTATTCCAACAATACCATTACACACCTCCGTTTTTTATATATGCAAGAAAGCGAGAAAACAGGCTACTGATCAAAGGAGGACCAGTTGGGTGTGACATGGCATTAAAAAGACTGAGTAGATACCTAGCTAAAGGGTACATTCTTAATGATATTGTTAAAATAAGGTATTTTAGTGTAAAGACGGTTACCACCAGAACGGTTACCACTTAGGGTATGAAGAACTTTTAATTTGCGGTTTCCTAGACTGTTAAAACCTTTAAAAAGGAGAGCAAATATTCTTAACACTTATTGTGATGTGCTGTTGTGATGTTGCCTATCTCGGGTTTTCATAATAAAATTTTGTAGTTTGTTTTATTTAAAATTTCTTTGATATCCCAGCCCCAAATTAACAATGGGTAAAGGTTCGCAGTCCCAGTATCATGCAAACCTTTACCCCACTGAGGGGGGCAAAGGTTCGCAAAGAGGTCTTTTGGTAAAATGAGAAAACTAGGGTCTAAATCATTGAGGAAAGGATTCATTTTTTTATTGAAGGTAGGGGAGATACCCACGCCAAGTACTTTTTGGGGTGGTACAATGTAACAGAGGCCCGTGAAAAATCCAAAACTCGAAACTGCAAACCTTTGCCCCCCATTACACTGTTAGACCGGTTTTGGTGATTAAACCATCGTCAGTAACAAA
Organism: Stenodema calcarata; assembly: GCA_963920205.1. Lineage (NCBI taxonomy): Eukaryota > Metazoa > Arthropoda > Insecta > Hemiptera > Miridae > Stenodema > Stenodema calcarata. The sequence continues at coordinate 20,284,947 of OY986062.1, forward strand.
ACAATACTGAAGGTGCATTACAGAGAGGCGAACTTATACAGGGACCACAAAAGTAAAAGGTCGAATAGGATTGGTTGATCAAGGTGAAAGGAAAAAACATATTGCTAATGGCTCCTGAGGTGAAGGGGTGGTGTGAAAGGAATATTGAGAAGGATTATTATTGTGCTATTAGGGGATTATTATTGTGAAGGACAAAGTGAAAGGACTATTGAGATTAGTTGTCACCAAGTGAAAGGAAAACAACTTCTGGGGGTCAATAGGAGTCAAGCTATTATAGAAAATGAGGGAATTCGATAAATTGCCTGTCTGCAAGATCAAAACTGAAGCTATGATTTAATTCATTCAAGTGACGTGCAAAAGCTGAATGCCCCTTACTATCCCTAAAATCTTTTTCGTGCACCTTAATCCTTTCCCTAAACTCGACATTACTCGAACATAAACCCAAGATCGTTTACAAAACCAGAAAGGTACTCCGATAAGGCTGATAGGAAACCAGGAGTCACCTGAGATTCTACTCTGGAGTAGATGCATATTTTCTGAAGTATTTGCTTCTGTTATGAAGCAAAAAGTCTTTTTTAATCATACCAATTTTTATTTTTTTTTAAGTAACCCATACCTTTTGCTTTTACTCCTTTGCCGTACCTTAATCATCCCTAATGAACCAACTGCTTCATTGTGTGAAGTAAAGGCAAATGCTTCCATAATATTATTAATCATTATTTATTTGACCTTGGACGGGAGCTACAAAAAGCCAAACATTTTTCCCATACGTTATGAAATAACATTTTTCCCATACGTTATGAAATAACTAGGTATGTTCCAGCGCTTCACGGTTCCGGAACTTTTCAGGCGCGGTACCCGCGCGCAGGAAGAACTGTGTTCCAGCACGTTGAGTCCCAGAACTCAATCAGTTGGCACCGCGTTCCAGCGCGGCGGGTCCCGAGAATGTTTCCGGAACTGTTCGGAAAGAATCGAAGGCAGGGCCCAGAAAAGAACTTGAAAGGTCATCGACGTGATAACTAAAGACTTGATTTCTATGCAATTGCATATCCATTTCGCTTCATGTAAGGCGAGCGCGAATTCTTCCTTTATCCGAGTTGCCTTCTGTAGATGCTCTGGTTTGAATTTTATTCTGCATATTTTTTCATATTCGGACTGTGGATGCATATTCTTGCATATTCGGGGAAACGTCGTAATGCTGCATATTTTATAGATAATCAATAGCGTTTGACGATTTTTCGTGACGGGTAGAAAATAAAACTAAGTACCTAAGTACCAAAATCAGACGGAGAGATTGATTTTGATCACTTGAGCAGGATCACAAAGTGTTAAAAAAGTCTTGGATTTGATCGGAAATCCCCACGTTTTCCGCCCACTTAGTCTTCATCGAAGGCCACTTTTCGTTCATACCATTGATACTAACTAGGCATGTATGGCAAAAACGGTACTTAATAAAGGCCGATGCAAAAAAAAAAAATACTAACTAGGTTAGAGGAAGGTGGTGTAGAGTTGAGACAAAGTTTGGAGATGATCGAGGAATGCTCTGTAAAAATGCAGGCGATTCCTTGTGCAAATGGGATAAAATTACAAGAGAAGTAGTCCAGAAAAATAATGGTCTAGAAACTTTAAAGGACGTTAACAAGGTTTTAATGGGAGAGGATGTCCCCAGTGAACTGACGGAGCATTCTTGCCCAGTTACTTTAAGCAATTTTAAATTCACACAAAACAACCTTGAAATGTGTATTTTTGTAAATATTAATTACGAAAATTTGGCAAATCTGTAAAGAAGATGAAAAAGATAGAAAATTATTTTGAAACTGTTGTGTTCCATTTGTAAGTTGTACTTTTAGTTCTATGCCACGAAAATAGTACAATTTGAGCCAGATAAGTTTGACTCGAATTGAAACAAGTACCTATGTAGGAAAAGTTGAAAGATACTCATTTCCAACTGTGGATATTCCTACTCGTGTTACTTCAAAATGATAATATGGTGAAAGTAACATGAGTAGTCATTGTCAGTGAGATTTTGTTACGTATGAATAGTGTGAATGTTACAAAAAGTTGTACTTAAATAGTAAAACAAATAAAGTTCTGTAAAAGCAGCAATTACAAAATATGTTTACGAAATGACAATTTCATTCCGTATTGAAACTTACTGGTAAAGTGGTTTTTCCCAAGTAGGGAAACTTAATTTCTCGAATTTCACAATATTTTTTAATGCATATCTGTCGCATACTTCATTAGTTTTTACTGCATATTCTATGCTGCATAGAAATCCTGTATTTAGTGATAACCTACCTAAATACTCATTCCTCATCGATCACTCCAAGTGAAAAGTGAAAGATTTTTACATTTTTTTAACGCCTACCAGTGTCGGGTAGGCATAATAAAGTCTTTATTTGAGTAAATAATTATTTGCTGAAGACTTGATTATAATGAAAGTTTCACTTGAGTAAATGAAAGTTATAAGGTTACTCCTTCAACATTCAGGCTTTTATGCTCTTTTAACGAGAAAAAGTACAATATAAAATTTATATTTATATAATATATAAATATAATATAATATTGTTTAATATGAGTCAAGGTAACGTAAAAATAACTCAGAATGCTTTTGGCAACTATGCTCTTGGGAACAAGAAACAGGAAGCAATACCTACATACTTTTGAGTATAATAGAGAAATTGAACAAGCAAATAATCGAACGAATAAAAAGGTGTATTGACTTTTACGAACTGAAAAAAGGCGAGCTAGGTTGTCATACACAACGGTGGAAATAATACAATATGTTCAATGAAGCTTCGATAACATCGTAGAGTAGGCATCCATTAGTCTGAAGAGGTTGCTTCAACACATACAAGTAGGAGGTAAGTTGACCAACTCAGAGTAGGGCATCTATTGATAACAGCTATAATGTTAAATGCGTTCACGTTTTCAAGTATTTTCGCACTTTGTGTGTCTCTGGCAGTCCACAATACCGCTGTCAGTTCCTCCGCATCAGCTATTCTAATTTCTTTCCATCTTGTTTTGAAGCCTGTGAGGCAAAAAATGAAATATAAAATAACTTATATTTCGATTGCTTTTTCCTGGTCAATTCAAATTACTCGTAAGTACTATATTATAGTACTTACCTACCAGTAATTTCAATTGAGTAATTTGATTCATGATAACTATAAGATAACTCTTACGTTAGGTATAGTTAATCGATGAGAGTTACTCTGAATGATTGCATTCAACGTTTCACGATCCCATTCTAGCCTTGTCCATCATAATTTGAAGTTGATGCCAATTTACCCTATAGGGTACCATTATAGCCTCCTGTCTACTACGTGAATCGCCTTTCTGTGACCCTCCAGGAAATATTATGCAGACTTCATAATATTATGCATACTATAATAGTCAAGGTAACGTACAAATAACTCAGATTGAAGAAGAAGAAGAAGAAGGAGGTTACATTAGAGGGAGGTTACATTTGATCGTTCCACCGGATCAGTCCGAGAACCAAGAATTTCCGGGACTCATCCCCACCATTTTAGTTCAAAGCGGTGGAACATATCTGAATGCAAGGGAGAGTCCGAAGACTAGACAGGAGAACATAATTTGAAATAGCTCCAATTACTCGTACCACACCCCATGTTGCTCCCCATGCCATTATATATTATTATTGTGGTCTGGTTACCGTTGTGTCGAGAATTCGCAATGTGTTAACAAACCTAGATGAGTGTACTGCTCACTCTTCTTGAGCCACACCCTCATCCAGCGTTTGGTTGCTCAAAGGTTTGCCATTCCCCATTGCCTTAATTATGGCAAAGATTGTTTTTTTACGGTTCTCCATTACAGGTACGAGTATAACCAGTAAACACCAAAAAACAAGATAATCCGAGCAGCTATAACCCTGTTTCTTCGCAGTAGAAAATGGAACGGAGAACATTTAGCACCTCAAGAATGGTAGTGTGACACGTCAGAAATCCTACATATTGGGAAAACGCGTTTGAAGTTTTGGGTCCCAAATATTGCTGAAAATGTCGGTAATTACTTGTTTTTTAGAGAAGCGGCTTATGACTACTGCTTCTAGGGAAGTCTAGCCACCTTCTCCATCAACAGCTGGTGACTTGAACAAATTTTGGATAATTTTGTTGGATAAATTGAGAAAAAGTTTTGAGTGGTTACATTACTATCATGGATTCTTTATATTCATTTCCAATGATTTTCCCTAATTGTTTACCTTTTTCTGCACGTTTCAACAGGCAAATTTGCAAAACATTATTCCAGCATCAACAACAGCAATGCAGGCAAGTATTATAATATAATAACGAGTTATCATCCGGAGTGACACTACATAAAATTTATGTATGTATTATAATATATTATATTTATTTATGTGTCACTCCGGATGATAGCTCTCGATAGAATTGAGATAAAAAGTTCAAATTTGCACAAATCATCCGTCTTGGCAATCGAAAGGCTAATTTCGTAGATGGGCAGAATTGGGCCACTCTAAGGGGGAGGGGGGGGTTGGGGGGTTTAAGGGGGTAACATTACCCATAAATACCCAAAATAAAATAATATTCACCACCGTGTTCAGCATTTAAAAAAAACCTTTAAAATGAGGGGTCACTTGTCAGAATGTTTTATTTTGGGAATTTATGGGTAATGTTACCCCCTAAAACTCCCATAAAACCCCCCTTAATATATTATATTCTTGTAGGGCATGCCAAGATCTTTCTGCCTATGAGAATAACTCGTAAATCGAATTTTGGTTTATTATCTTCGATAATGAACCATTGGAATCACCCAAAGAAAAAAATTTTTTAACCCCCCCTCAAAATTTGTTGGTTTACGTTTCAAGATACGGAGATTCAGAAAATCGAATAAAAAAAAAATCCGTCCGTCCGCCGTCCGTGGCACTTTGCCCAGTTAGCGACGAGCTAAAATTACGAAATTTGGTTTCTGGGTTTGGACCAGCCCCACAATGATCCTCGAAACTTTTCATAACCCTAGGTCAAGGGGAAGGGGTTCAAAACGAAATTTAAAATTTCGACGATGTCATATCTCAAAATATTTAACTGAACCGTGTAATTTTAGTTCACTTTTGAATGACCTGAAGAATTACGAATTTTCTAAGACCAATTGGATTTTTGTGCGACCAGCGGTTCGTTCAGAGTGAGCGCGCAAAGGTTTAGGAAAAACACTAACCTTCGCGTCGAAAACGGCCGTTACGTGGGTCAACCCACAGACGCCCAGAATAAAACTATTTTTTTTCATCTTCCCGGTAAACTAAAGTCTAGAAATTTTAACCGTGAGTCGGGAATAGACCACATTGCAATATTCACTCGGTTTCTCATCTGTAAAATTGTTTAAATAATACCTTTTTTGTAATAATACAAATTAAATTTTGATGATGAGCTATTGACTTGAAATTTTAAAAATAGTTCAGAACTGGATCACAATGCAATATTCACTCGGTTTCTTGTCTGTAAAATTGTTTAAATAATACCTATTTGTTTAAACAAATTAAATTTTGATGATGAGCTAGATACTTGAAATTTTAAATATAGGTCAGAAATGGATGACATTTCAATATTCACTCGGTTTTTATGACATGGTATGCTATATTATTGTATGTATGATTTGGTGTAGTACAGTATGGTATGATAGGAAAGAAATTCGTATGGTATGGTATGAGTACGGTGAGAATATGGTATGGTGCCGATTTGCAACACAGTCTGGTATTGACAGAAGGGTGATCTGCACAAGGAAGATAATAATTTGGATGGTCTCAAAAAATTCTAAAAAAATAAACTCAAACTAAATGTGAACTAAAAACTATACCGTTGCATTTGAATTTTTCGAGATATGGATTTTTCAAAAGATAAAAATTCGTTTTGAACCCTTTCCCTTTACGTAGGGTTATGAAAAGCTTCGAGGATCATTGTGGGGTTGGTCCAAACCCGTAAACCAAAATTCGTAATTTTAGCACAACGCTAACTTTTTTTTAAATTCGATTTTCTGAATCTACGTATCTTGAAACGTAAACCATCAAATTTTGAGGGAAGGGGGGGGGGGACAAATTTTTCTTTGGTCGATTCCAATGGTTCATTTTCGAAGCTAATAAACCAAAAACGGTAATTTTTAAAAATCTTCGAATAATTTCAATATCAATATCAAATTTCAATATCAATTTTTAGTGGCAATTTCAATTTATTTTATACTATTCAACCACTGTTAGTTCCTAATTATTATTATACATACTATCATTCTAGCAAAATTTGTCTAACATAATTTGTTTGTTAACAATTTGTCTGTTAACAAAAACGAAATTTTTTCTAACAAAATTTGTCTGTTAACAATTTTTCTCAGGATATGTTGTAAAAACAAAATTTGTTCTGTAAACATTTTTTCAAAAATTAAAATTCGTAAATCAAAAACAATGGTTGAATAGTATAAAATATATTGAAATTGCCACTAAAAAGTGATATTGAAATTTCAATATATTTTATAAGTAGAGGAGAAGGTACCCAACATATTGACCCAACATTTGTATTAATATGGACCCCCTCAGTTTCTCACATGTGGCATGGAGGAAGAAGAGCTAGAGTGGGCTCAATAGACTCGTCCAGAAGGGCTCGAGAAGCTGATGGGATTGACTTAATTTGAGCCTCGCAAGAACTTTTTCAAGGTAAGACAAAGTATTATTTTTTCCTCAAACTATACTTCAGAAATTTTAATTATTGGTATTGTTTCCTCTCTATTACGTCTTGGCAACAATTTCCCTAGCTGTAGCATTGTTTTGTGTTGAATAACTAACCTAAAATCTAGGATACCGCTAGTTGAGGTTTTCCTTACAATATGGCTCCCATTGGAACTCACGGCATCCATAGGTATTTCGTGTTTTCAAAATGACGAATAAATTTATTAAAATTGTTACTTGAAGCCTGTTTCTCACATGTGGCATGGAGGAAGAAGAGCTAGAGTGGGCTCAATAGACTCGTCCAGAAGGGCTCGAGAAGCTGATGGGATTGACTTAATTTGAGCCTCGCAAGAACTTTTTCAAGGTAAGACAAAGTATTATTTTTTCCTCAAACTATACTTCAGAAATTTTAATTATTGGTATTGTTTCCTCTCTATTACGTCTTGGCAACAATTTCCCTAGCTGTAGCATTGTTTTGTGTTGAATAACTAACCTAAAATCTAGGATACCGCTAGTTGAGGTTTTCCTTACAATATGGCTCCCATTGGAACTCACGGGATCCATAGGTATTTCGTGTTTTCAAAATGACGAATAAATTTATTAAAATTGTTACTTGAAGCCTGTTCCCCAACAATTAATTAGATACTGAATGTCGTCATATTATAAAAGAAAAAACTAGTAAATAAATAACAGGTAAGTAGATAACTAAGAATTTGTGTGATTTTTTTTAATTTTTATATTTTTTTTTTCGGATGCCCCGAAGTAATTTGGATTCAAAGAAAAAAGAGAAGAAGAAGCGTCAGCAATGGGATGCTATAACAGTGGTAAGAGAACAGAGCGGAGGAACTGGGCGATTAAAAACTGATCTGCAACCCACCCACCAGCAAAAGAAATGGAAGAAAAGAAACTTATTTGAGAGTGAAGACAGTGACACCAACGCTTCTCTTCCTGAAGAAGAGGTTCCTGACTCTCCTTTCGAAATACCGGTCGGAAAAGAAGCCCCCGCCCAGGAAGATGAGGAATGCATTTTCTGTAATGGACAATTCAAAGAAGATTGCAAAGGGGAACTGTGGATTCAATGCGCGGCATGTGAAATGTGGGCGCACTCAGAATGTGCTGGAGAAGATGGAACATACTTATTATGTTTGTGTTTGTGACTTTTGCAAAATCAAAAAAAAAAAATTTAAAAAATAGCCTGCATTTTATGTTTATTTAACTTTCAATTTTTATTAAAATTTTTTTATACACAATTTAAGGTGTATAATTTGTGTATACATAGCAAGTCAATTTTGATATCTTTTTTGAATAAATTTTGCTGATTTCACTCAAATGTTTTTCCTACCTGGAACATTGGGGTCCATATTTCATGCAAAATTTTCAAAAGGCGATTTCGACATTTTGTGAAAACATTAGTTTCTCCTATTCAAAGGTCAAATTATGCATTGGTTTTTTATAGGTACTACAACTTGGTTAGTTGTATCTATGTAAGTACAAATTAAAATACTGAATTTCAAATTTAAAAAAAATGTAAAACAAATATGGGATCCATATTCCTACCTTCTCCTCTACTATTCAACCACTGCGAGTTCCCAATTATTATAATACTACCATTCTAGCGAAATTTGTCTAACATAATTTATCTGTTAACAACAAAATTTGTCTAACAATATTTGTCTGTTAACAGTTTTACTCAGGATATGATGTAAAAAGAAGATTTGTTCTGTAAACAATTTTTCAAGAATTCAAAATTCGTCAGTCATCATTTTTTCTTAAAGTTCATTTTTCTGTGCTGTATATATTATATATATATATACAGCACACATATTATGTGTACCTATATATTATATACTTATATTCCCAGTTGTAACAACACCTAGGTATAAAAATAAGTATAGCGATAACACTATTAATTTTACATTGTGAAACTGATTTTAGGCCCTGAAAATAAATTCTTCGAAACGTTGTCACATAAAACATTTCTCATTTGACCGACCCTCGACATCCCTCAACATTATTCTTACTGACGGTCAACAAATCACACACACTGTATGAGGCACTTTTTGTTGCAAATTAGCTGTGGACAGAGTTGTCAGATCCCTAGTAGAGGAAACCGCCGCCCGAGGGCTCTGATGTAGCCCAAAAACCGCGTGGGCTTATGAAGCCCAAATAGCACGACAAATTTAAGGATGTAGCCCAAAAACGCGGATTTTTAAAACGTGTATGAGATGGTGTTGAAGCACTATGGTGGCACAGTTGAATTTGCCCCCTCAAGAAGCAGTGAAGAAGAAGAACGATGGACGGTGGTAAACGCGGTAAACAGATGACTGTGAATAGCGCCACTGGCGCTGCGCCAGTCGTCTGTTCTCCCCTCTCCGCCAATTTCCCGCCAATGCAGCCAACATCCAAACGACATTTGGGGAACGTTTTGACGAAGCAAGGCTGTGAAGCCCAAAACGCGTTATTTTTTGGCCCGGCATAGCCCAAATCGCGCTAAAACGCGTTTCCAAATTTTTGCGTCGCGAAATCACCTCAAAATATAGCCCAAGTCGCGGTTTATAGCCCAATCTGGTAACTCTGGCTGTAGAATTGATTCCTTGAGTTTGTCCCATAATTACTGTAGACACCCTGTATAAAGGGTGTTTCATGTGGTGACGGTCACAGGCTAGAAATCGATTCTACAGCTAATTTCACGTTGACAATGTCCTGTAGCAATGTTTTACTCAGCTACTCGTGAAAAATGGATTTTCAATTTTAAAATTTTCGTCGTGTTTTTGACTTTATCACACTAAAATGGCCACAACTCCCTTAATTTACATGACAATTCAAATCTGATTAGGTACGCCGTTGAAAAGAACACAAAATGTCCTATCCCTCGAATGAAAAACAAAATTTGTCAAAGTCAAACGGACATTTCGAGCACCTACAATAAGAATTTTGATAATAAAAAATATTTTACCAGAGGAATAACATGAAATCCAATTTCAAACTCATTTTTTGCCTGACGAGCCAATGATTGGTGAAAACTGGACGTTCCACTGAAAAACCACGTTTTTCTTGATTCAAACGTCATCTTCTACCTCAAATAGGTAGTTTGCTTATAACATCGGAAAGCTGATATTGAGGCGCAAAATTTAGGACTACAGGCTAAAATTATGATGCCGGATTATAGGGGTCTATGAGCGTTTGAAGAAGTGGAAATTTCTACGTTTTGAGAAATTTTCCTTTTCAAATAGATTTTTCACCCGTTTTGGCGAATCAAAAAAATTGAGAGAAGAAAAATTTTGTGTTCTTTCTAATGGCGTAATTAGATTGGAATTGTCATGTAAATTAAGGGAGTTATGGCCATTTAAGTGTGATAAAGTCGAAAACACGAAAAAATCTTAAAATTTAAAAAACTCCATTTTTTTAGCTGAGTAAAAAAAATTGCTACAGGTCATTGTCGTCCTGAAATTAGCTGTAGAATCGATTCCTAGCCTGTGACCGTCACGAAATGAAATACCCTGTATATTTTTGACCGATATGCTATACTTACCAAGAGAGCTAGTCTTGGTTGTTATTGGACTATTTCCCTTCCAAGGGAAACAGGCAAGAGCAATCGCAAGCGAAGGAACGAGCGATTGAATTTGAATCACCCGCCAACTAACATCATGGATACGGCTCCGTGATGTTCATCCAGAGGGCATGGAAGAAGGGATGCGTTCTTCATCCACCATGGGTTAGGTAGCTAAATCGAGCAAATAGATGCTACCAACCCATGGACACTATACGAATCTGTTCCTTCCCTCTCCTCACTTCGCCAAGCGGTACATTCTGCAGCCTGTAGCTAGGTTAGCTTCATGTAGGACTTGCTCAACATTAGAATGGAGTTATTTTCATTTTTATCCTTGTTTATCCGATCTCTGTGTCCCGTTTGACGTATCGTGCGATTTGTTGTCACCACAGGTGTCATTAACCAGTGTTTATAGACTCTCAACTCACCGGAAAACGCCCGAGTTTGCCTCATCGTTTTGTGAAAGAAGACAACTTTTTTTCTCCAACCATGGCGATGGATATTGACCCTTTTTCGATGCTCGAAGTCTCCCTACAAGAGGGTCCTGAAATAGATGACCGAAGTAAGATACTTGTAATATGAGTGTTCATGCCTTAAGATTCTTTGAAATACAACAATTTTGAAGTTAGATCTTAATTTGACGTGAGAGATCAACCATCCGTAGTCTTGGCGTTTCATTGTATTGGCGGTTCATTTACCTACTAATTATTATGAAAACCTGTGAGAAGGTTTCAATCAAACTAATCAACATCCGTGTTGTCTCTTGACTAAAATGTCACTCATTACTCTTGCCAGGAGGCACCGAATTTGAATTTCTTACAAGGCAAATCTGGCATCATGATGTCATCAGAAGAAATGTCTAATAACCATCGGTTCCTCACAACGACCGGTTTTAACCAAAAAATAGGCATTTTGATTTTCACATCGAAGTCGTCTCCAACGAGTTATAATATTATTTTAGTCATTGGATGAACACACTCATGTTCTGTTTGTTATGGACAGAGGTTCGATCGAGCCTGAGCACGATGTATTGTTGGTTATTAATAATTTATATGCTTCATTATTTATAATTATTATTAAATATTATTTATTAACTCGATATTTGAAAACCATGTGCTTTTTGAATCAGCTGGGCCAGTTTGAAAATGGACCCGACAGGCTGCCTCTCGATTCACTCTCATGTTGACGATTTTTGATCTGCTCCAACGGCTGGTCGTACAAAGCTGTGAATGGTCTTGAAAAATTCTAAAAAAATAAACTCTATCTAAATATGAACTAGAAAATATACCGTTCCATCTGAATTTGGTTGATTCCAATGGTTCATTATCGATGATAATAAACCAAAATCCGTGAATTTCATAGGTTTTTTTTTATTTTTACATTTTCGATCTAACTTTTTGGTTTATTATCTTCGGCAATGAACCATTGGAATCGACCAAAGAAAAAATTGTTTAACCCCCCCTCAAAACTTGTTGGTTTACGTTTCAAGATACGTAGATTCAGAAAATCGAAATAAAAAAATCCGTCCTTCCGCCGTAAGCAGCACTGGTTAGCGTTGTGCTAAAATTACGAAATTTGGTTTACGGGTTCGGACCAACCTCACAATGATCCTCGAAGCTTAATATAACATTCGGTCAACGGGACGGGAAAGGGTTCAAAACAAATTTTGACAATTTCAAAAATCGAAAAATTCGTTTAAAACGATTTAGTTTTTAGTCCACATTCAAATATAATTTTTTCGGGTCAATTTTCAAACTGGCTCAGCTGATTCGAACAGCTCATGGTTTTCAAATATCGAGTTAATAAATAATGTTTGAGCTGGCTACAAATTGCGTAAAGGAAACAACCACAATTGAACGGTATAAACGGGGTTATAACATGAACATAGTTTTAACAGAGCGGATTTCTTCTGATGAGGAAATTTGAACAATGGGTCTCCAACGAGAAAAAACACCATGAAACTACTGGGGCTTCCATTTTACAACCACTGCCATTGTCCAATTTTCTTTTTAATCCTGTTATTTCACCGGAACCGCTGTTATTGCAGGGCCAGGACCAAATGCCTCTTCGGGAGTGATGCACCAAGTTGAAAATGACTTGCAGGTCGTCCAACCGCTACCTCCGCTACATTATTTCGGGTCGGACGTTCTGATCCCACAGAGAGCCGTCCTCAACAACATACAGAAACTCTCTGCTACTTCCAAGGACGAAGAGAAGTTTAGAAGAAGGGCTTACTCGAGTAAGTAGAACTTAATTTAGGTAGTTGAAATAAAAAAAACATCGAACCCATCAATTATTTATTTGATCCGTGTTAAATATACGGGGGGGGGGGGGGGGGGATGTGACCCTGCTCAGTGGTTTTGACCCTACTCTCGAACCCCATTCGCGTTTCTCTGTAGAGATACTAGTGCATTCACAGTTAAATCTTGCCTACTCCAACTTTTTAGCACCTTTGGTGTCCAAATCTATGGGCATTCTGACAGATTCTGCATGGGATAATCTGACAAACGACAAAACATGGTCTGCGTGGGAGGAGTCTACCGATTTCTCACTGGGAATAATATTCCCTACATCTAGGGACGCGGGAGCGTCCCGCCCGCCAAGAAACCCGAAGCTTTGAAAACCGAAGCGACTGAGACACTGATTAGGTACGCGACGGAACTAGTTGGGGTTTTCACCCTACCATAGCTCGGTCCCCTGAGTGTCTCGAGAGTTGATTTTTTGTACACCAACTCTCCAGGGGCACGTGAGGACGTAAAACAAATTTCAGCTCTTGGGAACATCAGGTGTCGGGGGTATAACAATTTTAAAACCACTATTTTTCACGTTTTTCGTGTTCTTCTTCTTCTTCTCGTTGTTGTTGTTGTTGTTGTTCATTGACGGGGCTACAGCCCAGCAGACAAATCGGATCGAGCTGAAATTTTGCACACACGTTTGTTATGCTCCAAGGGAGTGCCTTTTGACCATTTTTTCTCCCTCCCCCCATTTCCCCCCCAATTAGGGGGGAAATAGTGTTTTTTAGGAATTTCAAATGGTCATAACTCCTTCAAAATTGAAGCTTTTTCAGATTTTCTTTTTTAGTTGTGTTCAGCTTTTCAAACTGTTTAATTTGAGATCAAAAAATGCTTCCTAAGAGGAAAAATAAAGGAGTTATGGTGATTTTTCTTTTTTCAACAACAACTGCCGCAAATATTGATGAAAATTGGTGCGGTTGGTCTTAAAATGTCCGCTAGGTTGTCTAGAATATGCTCAATAATTTTGAACTAAATCTCAATCGATTTGACTAATCCACAGCCAAAAATACGTGAATAAATTCCACATCTACTGATTTGGCTAATTTCCGAAAACATCAAAGTTGAACGGTGGTCAGAAAAATTGTCGTAGAGTGGCGCCTGTTTGAGGATCGATAGGAAATTTTATGGGCTTTCGAATGAGGGTAGCGCACTTTGGCACTTTTCCCAACGGTTCTCGAGTTATTCGCGATTTTTGGTATAAAAACGTGCGTTTTACCAGTTGCAAACTTTCTCTTTCCTCTTTCTCTTCGACACCAATAATTACAATTATTGTAATGATTCTCAACAACAAAAATTTGCACAATCCCCAAGAAAAAATGCAACCAATTTTCAAAAAATTTCTAATTCAAATTTATTCAAATTTCTAATTCTTTCTATTTTTTTAAATTTAATAATAAGAATAATTGTATTAAATTTTAATAATTGTTTTTAAATTGTTGATTGTTTTAATTAATCGAAAATTTTAAAACTAATATTTAACCAATTCGCAAAAATTTTAAAACTACTTATTTTTCAAACACATTTCAGATAACAAACAATAATTTCCAAAAAATAATTATTCTTGTCACAAAAACAAGAAACAAAAAGGCAAATTAGTAGGCGTACTAATTTTAACATGAATAATGTTTTTGCGGTGGCCTACCAGAGTTGAAAAGCGTAACGAAGTTTAAGTCACGAAATTATGTCACGAAGATTTTTAATGATTTTCACGTACAACCGAGCCGTTTCTAGGGAAATGAAACTTCTTTAGTTTTCAACGGACAAAAATCGTTCTCCATTCGTTGGAAAGCCTTTAATTTATGCATAAATTATATACTGCCAAAATCACTGTAAATATCGAAGAAGCTGAGATACAGCCCTGAGTAAATAAAAAAACTAATAAATTTTCCGCACATTTCTTAATATTTTCCATACAGACAAAGAAAAAAGAAAAGAGATAAGGAAAAGGGGAAACGGGACGCAAAAACATTATTCATGTTTTGCATAGCAAATACCTCGTTCTATACAAAGTATAGAAGAGAAAAGATCCGGGGGGTCCAGGGGGGCTTGCCCCCCTGGCGAGGCGCGAAGCGCCGAGTTTTACTAAATTTTGACTAGGATAAAACTTCATTTAGAAAAACATTTACTAGTTACCTCGTAGGTACTTTTGTATTGTATAAGTTGTTGAACCGTATTGTATAAGTACCACTCGAAAACTAGCCATGCAAAAAGATGTGATATCCCCCCAAAAACAACTCCGTTGTAAAAACTGGCCCGCCAAAAAACCTCAGCCGCAAAAAGGAATGATATCCATTTTGCCCGCCAGCCACATATATAGGATGCTCAGTGCTTCGCACCTCGCTGTTGAGTGTGCATATAGAAACCTGATCCTCCTACCCCTAACCTCCACCGTCAATGTTTTCCTGTTCCCTGTCACCTTCCCACAACCCCCTCTCACCCTTAGTCACCCTCGGTTTCACCTAATATGTTTCCTCTGTTACACCAGCAGGGAGCTTTACGCTTCTTTCAATGCTGTTGGCGGGAGCTTTTTGCCAGATGAACAAGCTAACATAAGTATTACTGGTGGTCACGAGTAATCAGCGGTGGTACAACTGTAATGAAGTAATGCTTCAATTCAGGCTTGTTCATCTGGCAAAAAGCTCCCGCCAACAGCATTGAAAGAAGCGTAAAGCTCCCTGCTGGTGTAACAGAGGAAACATATTAGGTGAAACCGAGGGTGACTAAGGGTGAGAGGGGGTTGTGGGAAGGTGACAGGGAACAGGAAAACATTGACGGTGGAGGTTAGGGGTAGGAGGATCAGGTTTCTATATGCACACTCAACAGCGAGGTGCGAAGCACTGAGCATCCTATATATGTGGCTGGCGGGCAAAATGGATATCATTCCTTTTTGCGGCTGAGGTTTTTTGGCGGGCCAGTTTTTACAACGGAGTTGTTTTTGGGGGGTATTATTACTCCCAGATGCTCTCCATTCAATCCGTTCGCTTTTGTGTTCGAGAGCGAATTCGACCCCTCATGCGCGCATGTTCAATTACCCAAGGCGCACTGCTTTAACCGTCAGTCCAAATATGAGCCGATTGACATGGAACAAGCACGTGGAATACTCTCTTGCAAGAGGAACCAGAGCACTATGGACTTGCCATAGGACGCTCAGCAAAACATGGGGGCTTACCCCCAAAATGACATTATGGGCATATATTGTTCCTAAGCTATCCGTGCCCATGGTCACATATAATGCCTTAATATCACAAATGCCTTAAGTCATTTGATGTACACTAGAGGGACTAGTCCTATGTACAATAAAATTTTTTTCAATTTCAATTTCAATTTTCAATTTCAATTTCATATGCATCAGTCGTATGGTGGCCGAAGACGAGCCAGGCTACTGCACAACTCAGTTCTAGATAAAATAGAAACAGAGCCAGTGAAAAAATGAACTTAGACCTACCCTGCAGGGTGATCATTAATGATCGTGAATGCTGGAAGAGAGGACTGCCGCAATATGAACCAGGTTCACTCGTGTGGTACCTCGATGGATCTGTGATGGGTGGTATTGCTGGCCTGGATACAAGGGGCCCAAACTTTGGTCTGGCTAAGCCCTTGGGTCCTGCGGCCTCCATCTATCAGGCAGAAACTCGTACGAAAATATGTGCACAAGAGATGTGCCAGAAAATGATTCATACGGGCAAGAATGTACATTCTGTCCGACAGCCAGGCTGCTTTGAAGGCAGTTTCTGCCTTTTCAATTACTTCAAAGCTGACCTGGAGTGGCCTGCATTCTCTCGAAGCCGCTGCCCCTGGCAACAAGATGACTTTGCTCTGGGTAGGCTCTTGGGTTGCTTTGATCTCCTGTTCTCGAGGTTTTTCGTTCGACCGCCCCAGCGGTTCTGTGAATGCAGACCGTAAACCCCTCTGGGTGGGCATATTGCCTAACCCCCCGAGAAGAGGGGACTCAGCCAGCCATACATTACACTTCTGAATTTCATATGGCAACCGCAACGGTCTGTCTCCGATAAACGCTTATAATTTCCAATTACTCAAATGTGTAAGCTGGAAGTTCCACCTCGTTGAAGGAGGCGGCCATAATATTCGTTGGTGAATGGAGCTCCCCGTCGTACCTTCTTTGTGACTTCGTAGTTTTTCAAACCTGAATAACTCTTTGCTTTTGGTACAGGTATCAGTCTCGTTCTGAGGAAAAGGCTCCACT
This sequence comes from Stenodema calcarata, assembly GCA_963920205.1. NCBI lineage: Eukaryota > Metazoa > Arthropoda > Insecta > Hemiptera > Miridae > Stenodema > Stenodema calcarata. Next base: position 20,301,683 of record OY986062.1, read on the forward strand.
GCACTATCTGCGATGCCCACATAGGAGCGTATCTTGGCCTCAAAGACATGGACATAGAACACCCCCTTCTCAAAGTCTTAGCCTGCCCCAAGTGCACGCTCAAATACCACTACTTGGACTTCCCCCTCAGCGGCGATGGGCGTGACGTGAGGTGCCGTTGGTGCACTAACATCGCGAAAGACGAAAGCCCACTGCGCTACTGTTGTTACTGCCCATTTGCATTTTGTGAGGTTAGTATCTGCAAATCTGTGTTCAATGGTTACTTAGTATGGTCCTGAAATCTACACCCCCAAAAACAACTCCGTTGTAAAAACTGGCCCGCCAAAAAACATCAGCCGTAAAAAGGAATGATATCCATTTTGCCCGCCAGCCACGTATATAGGATGCTCGGTGCTTCGCACCTCGCTGTTGAGTGTGCATATAGAAACCTGATCCTCCTACCCCTAACATCCACCGTCAATGTTTTCCTGTTCCCTGTCTCCTTCTCACAACCCCCTCTCACCCTTAGTCCCCCTCGGTTTCACCTAATATGTTTCCTCTGTTACACCAGCAGGGAGCTTTACGCTTCTTTCAATGCTGTTGGAGGGAGCTTTTTGCCAGATGAAGAAGCTTACATAAGTATTACTGGTGGTCACGAGTAATCAGTGGTGGTACAATTATAATGAAGTAATGCTTCAATTCAGGCTTGTTCATCAGGCAAAAAGCTCCCGCCAACAGCATTGCAAGAAGCGTAAAGCTCCCTGCTGGTGTAACAGAGGAAACATATTAGGTGAAACCGAGGGTGGCTAAGGGTGAGAGGGGCTTGTGGGAAGGAGAGATTGGGAACAGGAAAATATTGACGGTGGAGGTTAGGGGTAGGAGGATCAGGTTTCTATATGCACACTCAACAGCGAGGTGCGAAGCACAGAGCATCCTATATACGTGGCTGGCGGGCAAAATGGATATCATTCCTTTTTGCGGCTGAGGTTTTTTGGCGGGCCAGTTGTTTTTGGGGGGATATCACATCTTTTTGCATGGTTCTTATTATTGAATTAAAAAAAATGGAAAGAATTAGATCTTTTTGGAAAATTTGTTGCATTTTTTCTTGGGGATTGCGCAAATTTTTGTTGTTGAGCATCATTACAATTGGAGTCGAAGAGAAAGTGGAAAGAGAAAGTTTGCAAAAGGTAAAACGCACGTTTTTATACCAACAATCGCGAATAACTCGAGAACCGTTGGGAAAAGTGACAAAGTGTGCTACCCTCATTCGAAAGCCTATAAAATTTCCTATCGATCCTGAAGCAGGCGCCACTCTACGACAATTTTTCTGACTACCGTTCAACTTTGATGTTTTCGGAAATGAGCCAAATCAGTA
>OY986062.1:20303236-20553629 GCA_963920205.1 Stenodema calcarata
GGGAGCTTTACGCTTCTTTCAATGCTGTTGGAGGGAGCTTTTTGCCAGATGAAAACAAGCCTGAATTGAAGCATTACTTCATTACAGTTGTACCACCGCTGATTACTCGTGACCACCAGTAATACTTATGTTAGCTTGTTCATCTGGCAAAAAAAGCTCCGCCAACAGCATTGAAAAGAAGCGTAAAGCTCCCTGCTGGTGTAACAGAGGAAACATATTAGGTGAAACCGAGGGTGACTAAGGGTGAGAGGGGTGTGGGAAGGAGACAGGGAACAGGAAAACATTGACGGTGGAGGTTAGGGGTAGGAGGATCAGGTTTCTATATGCACACTCAACAGCGAGGTGCGAAGCACTGAGCATCCTATATATGTGGCTGGCGGGCAAAATGGATATCATTCCTTTTTGCGGCTGAGGTTTTTTGGCGGGCCAGTTTTTACAACGGAGTTGTTTTTGGGGGGATATCACATCTTTTTGCATGGCTAGTTTTCGAGTGGTACTTATACAATACGGTTCAACAACTTATACAATACAAAAGTACCTACGAGGTAACTAGTAAATGTTTTCCTAAATGAAGTTTTATCCTAGTCAAAATTTAGTAAAAAATTAGTACGCCTACTAATTTGCCTTTTTGTTTCTTGTTTTTGTGACAAGAATAATTATTTTTTGGAAATTATTGTTTGTTATCTGAAATGTGTTTGAAAAATAAGTAGTTTTAAAATTTTTGCGAATTGGTTAAATATTAGTTTTGAAATTTTCGATTAATTAAAACAATCAACAATTTAAAAACAATTATTAAAATTTAATACAATTATTCTTATTATTAAATTTAAAAAAATAGAAAGAATTAGAAATTTGAATAAATTTGAATTAGAAATTTTTGAAAATTGGTTGCATTTTTTCTTGGGGATTGTGCAAATTTTTGTTGTTGAGAATCATTACAATAAATGTAATTATTGGTGTCGAAGAGAAAGAGGAAAGAGAAAGTTTGCAACTGGTAAAACGCACGTTTTTATACCAAAAATCGCGAATAACTCGAGAACCGTTGGGAAAAGTGCCAAAGTGCGCTACCCTCATTCGAAAGCCCATAAAATTTCCTATCGATCCTCAAACAGGCGCCACTCTACGACAATTTTTCTGACCACCGTTCAACTTTGATGTTTTCGGAAATTAGCCAAATCAGTAGATGTGGAATTTATTCACGTATTTTTGGCTGTGGATTAGTCGAATCGATTGAGATTTAGTTCAAAATTATTGAGCATATTCTAGACAACCTAGCGGACATTTTAAGACCAACCGCACCAATTTTCATCAATATTTGCGGCAGTTGTTGTTGAAAAAAGAAAAATCACCATAACTCCTTTATTTTTCCTCTTAGGAAGCATTTTTTGATCTCAAATTAAACAGTTTGAAAAGCTGAACACAACTAAAAAAGAAAATCTGAAAAAGCTTCAATTTTGAAGGAGTTATGACCATTTGAAATTCCTAAAAAACACTATTTCCCCCCTAATTGGGGGGGAAATGGGGGGAGGGAGAAAAAATTGTCAAAAGGCACTCCCTTGGAGCATAACAAACGTGTGTGCAAAATTTCAGCTCGATCCGATTTGTCTGCTGGGCTGTAGCCCCGTCAATGAACAACAACAACAAGAAGAAGAAGAAGAAGAACACGAAAAACGTGAAAAATAGTGGTTTTAAAATTGTTATACCCCCGACACCTGATGTTCCCAAGAGCTGAAATTTGTTTTACGTCCTCACGTGCCCCTGGAGAGTTGGTGTACAAAAAATCAACTCTCGAGACACTCAGGGGACCGAGCTATGGTAGGGTGAAAACCCCAACTTGTTCCGTCGCGTAATCAGTGCCTCAGTCGCTTCGGTTTTCAGGGCTTCGGTTTTCTTGGCGGGCGGGACGCTCCCGCGTCCCTAGATTAATTATCAAATCAAATCAAATCAAATCAGTTTTATTTGTCGTTATAGGTGACACTGACCTTTACAACAATGAGTTCGGTTTATCAATCAAATGGACAAAAATATTAAACAAACATAATGGAATTCTTCTAGTACAGCAGTCCCACATCCTCTAACAATTCAAACAAAAACTTCCGCTTCTTTAGATATGCACATATAAAATTATATAACCTAAATGTAACATCTTTATCAGGAAAACAAAATAAACTTTTGGTAATGTACTCATCACTCAGTCGCGACGATCCGAAAAACTTTTCACGCTCAGCCTTAAATTGTGGACATCTTGCCAATACGTGGTTTACTGTTTCCCCCTCCCCTAAGTTACACAATAGACAGATTTTGCTCCCGTCTATTTTCCAGACCTCACCCTTGATAAACATTCGAAGAAATCCGTCTTTTCGTAGCCGTAGCTGCGCTAGTACTCGCTTGACAGCGATAGGAATGTCCCAACTAAGGTAGCCCTCAGAACACAGGTATCCATCGATGGTTGAGATGTACCCACTACTATAGGAAGAGCAGATGATTCGCTCATAGTCTTGGTACGCAGTCATAGTGACGAATGAATTCAACACTGCCTGTTTATGTTGTGCAACCGCATTCGCATCTTGTGCTTCCCATAGAGTGGCGTAGCCCAATTTCTCAACGAGTCCTCTGAGCTGGAGAACCCAATTATATTTTCCGAGTCCCTTATTTGTTGTAGAGAGGAGTTTGTTGTAACAGGCACGGGGGTATCTATTGGGTTTCATTCGAAGCAGGATTTCCCACCAATTCAGTGCTCTTTCAACTACAAGTGCACCCAACTTTACTCTTCCCGTCTCAGCTCGAACCATATAATGCGGTGTAGAGATTGGCAATGTAAGAAGATTTTTGAAGATTCTGGATTGGACAAAGTCAAATTCATCTAGATAACGTAATCCCCATATCTCGCTGCCATAGAGAACGACTGAAGACACCATAGCGTCGACCAATCTGCACAAAGATTTCCAATCGCTGTTCTTACCCGCTGCCAGTATTTTTCGAACTGCCCCCCACGCCCTCATTCCTTTTGATTTGAAGGATTCTCTCAGCTCCTCGGAAGACGCCGGAGGATGAGAACGGAACTCCCAGGTAGGTGTAATCCCTGGTAAACTCAATTTGATCATCCGTCAACGTGATAAATCCATCTGCGCTTTTACGTCCACATTTCTGGAAACAAACTACTTTAGTTTTTTCTGGGTTGATAGCTAGCTCCAATGATCTGGAGTATTCCTCTATGGCTCTCAATTTTTGTTCGATATCGATTTTGCTGTGCCCAAATACCACAATGTCGTCGGCAAACATGAGTAACAATATGTCGCACTTTCCTTCGATTCTGACTCCTTCCAACTCTCGTTCTCTCAAAAACTTCTCGAGTCCTTGAATAAAGAGGGAAAAAAGTAACGGGCTTAGCGAGTCCCCCTGCAAGATTCCTATCTCCACACTTGCAAAACTAGTCCTCGAATTTTCGGCTTTAATAGCAACTTCAGCTTTTGAGTATAGGTCTCGGATTACGTACAGAACCTCACCTCGTATGCCCAGCTCGGATAGTGTTCCCCAAAGGAGCCCATGTGGGAGAGAACCGAATGCATTACGGTAATCTACAAAACCACAATACAATTTACCTCCGGTTTTCTGTAAACTGAGTCCAATCAACGAGTAAAGTACAAAAATGTTGTCCCTACACCCTCTTCCTCGCCTGAAACCAGCTTGACATTCCGGAATCACGTTATCTTCCTCCGCCCAATCCATTAGTCGGATACTTATACATTGCGTGAAGCATTTAACAATTGTGTTCACCAGTGCAATTGGTCTTTGTTTATAAACGTCAGTCTTGTCAGCTGTTTTGGGAATCATCTGGAGTAAAACCTTTCCCCAGTCCTTCGGAACCCGGCCATAAGTAAGGATGTTATTAAAAATGATCACCATCTTAATCACCCCCTTCTCAGGTAAGCTACTCCAAACTTCATTTGGAATTTGATCCCATCCTGCAGCCTTGTTTTTCTTCAGACCTGACAAGACCCTTTGTACTTCAACGATCGTGAATGGTTCGTTTAAGCGAGGGTGAATGACGTCCATGCTTATATTCATGCTGGTGGGTGACCCAGATGCTGAGAACGTCTCGGCTAGAAATGTTTTCCACTGCAACAGTGATACTTCGGAGCGCCTCACATTCACATTTTTTAATCTTCTAACTGCCGACCAAAATTCTTTTGCGTTTTCAACGTTACTCAAATCCTCCTTCAGTTTATGGGCACATTGTTTCTCTTCATATTTTATCTTAGCAATATATCGTTTTCTTGCAAGAAGACACTCTTCCAAGGTTTGAGTACCATCTTTCCATTTTTTATATGCTGACTTCGCCGTGTTCTTCAAATCCTTACACTCCCAATTGAACCATCTGCATTTAGGTAGGTTTTGATGTTCCTGCCTCATGGACATGAGAATCCCCAATTTTTTCAAGATGTATAAAATTCCGTCTCTGATCGTTGCATAATCCTGATCTTCGTTTCCCGAAATGTAAAACCCACTCATGACCCAGTTCTTAAACAATAATTGGAAATCCTTAACTTTATTCGGGTCCCATATAACCTTAGTGCACTTGGTTCCGGACGTCTTACGTGCCAATTCACAATCTTCTTTGGGTTTGGTTTCTATAGACAAGCAACATTCTGAATGATCTGTCACTAGACCCAGTTTACTTTGTATCGAGAAATCTGAAGCACATCTAAGAGCGACATCATTGAGCCAACATAGATCGATAGTACTTTGACCTTGACTTCCCAAAAAGCTGAAGTACCCTTTGTAGTCGCTTTTACTCCGTCCATTCACGACCATATACCCATACTCTTCCATAATTTCGACAAGCTTCATCCCCACTTGATCAGTTTTTGAGTCCATTGATCTCCGGGATGCTGAAAATAAAGTTCCCTGGAATAATTCTTCCTCGCCTTGGTTCAAACTACCCACCCTTGCGTTCCAGTCTCCTAAAATAACTATTCGGTATTCAATAAATTTACACAGAAGATTGTTCAATGTGTCTATAAGTTCTTCAAAAAAAATCTGAGATTCTCCCTTGGTGTTCATATAAACGTTGCCGACAACCATCTTGAGGGATTTTATTACTAAAAAAACAAAAAATCTCGAACACACCAATAATTTTATATCACCTAGGTCTTTTCTAACCAATGTCACAAGTCCACCTTTGGCTCTGCCTATTAAATGTGAGCGGATTGCGTACGATTCAAAAACATTATAATCACTTAAAAAATTTGGAAAAACAATATTTTTCTCTGCCCAAGTTTCTTGGAAACAAATAATATTAAAACAAAGAAGAAAACTAAGTTGATCTGGGGTTAAACTAAAAATACTTTTCACTCCGGCCATATTCCAGCTCAATATTTTGCAATCAGGGTTTTCCTATTTTCTGCTATTCATTCGCACCAGGTTCATTCAGGGGTGATTTGCTGTGCAAAGGCTTCTTTTTCCATCTCTGTTGTTCTGGGCTGGATTGGTCTTCTTCTCGTTTCCTTCGTGCCGGGATCGAGACTGTTGCCTGCTGTCGTGCAGATTTCTCAACTGTATTTCCCGATTGTTGACGTGGCTGCACTTCAAAGGTCCGACGCAGTTCACTTAGCGACCAGGCTTGCTTATTCACAATCAACTTATCATGGCTGATATACGCCTGCATCCCGTCGATCTTCGCAGCCTTACGATAGTTTACCAACTCTTTTTGAACTTCTCGGACGTGAAATGGTAGATCCTCCCTTAACGAGATGTTAGTTCCCAACAGTTTCTTAGCTGCCTTGAAACATTCAATTTTGCACCCGGGCGTGGAAAAAGCAATCAACACTGGATTCGGGGCTGTGGTTCTTTGACCCAAGAACTTCACCATTATCACCTCCCTATCCGAAATAATCAGTTGTAACTTGGTACGAAGAAACTCCAGTACCGCCACCCTCAGTGGAACATCATTATTTGGGATCCAATTGAAAACAATTAGATTATTAATCCTTTCCCGATCCCGCGAGTGTTGTACAAATTTATCAAATGCCTCGCACTTTTCCTCAACTTTTTTTACTCGAGTGGTTAACTCCTCCATTTTCTTCTTCTGCTCCTTCATACTACCTTCTATCAGTTCAAGCTTCCCCAATTTCTGATTAATTGCCGCTATATCGTCCTTTATCGTCGTCAGTTCTTTCAATTTATTCCACACGTCATCCAACGTCGCTGTCATTCTGCTGGTATATTTGATCAACCTCGATAGTCGATACTGTTGGTAAGCACGGAAGCTTGGAGACTTTGAGCCGATTGTGCGATCAAGAAAAACTATGCGATCAGTTGATCGGTGGCTGGAGAGAGGGAAGCCCCCACCGCACTTTCTTCCCAAGGTCGCACGCCGACGTTTCCTCCGATACGCCCAACCGTTAGGCTAATTCACGGAAAATCAACTCACTATAATTATTGATATTTCAATGGAACAGACACTATTGAAAGATCTATTTTCACAGACGTTTCAAACAGGTTCCCTAGATTAATTACGAAAAATTGGCAAATCTGTAAAGAAGATGAAAAAGATAGACAATTATTTTGAAACTTTTGTGTTCCATTAAATGTAAGTTGTACTTGTACAAATTTTGTAAGTTGTACTTTTAGTTCTATGCCACGAAAATAGTAGAATTTGAGTCAGATAAGTTTGACTCGAATTGAAACAAGTACCTATGTAGGACAAGTTGAAAGATACTCATTTCCAACTGTGGATATTCCTACTCGTGTTACAAAAAAATGATAATATGGTGGAAGTAACATGAGTAGTCATTGTCACCGATTGTGAGATTTTGTTACGTATGAATAGTGTGAACGTTACAAAAAGTTGTAAATAGTAAAACAAATAAAGTTCTGTAAAAGCAGCAATCACAAAATATGTTTACGAAATGACAATTTCATTCCGTATTGAAACTTACTGGTAAAGTGGTTTTTCCCAAGTAGGGAAACTCAATTTCTCGAATTTTACAATATATCATATATTTCATTAGTTTTTACTGCATACTCTATGGCATATTCGGGGCATCTATGCTGCATAGAAATCCGGTCTTCAGTTATGATAAAGTTGGACAGGCGGCTTCCACTGCCAAACGGGGGAGGGCGAAGGATCGATAATATGCATCGACATGGAAGAAAGCTTCTTCCATAATCCATTGATTCGATATAGATCCTATTTCAGAACTCACCTTGTTATCCATTTTTATGCTTTGAACACTTGTTTGTTTGCGGATGGTTTGCTGTGGCTGTTGTTTGATTGTTCGTTTAGTTTTTACATCAACAATTGATGATTAGGGGTCGTTTAGTTCGCAAAATTTTAGCGAAAAACTGGACATAATTAAAGCCGGCTATTCGAGCTCGCAGGCCTCAAGGGAGTTGTCGAGGAATTTGAGCGTGAGTAGACTCGAAACAACCTATAAGAGATTTGACTCAATAGGGCTGAAAAATTAATTAACCATCCTACACATAGAGGCGGAGTTTGGTGGTAAGGAAATTCATGAACTGGTTTTGTATCTCGCTGAAATGCCATGGATTTTACCTGACGTTTTTCGATAAGCAAAACTCATTTTTACAATTTCAAGCAAACTTCAAAGTAAACTCGAAAAAAAAAAATGTTCAAATTGAAAAAACTTCATTTTTGAACTGAGTAAAAAACAATTCTACAGAACATTTTCGACCAGAAATTAGCTCTAGAATCGATTCCTAGCCTGTGACAGTCACGAAATGAATCACCCTGTACATTATGCTATACCTACAATATAGTACTCTAATTATACTCTAATAATATGATATTATCATGCTCTCTCGAATCCATAAATTGAAATTCAACTCCTATCCAAACACCGGGTGCTGCGTTGTTAAGAAAAGCAATAAATCAAATAGAAGGGACAAGGATATGATGCTACCGAGTGTTTCATACCGCCTACATCACATCGTCTGTATTCATATTTTCTGTCGATCTGTATCTGGATTTGGCAAAGATAAAGTAGCCTGGTAGTGAAAGGGAAGCATTAGATTCAGGATATCAAAAGTCATGAGAAGTGGAACCAAACGTGCAATTTGATATTATTGTTGCAGATGTGCATTTACCGGAATCTACCTCTAGACGAACTCGCTTCAAATAAAAGCAACTGGGTTTGCTTTGTGTGCAACGTCAAAGACCTTTGGCCTTCGCGAGCAGTACTCTGGGCTCTAAGGGTCCTCATAGATACAAACCTCGCTCTGTAAGTCCGGATACTTTCCTCCTTATCCGTCACCTGTTCTATATGGGTCTTTTCAAAATTATAGGTCATTTCCAGCTCAACGTTTTTGGGGAACGAAACCCCGTTTTTTGGTATTTTTTTCCCCTTTTGTGTCTCTATGAGGGTTCCTTAACAAGTTCCTTAAGCGCGCACACACTTTAAAGGATATTTTGGGAAATATGGAATTTTGAAAATTTCAAGTTTGTTGGGAGAGAGAAAACAATGGAAATTCGAACTTTAAAATTATATTTCAGAACAAGAAAACGACCCCCACAGTAGAATAAAAGTGTAGGTGGTTGAGGGTCTTCGAGGGGGGGGGGGGGGGTGGTGCTCGAGTTTTGGTTCGGTGGTTCTGCAAAGGCTGCCGAATCTTGTCGAATCCCGCATTCAGGAAGGTACATAGAAAATTCGTCAAAGGACAGTCTGATGTCCAATTACCTATCTGTGCCAAATGTAAGCCTTAGTATCTCCCTACAATCGATTCTCTCTCCCTACAAATCCAAATGTTTTGAAGAGTTGTAGGGAGAGAGGTTTTGGAGGTTATCATGTCATGCAGCACAGAAATTGGAGATTTTTTTATAAAAAAAAAAAAAAAATAAACACAACGTCATGACAGTAGTATTCACAATAATTTATTATTATTTAACTAATTAAATAATTACCTTATTGATGAGGTGTTTGTAAGGAGAGAGAAAGTATTAAAATACTGTGGTGAAATCCTCACTTGTTGACTTATTGAAAGCTAGGTACTACTGGCTTTGGATGAAAACGACACGTGGTGCTCTGGCAGCTATATTGAAGCAGTATTGCCTTGGATTTTTCACAACACGAGATATCCTATTCTAGTGGTTTTTTTTGGTGGGGGGGGGGGGGGGTGATTTCAAAAGATTGCAGGGAGAGAGAAAAAACTGTGTGACAGACATAAAACCTGGTAAATACATGTACATATGTATATGTAAATGACGAAATTTCCTCTTTCCCTAAGATATTATTGTAGAAAAGAGTATCCCGCAGCTAAAAAGGTTTTGGTCAGTAATAAAACATGGGTTGGTGGGAACATTAAAATCTGGAAACTTCCTTACCTACCCCTTGTGACATGAGTAGGGAGAGGGAAAATGGGGTAATTAACTCATTTTAATTATGGAACTAAAAAACTTTTTGACCTCAAGTTAGTTGGTTCATTTAGAGGCCGTACTATCATGTCCTAAAAAAAAGGAAAATGGGTATACTTTAATGTCAAATCTTATTGTTCTACAGTAAAGAAGAAAAAAAGTGGAGTACAGATCAGTCTACGTGTTGCAAGAATAAAGTTACGAAGCAGAGGCGAGTGATCTCATTGCCACAAGTGCCAGGACAGCGCACCAACGGCCATAATGTGGCGATTAGAGCTGCGATTCGCCCCAACCAATTTCGTATGACAACGCCTAGCAACTACCGCGTGCCGCAGCCCAGGATGAACACAACTTCGGTTATAAGACCTGTGTTACCTCCACAGCAAACGGCATACAGACAAATACGACCTGCTGTCCAAGTTGTTCGACCGGTTGCGATGCCAGTGCCTGCCGTAAATTCGTCATCTACTCAGCTCTATGACACGTCTTGGCTGACTGAAAAGGTTGGAAACATATCAACAACACTTCTCAATCTCAATAACAACTTGCACCGCTTGGCGCAGGGCATACCTGAAAAAGAGAATAAGTACAGTATTAAATCGAAAATGATTTCAATGGTTTCATTGTTGAATATAAGCGCAACACAGTTGCAAAAAGCGTCAAAAGAGATGGAGGAAGAAAGTAAGAGGATTTTAGATAAAGCCGGCCGCCCTGCTAGGATCACTCCTGTTTCCAGTGAAAACAAGTTTCCTGTGGCATCAACTTCTAAACCTGTTTTTGGGAAAAGGCCGCCACCTCGAAGTAGGAGTAATTCTAGTAAAAGAATTAGAAGACGGTATAGGGGGTCTCGAACGGACTCGGATTCTGATCCAGACGATCCAGATTTCCGTACAAAAGCGAAGGTGGATGGCGTTTCAGAAGATGACAATGATGTGGAAGAAGATGAAACATCAAGATCGTCTACGAGATCTTACGAGACTCGGGCTTGTTTTGTGAAGCTTGAAAGGCTCAAAGATAAGTATGTGTCAGGGTACGACACTAGTAGTGACTCAGAAACCATGTCTGGTAGTGGCAACAGATTCTTGGATCCTCAGCCGTCCACGTCTTCCGCTCCGGACCCTCTAGGAACGGTTCCGCCCAGTGAACTACCCGACAGGAGTGATGCTGACAGCGGTGGTGGGGAAGGGTTGATCCCCATTGGTGACAATGGAGTGGCAACTTCGGCCCCTGCGATGTCAAAGGAATCAGAAGAAGCTGCAACATTGGAAGAAACTGATGGTGCAGAAGTACCGAATGAAGCGGATGACCCTGGAATTCCAAAAGAAGATGGTGCTGCAACATCTGAACATGAAACTGATACTGCCACATCACAAAATGAAATTGATGCCGCCGCAACATCTAAAGAAACTGACGCTGCTGTCGCATCAATTCTCACTGGTGATTCTGACCCGTCAAATGAAACCGTTGATAGTGAAGAGTCAAATAACCAGTCAGAACCCTTTCGCGCAGAATTAGTCACTGTTATGGAGGTCAGTCAAAGTGATTGTGTAGATGAGAGCGATCGAAGTGAGGAAACCGGTGAAGTACTCATGGATGGTGAAGTACTCAAACCACCGTCTGACTGTGCAGCTCAACCCTATGACGTTTGTAACAACAAAGAAGAAGAGTATAAAACGTCATCCGTGGACACATCCGCAGGAGAACCCACTTTGGACAAATCCGGTGACCCTTCTAAAAGTGATTCCACCGAAGTTGACGGAACTTCTTAAACTGGAAATCTGAAAAGAAATAGTCACCAGATTCGCTACCATTTGAAAATACGAATTTCAATTTGCATATACAGGGTGTCTAGTGTAACAAACTCAGGGAATCGATTTTACAGGTAATTTGCAACAAAAAAATGCCTCTTAGAGTGTTGTCGTGTTCTCGACCTTGTCTCTATAAAACGCTCCTAACTCCCTTAAATTATTGTGTGAAGTAAAATCTGAGGATACCGTTGGAAAGAGCGTTAAATTTCCTATCTCTTTGATACGGAATGCGATTTTTTTTTAGTCTGGCCTAACTGGTAAAAAATGGTGAAATTTGAAAATTTGAAGATTTTCTTAAAATCCCCGTTTTTCTTTAGTTGTTCGTTTTTTTATTACGGAGGTCATTCGGCGGGCACTCCTTAGGAGAAACTTGCCCAGAATCTCAGCTTTCCAACGATATCATTATTTTACATTTTTTAGGGGAAACTTTTATGAGAAAATGGGGGATGTATGCGAAAAAACGTGTATTTTCAGGCAATTTTCACGATGAAGTAGGAAGTTTAACACGCTTTCCAACGGTATCCTCAGATTTTACTTCACATTTCTCAACGTTTATTTTACGTATTAATTTAAGGGAGTTAAGTGCGTTTTACAGAGACAAGGTCGAGAAGACGAAAAAAATCTTAAAAGTTAAAAACGTCGGATTTTTAGTTGAGTAAGAAAAAAACTGAGGCATTTTTTGTTGCAAATTACCTATAAAATAAATTCCCTGAGTTTGTTACATAGTTACGCTAGACCCTGTATAACTAAGTTACACTGTTATTTTTTCTCATTGCAATTTTATTATTGATCCTGTACACGTACAATACAATGTGTATACCTACATAATACACGTTGGCGTTTTTAATATCATTGTATGTCAACTCCAATGAAATTGCAATATCTCGAAATCCTCAACGAAAAAAACGTTATCTGAAATCTTTAAACCCTCGTACGATTAAAAAGAACATACTATGTTCTTTTTAATTGTACGAGGGTTTAAAGATTTCAGATAAAGTTTTTTTCGTTGATATGTTCTTTTTAATTGTACGAGAGTTTAAAGATTTCAGATAACGTTTTTTTCGTTGATGTATTACATAAAACATCTCGTCAGATTTGGACAACACTAAAGTAGAAAGTTATGTTAAATTGCGAAAGTAACAAATTTATATTCTAGGTCGGATTGTCTCCATGTAAATTAAGGACTTTTCTGTTTTCCCGTAGAGAAAATGGCGTTGTATAAAATTAATCATGATGGAAATGTACTACCATGTCATGTGGATTACTATTAAATGATACGAGTATCGTTTTTAAATTTTGACTCCTCTTATTCCCGGTCTCCTCTAATTATAATGTAGTGCATTGCTTTGTGAAGGGGGTTTCAAATAGAGTTATGGAGTGAATGTCAGTTTAACCCTTCGATGCATGATTTTATTTGTTTTGACTAAAACAATCAAATGTACGTGTTAGGAGCTGACATTTATTGGGAAAATTCCCTGGTTATTATGATACTCCTGTGCACCAGAAAACGTGCACAGGAGTATTAATTTAGAGAATGTTTTGAATGTCTATCATGATCTAGATTACATGATGCACCTCCCATGGTAGGCACTTGTTTTTGCCAGGTTTGACAGAACTTGCATTGTACGTATGCAATATGTAATACGTATAGATACATACTATGTACGTAAGTGATAGGTAGTTATTTATATAAATTATTTTGCTGAAAATATGGCTTCACAGTGGGACACCCGATTGAGCCCAACTTGATCTTTATTTATTTCAAGTTTCAATACAATAATATACATATAACTCGCTTGAATTCATCATTAAACCTTATTGCGAGGCAATGCCCGTCGCGCCCCGCAAGTGCCGGTCTAAGAAAATACCTATCATGCAATCAACATATTCAGAAACATCTCATTTTTAGATTCCGAGAACATTCATCTCATCAGTAGATACTCAGAATGATATTCTCAGCCTCTTTTACCCCTAGCCAATTAGCCATGAAAAAATTAATTTCTTATAAGATGGGCGAGAATAAAGAGTAGTCGATCTTGACCCACTTGTCAAACGGCGATGCAACATGTAAATAATAAATTGAGGGCTCCTGGTTGTCAGCGTCAAAGCTGGCTTAGGGTTAATTACCAATCTAAAGCGCGTACCATAATCATGGCTGTGCAAGTCCAAAACGACGTTAGGAGATTTATAATACATCAGTAGGAGGGACTTTATGAATAGTTGTCTAATCGTGAAAACCTTAAAGTCACTGTACAGACGCACACCAGGATATGATCTAGGTTCTTTCAGAATTATTCTTATTAATAATCTCTGAAGCACATTGATCTTCTCCAAGCTGGTAGGATACGTACAACAACAATCCATGCAAAAATCCCGTACTGGATAATTGATTGGGCCAGAGCCATGTACAGTAGGCGGAGCGTATCACAACTTAACACAGACCTCACATTGGAGAACACATGAATGAGTGTACTGTGGCGGCCCCAGCCCTTAAACTCAGAAGGTGCACATATGTCAAGCGGGACTATGGCGAAGGGGACGGGAGAGATGCTTTTCTCAGCCAAATATAAATTTCAACCATATGCAAATGGGATAAATCTTGGAAGCTTCCCTATCTTCAAATTACAAACGCGACTAAATACATACTCGTACAACAAACAAGATACCTAAATGTTCTCTTACGGAAAACAAAATTCTGAAATAATCATTATAGTGTAATTTATGTTATTGTTAGAGCTGAAATGTATATTTGCCCAGCAAGAACCAACGTGGAGGTGAAAGCAACTCTTGCCTGGGTGGGGAAGGAAAGAGGAGAGGGAGCGGAACCGTTAATGGGGAAATGGAGAGGTTAGTCATCATTGAGGTAAATAATGGGGAATATTAAAAAAAGCAAAAAAATTATCGTTTATAAATGAGGAAAAAAAGATGGGGACCTGCTTGCCACAGCATCTGGGTGTGAGGTCTGCAATATTCATGGACCCAGAAATCTCCAACTCTCCAATCATACCCCTGGGAACGTATGCATTTAGACATGTTAGAGTTCGATCGGCGATCCTTCATAGTGGCTGTGGATGAGTACTCCAATTGGATACACTGTGACATCTTGGATCCAACTACAGCGTCCAGGGTTGTCAATTTTCATAAGAAATGATGTCCATCACTGTAGTAGATCACGCGTAGTAGTTAGGCGTTAAATGCTCTTGGTAACTGGTTGGCTTGTAGTCTGCTCACATTAAATGCGTCTATACGAAATATTTGCTAATAGGAAACAAAAGTGGAAGTGACAGTTCGAATGGACCTTCAAGAAGAGCAATTGTCGACTCAAATACATCGTGAAAACGAAAAAAAGTTGACTTCATATTGACTCGAGGTGTTTATTTGAGTTCGAATGGACCTTCAAGAAGAGCAATTGTCGACTCAAATACATCGTGAAAACGAAAAAAAGTTGACTCCATAGCGACACGAGGTGTTTATTTGAGTTTATTTGAGCATAATTATTTGTTTATTTGAGCAAAGTTTTATTTGTTTATTTGAGCATAATTGCCTTACCTAACTTGCCGAAGTTTCGAAGAAACTTACCACTATCGTACCGCAGCTAACGATCGTCAAATTATTACACAACTTCTTCACTAGAGGAATAATTTCAAGGAAATTAGAAAAAAATAATTACCTGGTAGCCAGGACAGATAGGTGAAGGAGAGTGAAGAATAAAACCACCTTCGCTTGACACTGACTTCAAGCTGACTGAGGAGCTACCCCACGTGGATTGCATCAAAACAGAGGTTAAGGTATTTAGGCGGGAATGCCACAGTATTGCCACTTCAGCTGATTTCACTTTAAAAGGCTAATTCAGGACAATGGCGCTCAGTTTCAAAATAGGTGAAGGAGTGTGAACCAACCTATGGGACATAGCTATAAGTCTACATATCTCTTCAGATATTACTGATTTTCGAGGTTTGACTATTTGAACTCAAATTCGAAAATTATAAACATAGAATACCAGGCTCTGGAGGAAATTATCTCATTATTCGTATACATTACAATTTTCTAAAGTTGGCAACCTCAGTTGTGGGACAAGGTGAAGGAGTGTGAAATGGGGGCTTTGAGTAATATTTTAAAATTGATAATTATAATAAATAATTTCCAGGAAATTAGGTGTTTATTTGAGTTCGAATGGACCTTCAAGAAGAGCAATTGTCGACTCAAATACATCGTGAAAACGAAAAAAAGTTGACTTCATATCGACTCGAGGTGTTTATTTGAGTTCGAATGGACCTTCAAGAAGAGCAATTGTCGACTCAAATACATCGTGAAAACGAAAAAAAGTTGACTTCATATCGACTCGAGGTGTTTATTTGAGTTCGAATGGACCTTCGAGAAGAGCAATTGTCGACTCAAATACATCGTGAAAACGAAAAAAAGTTGACTTCATATCGACTCGAGGTGTTTATTTGAGTTCGAATGGACCTTCAAGAAGAGCAATTGTCGACTCAAATACATCGTGAAAACGAAAAAAAGTTGACTTCATATCGACTCGAGGTGTTTATTTGAGTTCGAATGGACCTACAAGAAGAGCAATTGTCGACTCAAATACATCGTGAAAACGAAAAAAAGTTGACTTCATATCGACTCGAGGTGTTTATTTGAGTTCGAATGGACCTTCAAGAAGAGCAATTGTCGACTCAAATACATCGTGAAAACGAAAAAAAGTTGACTTCATATCGACTCGAGGTGTTTATTTGAGTTCGAATGGACCTTCGAGAGGAGCAATTGTCGACTCAAATACATCGTGAAAACGAAAAAAAGTTGACTTCATATCGACTCGAGGTGTTTATTTGAGTTCGAATGGACCTTCAAGAAGAGCAATTGTCGACTCAAATACATCGTGAAAACGAAAAAAAGTTGACTTCATATTGACTCGAGGTGTTTATTTGAGTTCGAATGGCCCTTCAAGAAGAGCAATTGTCGACTCAAATTCATCGTGAAAACGAAAAAAATGAGGAGCTACTAGGACGAAGTTTCGAAGAAACTTACCACTATCGTACCGCAGCTAACGATCGTCAAATTATTACACAACTTCTTCACTAGAGGAATAATTTCAAGGAAATTAGAAAAAAATAATTACCTGGTAGCCAGGACAGATAGGTGAAGGAGAGTGAAGAATAAAACCACCTTCGCTTGATACTGACTTCGAACTGACTGAGGAGCTACCCCACGTGGATTGCATCAAAACAGAGGTTAAGGTATTTAGGCGGGAATGCCACAGTATTGCCACTTCAGCTGATTTCACTCTAAAAGGCTAATTCAGGACAATGGCGCTCAGTTTCAAAATAGGTGAAGGAGTGTGAACCAACCTATGGGACATAGCTATAAGTCTACATATCTCTTCAGATATTACTGATTTTCGAGGTTTGACTATTTGAACTCAAATTCGAAAATTATAAACATAGAATACCAGGCTCTGGAGGAAATTATCTCATTATTCGTATACATTACAATTTTCTAAAGTTGGCAACCTCAGTTGTGGGACAAGGTGAAGGAGTGTGAAATGGGGGCTTTGAGTAATATTTTAAAATTGATAATTATAATAAATAATTTCCAGGAAATTAGGTGTTTATTTGAGTTCGAATGGACCTTCAAGAAGAGCAATTGTCGACTCAAATACATCGTGAAAACGAAAAAAAGTTGACTTCATATCGACTCGAGGTGTTTATTTGAGTTCGAATGGACCTTCAAGAAGAGCAATTGTCGACTCAAATACATCGTGAAAACGAAAAAAAGTTGACTTCATATCGACTCGAGGTGTTTATTTGAGTTCGAATGGACCTTCGAGAAGAGCAATTGTCGACTCAAATACATCGTGAAAACGAAAATAAGTTGACTTCATATCGACTCGAGGTGTTTATTTGAGTTCGAATGGACCTTCAAGAAGAGCAATTGTCGACTCAAATACATCGTGAAAACGAAAAAAAGTTGACTTCATATCGACTCGAGGTGTTTATTTGAGTTCGAATGGACCTACAAGAAGAGCAATTGTCGACTCAAATACATCGTGAAAACGAAAAAAAGTTGACTTCATATCGACTCGAGGTGTTTATTTGAGTTCGAATGGACCTTCAAGAAGAGCAATTGTCGACTCAAATACATCGTGAAAACGAAAAAAAGTTGACTTCATATCGACTCGAGGTGTTTATTTGAGTTCGAATGGACCTTCGAGAGGAGCAATTGTCGACTCAAATACATCGTGAAAACGAAAAAAAGTTGACTTCATATCGACTCGAGGTGTTTATTTGAGTTCGAATGGACCTTCGAGAAGAGCAATTGTCGACTCAAATACATCGTGAAAACGAAAAAAAGTTGACTTCATATCGACTCGAGGTGTTTATTTGAGTTCGAATGGACCTTCAAGAAGAGCAATTGTCGACTCAAATACATCGTGAAAACGAAAAAAAGTTGACTTCATATCGACTCGAGGTGTTTATTTGAGTTCGAATGGACCTACAAGAAGAGCAATTGTCGACTCAAATACATCGTGAAAACGAAAAAAAGTTGACTTCATATCGACTCGAGGTGTTTATTTGAGTTCGAATGGACCTTCAAGAAGAGCAATTGTCGACTCAAATACATCGTGAAAACGAAAAAAAGTTGACTTCATATCGACTCGAGGTGTTTGTTTGAGTTCGAATGGACCTTCGAGAGGAGCAATTGTCGACTCAAATACATCGTGAAAACGAAAAAAAGTTGACTTCATATCGACTCGAGGTGTTTATTTGAGTTCGAATGGACCTTCAAGAAGAGCAATTGTCGACTCAAATACATCGTGAAAACGAAAAAAAGTTGACTTCATATTGACTCGAGGTGTTTATTTGAGTTCGAATGGCCCTTCAAGAAGAGCAATTGTCGACTCAAATTCATCGTGAAAACGAAAAAAATGAGGAGCTACTAGGACGAAGTTTCGAAGAAACTTACCACTATCGTACCGCAGCTAACGATCGTCAAATTATTACACAACTTCTTCACTAGAGGAATAATTTCAAGGAAATTAGAAAAAAATAATTACCTGGTAGCCAGGACAGATAGGTGAAGGAGAGTGAAGAATAAAACCACCTTCGCTTGATACTGACTTCGAACTGACTGAGGAGCTACCCCACGTGGATTGCATCAAAACAGAGGTTAAGGTATTTAGGCGGGAATGCCACAGTATTGCCACTTCAGCTGATTTCACTCTAAAAGGCTAATTCAGGACAATGGCGCTCAGTTTCAAAATAGGTGAAGGAGTGTGAACCAACCTATGGGACATAGCTATAAGTCTACATATCTCTTCAGATATTACTGATTTTCGAGGTTTGACTATTTGAACTCAAATTCGAAAATTATAAACATAGAATACCAGGCTCTGGAGGAAATTATCTCATTATTCGTATACATTACAATTTTCTAAAGTTGGCAACCTCAGTTGTGGGACAAGGTGAAGGAGTGTGAAATGGGGGCTTTGAGTAATATTTTAAAATTGATAATTATAATAAATAATTTCCAGGAAATTAGGTGTTTATTTGAGTTCGAATGGACCTTCAAGAAGAGCAATTGTCGACTCAAATACATCGTGAAAACGAAAAAAAGTTGACTTCATATCGACTCGAGGTGTTTATTTGAGTTCGAATGGACCTTCAAGAAGAGCAATTGTCGACTCAAATACATCGTGAAAACGAAAAAAAGTTGACTTCATATCGACTCGAGGTGTTTATTTGAGTTCGAATGGACCTTCGAGAAGAGCAATTGTCGACTCAAATACATCGTGAAAACGAAAAAAAGTTGACTTCATATCGACTCGAGGTGTTTATTTGAGTTCGAATGGACCTTCAAGAAGAGCAATTGTCGACTCAAATACATCGTGAAAACGAAAAAAAGTTGACTTCATATCGACTCGAGGTGTTTATTTGAGTTCGAATGGACCTACAAGAAGAGCAATTGTCGACTCAAATACATCGTGAAAACGAAAAAAAGTTGACTTCATATCGACTCGAGGTGTTTATTTGAGTTCGAATGGACCTTCAAGAAGAGCAATTGTCGACTCAAATACATCGTGAAAACGAAAAAAAGTTGACTTCATATCGACTCGAGGTGTTTATTTGAGTTCGAATGGACCTTCGAGAGGAGCAATTGTCGACTCAAATACATCGTGAAAACGAAAAAAAGTTGACTTCATATCGACTCGAGGTGTTTATTTGAGTTCGAATGGACCTTCAAGAAGAGCAATTGTCGACTCAAATACATCGTGAAAACGAAAAAAAGTTGACTTCATATTGACTCGAGGTGTTTATTTGAGTTCGAATGGCCCTTCAAGAAGAGCAATTGTCGACTCAAATTCATCGTGAAAACGAAAAAAATGAGGAGCTACTAGGACGAAGTTTCGAAGAAACTTACCACTATCGTACCGCAGCTAACGATCGTCAAATTATTACACAACTTCTTCACTAGAGGAATAATTTCAAGGAAATTAGAAAAAAATAATTACCTGGTAGCCAGGACAGATAGGTGAAGGAGAGTGAAGAATAAAACCACCTTCGCTTGATACTGACTTCGAACTGACTGAGGAGCTACCCCACGTGGATTGCATCAAAACAGAGGTTAAGGTATTTAGGCGGGAATGCCACAGTATTGCCACTTCAGCTGATTTCACTCTAAAAGGCTAATTCAGGACAATGGCGCTCAGTTTCAAAATAGATGAAGGAGTGTGAACCAACCTATGGGACATAGCTATAAGTCTACATATCTCTTCAGATATTACTGATTTTCGGGGTTTGACTATTTGAACTCAAATTCGATTATTATAAACATAGAATACCAGGCTCTGGAGGAAATAATCTCATTATTCTTCACTAGAGGAATAATTTCAAGGAAATTAGAAAAAAATAATTAGCTGGTAGCCAGGACAGATAGGTGAAGGAGAGTGAAGAATAAAACCACATTCGCTTGGCAATATTTACTCGGTTTCTCATCTGTAAAATTGTTTAAATAATACCTTTTTGTAATAATACAAATTAAATTTTGATGATGAGCTATTGACTTGAAATTTTAAAAATAGGTCAGAACTGGATCACAGAACTGGATTCACTCGGTTTCTTGTCTGTATAATTGTTTAAATAATACCTATTTGTTTAAAAAAATTAAATTTTGATGATGAGCTAGATACTTGAAATTTTAAATATAGGTCAGAAATGGATGACATTTCAATATTCACTCGGTTTGTATGACATGGTATGAGTATGGTATGGTATATTATTGTATGTATGATTGATGTACAGTATGGTATGATAGGAAAGAAATTCGTATGGTATGGTATGAGTACGGTGAGAATATGGTATGGTGCCGATTTGCAATACAGTCTGGTATAGACAGAAGGGTGATCTGCACAAGGAAGATAATAAACCGTTGTGTCAAGAATTTGCAGAGTTTTTCAAAATGGACTTCTCTAATTAAGGTAAGAAAAACACTATTTGAAAGGTTTCCTAAAAAAAAGTTTTTTCTTTAGCGATTTGAATGATGACTTTAAAAAAAGAAGAAATAATGACTAAAGTATTCATCTTGAAAATACTCTTAATTTGTAGGGAACCAATGAGAACCGGAAAATAGTTTCAAATACTTGCGTTTCTAAAAATTATTCAATTTTGGTTTATTATCTTCGATAATGAACCATTGGAATCGCCCAAAGAAAAAATTTTGTTGGTTTACGTTTCAAGATACGTAGATTCAGAAAATCGAATAAAAAATTCTTGACACAACGGTTCATTATCTTCTTTGTACAGATCACCCTTCTGTCTAGATCAGTAGGTCTAAATGTCTAGATCCTAAATGTTAGATTAATTATTATTGTCAATTATCACTAATTATTAACAATTTTATCAAGTAGGTACCTAGTGAAAATTATTATAATTTATTGTTAGGTATTAATAATTCGTATTTATTATTAATAATAATAATTATTAATTATGATTAATTAATACGATATAATTCTGGGGTTTTTAATACTAGGTACGTCGGTAATAATTTTTCTATAAAAGAAGTACTTACCTACCAACAAACATTCGAAATTACCTTCATTTCCGTAGCACGAAACGCACCTCAGAACAACAAACTCTACATCACTTAAGCCATATGATGTTCCAAAGAGCTTGTTAGTATGAAAATGGACCTGCATTTCAACAGTTTGATTCACGATCGTGTTGTGAGGCACAATCTTTGAGCCGTCATTGTGAACGAACGGCTGGTCGTACAAAGCCGCGGATGGTCTTAAAAAATTCTACGGAACAAACTCTATCTAAATATGAAATAAAAAACATACCGTTCTATATGAATTTTTCGAGATATGAGATTTTCAAATTTTCAAAATTCGTTTTGAACCCCTTCCCCTTGACCTAGGGTTATGAAAAGTTTCGAGGACCATTGTGGGGTTGGTCGAAACCCATAAAAAAATTTCGTAATTTTAACTCAACGCTAACTGGGCAAAGTGGCGCGGACGGCGTACGGCGGACGGACGGATTTTTTTTTTATTCGATTTTCTGAATCTACGTATCTTGAAACGTAAACCAACAAATTTTGAGGGGGGGTTAAAGAATTTTTTTCTTTGGGCGATTCCAATGGTTCATTATCGAAGATAATAAACCAAAATCCGTCCGCGCCACTTTGCCCAGTTAGCGTTGAGCTAAAATTACGAAATTTTTTATATGGGTTTCGACCAACCCCACAATGGTCCTCGAAACTTTTCATAACCCTAGGTCAAGGGGAAGGGGTTCAAAACGAATTTTGAAATTTTGAAAATTTCATATCTCGAAAAATTCATATAGAACGGTATGTTTTTTATTTCATATTTAGATAGAGTTTGTTCCGTAGAATTTTTTAAGACCATCCGCAGCTTTGTACGACCAGCCGTTCGTTCACAATGACGGCTCAAAGGTTGAACCTGGCTCAAAGGTTGGTCAATTTTCCTAATAATGTAGCCATCATCTGGTTTTAGTGATATCGAGTTTTTTGTTCTGAAATACGTTTCGTGCTACGGAAATGAAGGTAATTTCGAATGTTTGTTGGTAGGTACTTCTTTTATAGAAAAATAATTTTTCTAATAATAATTAATAATTATTATTACCGACGTAGTATTAAAAACCCCAGAATTATATCGTATTAATTAATCATAATTATTATTAATAATAAATACGAATTATTAATACCTAACAATAAATTATAATAATTTTCACTAGATACTTGATAAAATTGTTAATAATAAGTGATAATTGATAATAATAATTAATCTAACATTTAGGATCTAGACATTTAGACCTAGTGATCTAGACAGAAGGGTGATCTGTACAAAGAAGATAATGAACCGTTGTGTCAAGAATTTGCAGAGTTTCATCTTCCAGGTAAACTACAGTCTAGAAATTTTAACCGTCAGTCGGGGATAGACCACATTGCAATATTCACTCGGTTTCTCATCTGTAAAATTGTTTAAATAATACCTTTTTGTAATAATACAAATTAAATTTTGATGCTGAGCTATTGACTTGAAATTTTAAAAATAGGTCAGAACTGGGTCACAATGCAATTTTCACTCGGTTTCTTGTCTGTAAAATTGTTTAAATAATACCTATTTGTTTAAACAAATTAAATGTTGATGATGAGCTAGATACTTGAAATTTTAAATATAGGTCAGAAATGGATGACATTTCAATATTCACTCGGTTTTTTTCTCATTGCAAACCGGTTCATTGTGTACCCAAGATCCTTCCCTATAAGACCTGGCAGCGGGAAATATTATTCAACATGGTTTGAAAAGGGAAAAACAAGTTTTGTAAAAAATCCCAATGCTCTAGGTAGTAGTCGATACCAGTGACCAACATTTTCTTCAGTAGTCGACATGGTTTTGCACTAGTAGTCGACCTACATGTGTTAGAAGTCGACAGTATCACTTGAGTCAGTAGTCGACAGGTTTCGTCATTCCATCGTTTTCGAATTTTACGACATCTAAATAAAATACATTCAACTGTGAATCGGAACTTGAAAATAGATTAATAAGATGTAATAAAGTAGTTATCGGACTTTTTATTTGCAAACAGCTCATTATCAGTCTCAAATTGCAATAAGTACTTAAGTAAAAAGGTATGAAAACTATAGTCGAAAACTCATTGTCAGAAAATTGACATTACAGTTGGGCTTAGGTACCTATTTACATATTTTTTTTGACATTTTCATGTCTTTGCTTTGGTACATAAACTGAAACGGGAAAAATTTGTTCCCTTCATTCACCCTTTCCCTCAAATCACGTCAGAACACAAGCGACCGGCGGGCCATTACGTACGGCCATTACGTTAAGACGGCTGGCAGGAGGCCAACAAGTACGTCAGAGCCTATGACGCACGAGCGTAAGACGGCTGGCAGGAGGCCAATAAGTACGTCAGAGCCTATGACGCACGAGCGTATGACGTAAGACAGCTGGCAGGAGGCTAACTAATGCGTCAGAGCCTATGACGCACGAGCGTATGACGTAAGACGGCTGGCAGGTGGCCAACAAGTACGTCAGAGCCTATGACGCACGAGCGTATGACGTAAGACGGCTGGCAGGAGACCAACTAGTGCGTCAGAGCCTATGACGCACGAGCGTATGACGGCTGGCAGGAGGCCAACAAGTACGTCAGAGCCTATGACGCACGAGCGTATGACGTAATACGGCTGGCAGGAGGCCAACTAGTGCGTCATACGACGAGACCTTTTATGTCTCTGCGCCCCCTCCCCACACCGCGTACCTCGTACTTCATTTTGGTTTATTATCTTCGATAATGAACCATTGGAATCGCCCAAAGAAAAAAATTTTAACCCCCCCCCCTCAAAATTTGTTGGTTTACGTTTCAAGATACGTAGATTCAGAAAATCGAATTAAAAAAAATCCGTCCGTCCGCCGTACGCGCCACTTTGCCCAGTTAGCGTTGAGTTGAAATTTTTTTGATGGGTTTCGACCAACCCCACAATGGTCCTCGAAACTTTTCATAACCCTAGGTCAAGGGGAAGGGGTTCAAAACGAATTTTGGTACGACATGGTATGAGTATGGTATGGTATATTATTGTATGTATGATTTAGTATAGTATAGTACGGTATGATAGGAAAGAAATGGTATGAGTACGGTGAGAATATGGTATGGTGCCGATTTGCAACACAGTCTGGTATAGACAGAAGGGTGATCTGCACAAGGAAGATAATAAACCGTTGTGTCAAGAATTTGCAGAGTTTTTTTGTTCTGAGGTACGTTTCGTGCTACGGAAATGAAGGTAATTTCGAATGTTTGTTGGTAGGTACTTCTTTTATAGAAAAATTATTACCGACGTAGTATTAAAAACCCCAGAATTATATCGTATTAATTAATCATGATTAATAATAATTATTATTAATAATAAATACAAATTATTAATACCTAACAATAAATTATAATAATTTTCGCTAGGTACTTGATTAGGATCTAGACATTTAGACCTAGTGATCTAGACAGAAGGGTGATCTGTACAAAGAAGATAATGAACCGTTGTTTAGTTCACTTTTGAATGACCTGAAAAATTACGAATCTTTTAAGACCAATTGGATTTTTGTGCGAGCGCGCAAAGGTTTAGGAAAAATACTAAACTTCGCGTCGAAAACGGCCGTTAGGTGGGTCAACCCCCAGAATAAAACTGCCTTTTTTTCATCTTCCCGGTAAACTACAGTCTAGAAATTTTAACCGTCAGTCGGGGATAGACCACATTGCAATATTCACTCGGTTTCTCATCTGTAAAATTGTTTAAATAATACCTTTTGTTATAATACAAATTAAATTTTGATGCTGAGCTATTGACTTGAAATTTAAAAAGTAGGTCAGAACTGGATCACAATGAAATATTCACTCGGTTTCTTGTCTGTAAAATTGTTTAAATAATACCTACCTATTTGTTTAAACAAATTAAATTTTGATGATGAGCTAGATACTTGAAATATTTAATATAGTTCAGAAATGGATGACATTTCAATATTCACTCGGTTTGTATGACATGGTATGAGTATGGTATATTATTGTGTGTATGATTTAGTATAGTACAGTATGGTATGATAGGAAAGAAATTCGTATGGTATGAGTACGGTGAGAATATGGTATGGTGCCGATTTGCAATAAAGTCTGGTGTAGACAGAAGGGTCATCTGCACAAGGAAGATAATAAACCGTTGTGTCAAGAATTTGCACAGTTTTTTGTCTTTCCTGAAAAACTGGAAAAAGTGGGTTAGGCGGTGTTGCATCTTAAACGATGAAATGATTTAAAATACGAGTACCTACATCTATTAGCAGCAGGTTTACGCCACTCCTAGCCGATAATTAGCTTTTCCGTATTATTTTTCCCGTTATCTTGGACTTCAAACGTTGAATATAAGACAGTTTTAGATTTTAGCAAATAAATTTGATTTTTGACCTCTGTGCGCTCACCAATCGTGTCACAAAATAATTGGATGTTTTTTTTAAATTAGTTTTTCCGTAATCTGGGACCCCAAAGGTGGTTTTGGAAAAGTTTCAGAATTTTGTCCACCTACATCGGTCATATTTTCCACTGTGCGGCGGAAACCACCAGAGCACAATCATGATTCTTTATCCGAAAAAAATAAACAAACAAAGAATGAGCAACATCGGGAGCAGTCATGGTCAACACCTGCAAGCGAATGCATTTGTTTTTTCTTTTACAGCCTACAAACGAAGCCTCCCACTGTCAAAGTCAAAATCCGAGGATGTCCAGTACTTGAAGATGTTCACTACTTCTGTAGTTCACCAACTCAAGCTTATTTCGCCAATCTGAGGAAAATGCAGTGATTGAAAATAAATTTTCAATATTTTGGTTCACTATTTCAACATTTTAGAACCTATTGCGATAATAATATTATGTACATCGTTAACAAGGGAGTTCGGAAAATGATAAAGACAACAGAAATCAAATACGTACGTATATATTGAGGAAATATTTACAATATACTAAATGAAAGTAACGATTACCTAAACTTGGTCACCAGTCCCATCTGCAATCTACTTAGTGCCCTACAAGTACCTTTCGTAGTTACATTTCAGTACAATTTTCAAAAAAAAAAATCATCAAAATTGTTACTATTAGGAATTTATTGCTGAACGCCTACAGTAAACAGCCTACATAATATGTATATTATACAGTCACAAACAAGCAAGTATCAAAGGTTCGATCAGCACAAATCTAATACTTGAAACCATTATTGTCCGAAGTAAAGTAGGATACGTTATTCAAGAGGGAAATGTATTCAACAATAACCAATTGGACAGCAATAACCAACAAGTCAGCACATTCTAGGGTGTAACGATGCTTATATGGAACATAACATTGAATAAGCAATGAGCAATAATATGAAATTATTATAAAATACAAATAAACAATTTGACATCATACCAGTGGACTTTGTAAAGTTGCACTACTTGTACCCCTTTAGCTGACCACGAATAGGATCACAACGTATTTTGTTTGGCTAATATTCAAATACTGGTTGCGTCAAATATTCGATTAGAATTCCTAAGGAGTAGATATAAAAATTGTATGGGCCAAACTTTGGTACCGTCTCCTTCATCAGTCATAAACACATTTCGAATGAAGTTTCAGTTAATTTTGATCGACACGAAATACATAATTAAATACATAAAACTCAATTTGCTCAAGGATAGGTGGTAGTTTGAAGTTGTTAGATGATGACGTTTAAACGGATGGCTAATTGATAAGTGAACTTCCAGAAACGGAAATGGAGAAAACGTTGTACATGGTACTGAGCGATGATTCTTCCTACTAGTAGCACTTCAGAGACGTTTCAATTGTAACTGTTACAGGGACCCTAATTCAAGGGTCGAACTGGTTAGAAATGTCCTATTATACAGCCACACAAAAAAAAGTGGTTTTCCATAAACGAAACCAACACCCTTTAGTAACCCGTTAGTTTTTTGGGTCGCCGAATCTGGGATCGATTGACCCAGAGAGCTATACATTCAGCAAAACTGCCTGAAAAATTTGTATACGATTTTTGTTGGATCGCTGAGACCTAATCCGTGGTTGGTTATTGTGCTAATTTTGATGTATATCAGGGCAAGGACAAGAACATTCCTGACATATAGGTACCCAAAATACTTCGGAAAAGCTTCAGCTCCGATAATCTGTTCTTCGTGTAAATAGAGTTCCAAAGTTTCCGTTTTCCGGACGTTTTCTTAGACAATGAAATCGGACCGATCATTGCACACGGTACTGGAAAAAGTGGTGCTCTCTCTGTGCAGCAGCAGTTGTGGTTGGGAAGTAGAGCACAGTACCACGTCGTAGCAGACATGCATGGTAGTGTCAACCGTATGTCGTAGGTAGTGTCAAGTAAGTTGTGACTGCAGTTAACGTATATTTAATAAGGGCTGCAGGACCAGGGTTTTAAGATTTTTGAAGAATACTCGTATCTTAGGATGTGATTGACTTGCAGTTTTGAAATGCGGGGAAGTTTTCCGCCACTATTGAAGTGTGAGAAAAAAATCCTGCGTAATCGAGAAATTTATTTGAGATCCTGCTCGCTTATTTTACATGTTTTAACTACGATGTTTGCATTTGGCGGTCTATTAGCCTTCCAAAAATGCCTCCTCGGCTCGTTTTTTCAATAAAAAAAATTTAGCCACAATTAAAAAAAATTTATTTTATGAATTTCAAAAATCGGACAACGTAGGGGCAATTTCTTACTAATACAGTGAATTTAGACATTTATTTCAAAACTCTTAAAAAGTCAATCACAGCCCGAGATATCCTTCAACAACTTCCCGACCTAGGTCCTGCATACCCATAACAGGGTAGTGACATGGCCACGAAATATTGAAGAAGTGCACAATTTTAGAAAAAAGTTACTTTTCTGATGACGCAGTCATGTCTTTTCTTTGACAGCCTAACCTTCTTATAAGATTAACAAGAAGTAATAATAAACAAGAGGACGTGATATTTTCAGCGCATTTCGCGACTACTTCATTATTTCTCCACTTCCAATTCTAATCAATTTCACTTAGCAGTAATTATCGTAGGTGTAAATCTTTAGGACACCAGTAAATACCAATCAATAGCGTCATCATCAATGAGCGTCTACGTATATCACAGTTTAATTTTGTTACGTTTTTCTTCCATAAAACACTTTTAGTGTGTAATTGGTAGTAACATCCAACAATCGTCAATCAGCGTGTTTCTGATCTAATCAAGGACTCAGTAGTAACTTTACAATAATTATTCCATAAAATCAGTGTTGTCGATCAAAATGTAAAACTAGAGCTTTTCAGGAACTCACAGTACATGCAGCACCTAGTCATCTCCAAGCATGTCCTAGTAATTTTGGCTAACCTCAAATACTGACAATCCCCTCACTCCTCAAGACGATTCAAATGCCTTTTACCTACTCAACTAAATAATAAGACAAGGATTAATTGTTTCTTGTATAAAATTAATAAATCTACTGTGGTTAAAAGGAAGTTTTGGTCGTAGAAATATGATATGGATAGGGGGGGGGGGGGGGGGGTACAGTGATTTGAGTACAGTACAGAGAAGGGGCGAGGAGTGGGTGTACTGTCAACTCTTTTATTAATCTGAATCTGAGGTTTCGTACAAGAGGCCGCCTTCGCGAGGTGGTCTGTTTCTGGAAAAAAAGAAATGTGAATAACAAATGTAAGAAGTGTACACAGATTAGAAGCAGAAAACACCTAAGTAGGTACATACACACTTTATGTGAATTATAACGACTAGAAAGTGAGTGTTCAATAGTCCAATTGAAGTCTAGTACGAACTTTAGTTATTAAAATAATGATGAATCAGTGATAAAGAATTGTGTTTGTGATTGAGTTGAATTTGAACCAGATTATTCAAAAGGATCTCTGTTGTGTACAGTAAAACGCTGCAAATTCTTGGAAAAACGGTGTATCATCTTCTTTACAGATCCTCTGTCTAGATCGCTATTCTGTACACATCCCCCTTCTGCAAGGGTGGATCCAGACTTTGATTTCGGGGGGTGGGAACGAGGTTCATAATCTAACCTTACCTAAGTTTTTTAGCGACTTAATTCCTTCTATTGCATGAGATGCGATAAGGGAATACAAACAATTTCTATCAAAATCCTGCTTGTACATCAATAATGAAGCCGTGGGGGGTCTGGGGGGTGTGTGTCCAAAATCTGGGGGGGGGGGGGTCTGGGGCTCAGCTGGTACAGTGGATTAAAGGGGGGGGGGGATCTTACCTACCTCCTCCAAAACCAGTCGCGCCCGTAAAAACATGTTCCATGTTGAAAACGCATCAAACCTCAATTCTAAGAGATTTATTTAGGTAGCTTTAATTTCCATTTCCGCGAGTTTCTATAAATAAATAATTGATTTATTGACCATCAATGAGCTAATTTTCGACTCCACCTTCATTCACTGATGACCACCACCTGGTCACATATTTGAACAATACTGTAGCCCATCCCTCAAATTATTTCGTGTAGTTAAGGGACTGGTCTTGACAGAAGAGCGGTCTGTACAGATATTCACCAGTTTACTGCAAAGAGAAGTAGGAGCCATTTTGGCAATAATAGTTGGAAATGGTTTAATAATAAACGTAATATGTCAATATCACGTACATAGTGTTACGCAGTTCGATATGGGTAAATATACATTTGTCTGAAAAACGTGTTCCATGATTCCTTGGTTTGATCCTTGATCTGAACAGCACCTAATAATCCGGGGGGCCCCTTAGCAGTAATAATACAATACATAATACCATTAATAACCCTATTTACCCACATGACTAAACGTATGTCATGTGAAAGGCCCCTCAACATTTGGTTGACGTTTTAAACATTTTTTTGGTTTATTATCTTCGATAATGAACCATTGGAATCGCCCAAAGAAAAAAAAATTTTAACCCCCCCTCAAAATCTGTTGGTTTACGTTTCAAGATACGTAGATTCAGAAAATCGAATAAAAAAAAATCCGTCCGTCCGCCGTACGCCGTCCGCCGTCCGCGCCACTTTGCCCAGTTAGCGTTGAGTTAAAATTACGAAATTTTTTTTATGGGTTTCGACCAACCCCACAATGGTCCTCGAAACTTTTCATAACCCTAGGTCAAGGGGAAGGGGTTCAAAACGAATTTTGAAAATTTGAAAATCTCATATCTCGAAAAATTCATATAGAACGGTATGTTTTTTATTTCATATTTAGATAGAGTTTGTTCCGTAGAATTTTTTAAGACCATCCGCAGCTTTGTACGACCAGCCGTTCGTTCACAATGACGGCTCAAAGATTGTGCCTCACAACCCGATCGTGAATCAAACTGTTGAAATACAGGTCCATTTTCATACTAACAAGCTCTTTGGAACATCATATGGCTTAAGTGATGTCGAGTTTGTTGTTCTGAGGTGCGTTTCGTGCTACGGAAATGAAGGTAATTTCGAATGTTTGTTGGTAGGTACTTCTTTTATAGAAAAATTATTACCGACGTAGTATTAAAAACCCCAGAATTATATCGTATTAATTAATCATAATTAATAATAATTATTATTAATAATAAATACAAATTATTAGTATCTAACAATAAATTATAATAATTTTCACTAGGTACTTGATAAAATTGTTAATAATTAGTGATAATTGATAATAATAATTAATCTAACATTTAGGTTCTAGACATTTAGACCTGGTGATCTAGACAGAAGGGTGATCTGTACAAAGAAGATAATGAACCGTTGTGTCAAGAATTTGCAGAGTTTTTTTCATTTCTATTTCACCAAGGTTTGCATTTAATTTTGTAATTTACATTCATGCAAGTTTTTACAAATAAAAAACCTTCCTGGTAGCGTCTTACAAGTTGATCTTGAGGGACAGCTGGTTTCAGTCCAGTCATAGAACCACACATGCTGCCACTGATTTGTGGCATTTGCATCTGTTCACAATCATGTTGCTTTCACCCGCTTTCAATTGGTCAGCAACACTTGCTAAGAACGCGTCACCGTTTGGCCCCCTTTTCGTTGTTTCCACTAAATAAGACCACTGCTGAGAATTCTGCCTTTGTTTGTGAAATTTGACGAAATAGTGGGATTCAATTGTATGTAAGTTTCCTCATGATGCATTTCCTATGTTTGCCAAATGGGACCTATGGAGTACGGATGGGTGTCGAAGAATCGGAAATATCGATCATTTTCTATCCATATCAACGACCCTCAATTATACATCATAAGGGCGCCTTGGGTGCCAAGTGGTGTAACATCAAATTTTCAGAATATTAATTTGAAAATTCCATTGAAAATTCTAGGGTCGTTGTAAAAATCTATCTATTGAAGGTTCTCGTAGCTGATGAGCAAAGCTACGAGAACCGTCAATAGATAAATTTTTACAACGCCGTAGAATTTTCAATGGAATTTTCAAATTAATGTTCTGAAAATTTGAAGAATTGGACTTACACCACTTGGCACCCAAGGCACCCATATATCGGTATTTGTGTCCTTATTGTATCCTATCTTTTTTCTATCCACTTTGAATCATTGCTTATTTGCCTGCAAGCCCCCCCCCCCACCGCTGGGATGGTTCCCAGACTAAACCCACCCCCTGACAACTTCCCTGATCCAGTCATCCTCAACCATTCCAGGCCATCCTTAACCATCCCCAGTCATTCTTAACTTAACCTTTCCAAGCCTTTCTTAAGCATACCAGGCCCTCTTCTGCCTCACCTGGAGAGCCCCATTCATTTGAAACGGTCCAAAGGCACCCTTGGACAGTCCTCAACCATCCCCAGACATCCGTCACCACTCCAAGCCTTAATTTAGCGTCTCAAGGCCTCTTCAGCCTCACTCAAGACAATGGATATCACAAAATCATGTCTTGTTTGAACATAACGGTTTTTGATCAGCTCTTTCTAGACAGAAGGGCGTCCTGTACAGAAGATGGTAAACCATTGTCCTAGAATTTGCAGCGTTTTCTTGTACAGTTAATCAATTCGGTTAGTTTATGGTTGGAAACAAATTCACGAAGAACTCGTATACTCCTAAATAGCGACCAGACAACAACAGAGTCAATTGAACGGGCAGTAAGTTTTTTTGTACAATAGTTTACTATGAAATACAAGTTTACCCACCAGTGCGTAGTTAGTTTGTCTATAATAGTTCGATTTAGTACCGAGCATCAGAATCATTACACAATACTGGCAATGAGGTGTTATAAGGTTTAGTCGAAACAAACATTCTAATTTTGAAGTTATTGCCATTTCATACATGAAAGCCAAACATGTTAAATGGAAAAGTGAAATCTATTTACGAGTGAGTTGAACAGATATGTTTCCTCCACCTCCGTCACTTATTTAAGCACCTAAAATAGGGTTGCCATCCAGCCAATTTCTAGCATGTGTTTGTGAATGTGGGTTCATGTTTTGGAATTTAGAATGAACGTGCGGGAGCTAACTTGTGTAATGTGGACAGAGGAAACGATATTATCATAACATCGGTAGGATCTCTAAATCACATTTACTGTTACTCGATTGTTAGTTGAAATGGAAACTTTGGTTTGGTACTGAAGTCCATAAGAGTAACTGAGATAGGTTTGAGATAGGTCACGTGTGTGATACCTACGCCAAGACCAGCTCTTTCCTTAGCCCTAACTAGGGATGCAAATAAATAATCGATTATTACTACTGATTAATCGATATTATTACTGATTAATCAGTTTTCGAAGACATCAGTATTTGATGCATTGATAATAGTGTTAAAAAAAAGCTTTCAAATCCAGACATGTTCGAATAATAATCGATTCTTACAAATTAACACAAACCGACGGAAATCCATGTGGCAGGGGGGTATAGATTTTACGATTATTATCTACCGTTTCAAATAAAAGTTGGTGACAATGGGATTAATAAGGGAAATGAATTTTTTTTTTAGCCCTAGGTACCCCCCCCCCCCCCGCCATTTTTTGGTGGCAGGGAAAAATTCAAATGGAACGTTCTAGTTTTTAGTTCACATTTTGGAATTGTTTAATTTTTAGAATTTTTTATGGCCATCCTGAGGTTTGAACATCCAGCCCTTCGTTCCGTTCAATTTACGGTAGGTACTCTCCGTTTATGATAAATACCTAACTATTTTATGAAAGTTTATTCGTTTTGGGATTCCTTTATCTTCATTAGCCTTGTAATTTAACAATAGGTCGTCAGCTATAGACAAAGAAACCCATCGGAAAGCAAATAGGTAATTATGCAATTGAAATACCTAAGTACTTAAAAAATCGATTATTTGCTTTCGATTAATCGAACGTCGATTATTCAATACCTTCAATGTTAATCTCATGGTAATTGTAAATACATTCAACACACAAACTGTTCCTGGAGTAATCTTGCTATCAAGTGAGTTGACAAAGTCGCCAATTAAAATTAAAATACACGAACTACGAAAAGGCGGTTTTGGATGTACGGAAATAACCATGAATTGGAAACCCAGCTGACATTCAAATGATAGATACGCTATTTTCTCCGTTGGTAGATTTTTGTAGTCTTGCCAACTACATGAATTTTGAAATGTTGGCATTTCCAAAAGAGGTTTGTGGATACGACGAAGGAGAATATTTCGAATGAGGATTGACCAACTGAATCTATATTACAAACCACGACTAATACAAATAATATTTATTATTATACAAATAATATATATTATATAACATTGCTCTCTTTGTTGACATGGAAATTGTGCTGTTGAGCGAGTTAGTTTGCATTCTCGAGTCACTCAAGTAACATACGTACGCAGTATTCTATTAAAAACCAGATGGCAACCCCAACCTAAAACCACGTGCATGATCGCATGTTACTTTAAACTACCGTTCCTTAACCTTATAAACCTTGCATTTTAGTTAGGATGAGGGTTAATCCAAACTAGGGCCAGAGAGTTTCACCCGGCAGATTACTATGGAGTGGGGATTGCTTTTATTGCATGCTGCCGTACTTTCTTGTGGGTGACCAAACACCTCCTCCCCCTGAGTAGTGGGACGGCCCTTCCTCAGAATATTCGTCCTCTTTGACGCGAGTGAACGCTGAGCTCACTGCATCCCGAAGGCGCTCCTTGAACGTCTTGTACTCCAAATCCGAATTGCGGGAGAAGTCGAAATCTGCCACTTCGATTTTGTACCTACAAAGAAAGTACAGAGTAAGTTCATGATTAAAGCTCGAACTTAAAAATACAGTTACATACATTATTCTGGCTAACAACCCACAGAGAGAATCTTTTCAATCAGTCGTAAACCAATATCATCCTCAAAGGAATACGAACTATCTGAAGTACACAAGTTCATAATATGAATGATATTATGATGGTATTTGTAAGAAATCAAGACGGATAAAATAACCTACGGCAGCTACTTTAAAACATTGGCATAAAAAAAAGTAAAATAAAGATTTCTTTAGATATTAAATAAAAAAGTTGCCTGAGCCGGAACCCGGTATCAGCTGAGCGGTCTCGACGCTGAGTGGGGCAGGGGAGGAGTTAAGGCGGGTTCACATGGAGTGGAAAGTGCGGATTGCTCTGTGATTGGTCCAGGCCATAAAAGTACACTCCCAACCTTCGACGCTGACCAATCACAGAGCAATACGCAATCCGCATCCTTGGACTGACTGGACGATTGGTGCGTCTAGCATAATGTATTCCTAAATGTCGGCAAGTCCTACGTCAGTCGTGCCCTGTACGTTCTAACATTTGGGGTAACAAGCGACCCATCCCCGGAAAAGTGAAAGGTGCGAATAGTGCCGCTTGGGAAGTGGAGACTCATCTGGGTGATCTGGCTGGATACTGAATTACTATCCGGTATTCGGGTGGATAGTGAAAACAAGGCCTGATACCGGATAGTTACTGGGTATCCATTTCTTCTCTAGTAATAAGACACGTGCGAGTCAAAAATAATTAAAAACAAATCCGTTTTGGATAATTCGAAAACTCTCTGTTTTTCAAAATATGTTTAGACATAAACGTGGATTATGCAGGCACCCGAGCAACATAAATTTCTTTCATCAAAAAAAGAATGAATTACCTGTTTCGACTTTGTATGGAGTAGGCCACACCGAAGATGATGAGCACTATGGCCAGAACACTACATGAGATAGGCACAATAATGACTGACAACTGCGGGTGATGTTTCTCTGAAACGAATAAAAATAATGATTAATAAGCACCCAATGAAAACATACGTATTAATTGGGTCTTGAGAATGTAAACCAAGCATTGCTTGGAGCACCTACAGGCTTGTACAACCACAAGGTGTCAAAGAACTAGTGTCGGGGGGTTTTTTTAAAGGGAGAATAATTTTTTTGACGAGCAAATACGAAAATATGTCTAGCCTTTACTCGAGAGTATCAATGTATTGCCATATGAATTGTTGATAGATTCCTAGTTACGCCATTGCCCGTTCCATGGATCGTTTTTTCCGCTTAACTGCAGGGAAGTAGCCAGGGAGTGGATTTAGGGGGTCCTACTGGGTTTTTCCCCATACGTCTGGGGGATATTCCATTCCTTTAGCAGTTGGACAGAGTCTGTAACCCTTCCTCCCTTCTTATCGAAATTCTGGCTACGTCACTAATTGGGGATGGTTAAGGACTGCTCAAGGGTGGTTTTGGACTGTTTAAATTACTAGAGGCTGAAGAAGACTTGATATGCCCATGAAAGGCTTGGGATGGTGAAGGATGACTGATGATGGCAGGACCGTTTCAAATGAATAGGGAGCTTCTGGTGAGGCAGAAGAGGGATGCTAGGAAGGTATAGAGAGGGCTTGAGGCCAGAGTGTTCTATATTGTCTGGGGAAAGCCTGAAATGGTCCAGGACCGCTTGGACCGGTTAAGAATGGTTAAGAACGGTTACTGACTAGGGATGGTTAACGATGACTTGGAATGGATGAGGGTGACTGGACTAGTGAGGCAGCCCAGCTAGTGAGGCCTCGCGATTTAGGGACTCATCCCTGGTGATGGAAATTTGGAGCAGTGACAGTTGTCTCTGAAACTTCAGTACCATTACCCAGCCGGCCCAGCGCATGATCCGGCTTGATGTGAATCTCTCTCATCAACGAAATTTGGAGATACTCACCGCTGTACCGTGTCACGCCGACAGGTGTAACCGTTTTGGATACGGCATTGCTGATGATGAACAGTACGGTGAACTTGGGACTTTTGCTGAGGTACCTTGTCACAGCGATCTGGCAATTGGTCGTAGGACGTGCTTGACTGCAGGTTTCATTCCCTGTCACGTTGTACTCTCCAACAAGGAAACGGACGCAGTGATAGAATGGGCTCGACCCGGAACAGGTCAAGTTCAGATGAAGGACGTCTCCCATTTTTAACCACGTCGCTCCGGCGATGGTCCCAACATGAACTGGAGCTGCGGTGATGGGGAAACAAACAAACTTTTTATGCATGTAATAATACTTGGGTGTTTCAGTACAGCAGAAGGGCCACTATTGAATAATTCCAAATGGATCAAAATGCGAGGCATCATACCCTTGCCCTTATTCAGGTGGTACGATGACTGACACTTCGAGGTACATCTTCAAAATGTACAGTTGTACTAGATTAGACTGTAACAGGTCTCAATCTGTTGTTCCAAAACCTGCACGGACTGACCCCTGTCAGACTGATGATCAACCCAACCAAATTGTTTACTGAAACGAGACCTTGACAGCTGATTTTGCTACAGTAGCTCGTTTGTAGATAAAAACCAAGCCTCAATATAGGATTTTGTTATTACTTTGTTTAAAGGCTTTTAAGGTGTAGATTGAGTAAATCCCACACTTCCAATTGGGTCGGGAGAGTGAAGCATTTGTCCATTGACCCTTTTATCCGCTCCACCAGTGATAAGACAGTGTTTACAAACTAAAGTCACTGTCGATACTATTGAACTCATCAATTCATAATGATGATTATTCCATATTGATCACCATTCTTCATGATGCTATCTAGGTTTACATTTGTAGAAAGAAAGAAAGTAAGAATAACCATAGGCTCAAAACACAGGAGTTGAGGAAGCGCCAAAAAGCCCCCCCCCCCCGCCATATTTTTATTACATACTAGCAAATTAATGTTTACCCACCAGTTGGAGTAACGTTTCGTTTGAAGTATCCGTAATATTTATTCGGATCTTTCGGCACAATCGGGAAATCATCACAGTTCGTGTCAGGACTGACAGCCGACTCGGGCACTGTGGTGTTATCGTCCGCGTATCCCGAAATGCTGTTTTCCTCAATCGTGCTGTTTGTTTCTTTCCCTGCAACAACTAGCGCTCTCATGAGGATGGTTTGATCCAAATCCTCTTTGGTGTAATTGAAGGGGAACGTGAGGTCGGATGTGGAGCCGAAGTAAGAACAACCGAGAAACCAGTAGGTGTTGATGACGGTGTCATTCTGTGAGAGCAACTTCAAGTCTGGCTCGACCAATTTGATCCTGTGGAGGACTTGTTGGTTATTTGAGATGTACTTTCCACCAAGTACCGTATGGTTTTGAATCAGTTCCATTTCCCCGTTCAAAAAAACTGAAAATAAGAACAATATGTCATATACTAATAACAAAATTTTACAACATGATTCGCTGGTACATGAAAACTACATTGCATCACTAATCTTCCAACGATATTTAAAACCGGGATTTTCTGTGAACAGGCAGCTACATAATAAAAAGACCGGTCCTGAGAGATCAGGTAACCACAATACGGTGTATACAAAACTCTGCAAATTCTTGACACAACGGTTCATTATCTTCTTTGTACAGATCACCCTTCTGTCTAGATCACTAGGTATAAATGTCTAGATCCTAAATGTTAGATTAATTATTATTATGAATTATCACTAATTATTAATAATTTTATCAAATACCTAGTAAAAATTATTATAATTTATTGTTAGGTATTAATAATTTGTATATATTAATAATAATAATTATCATTATTATTATTTATGATTAATTAATACGATATAATTCTGGGGTTTTTAATACTACGTCGGTAATAATTTTTCTATAAAAGAAGTACCTACCAACTAACATTCGAAGTTACCTTCATTTCCGTAGCACGAAACGTACCTCAGAACAAAACTCGGCGCTGCGCGCCTCGGCGGGGGCTTCGCCCCCTGCACCCCCGGATGATTTCCGCTTAGAGCCTAACGGCTAAAATGTGACGTACCTTGAAAAGGTTTTTGCTCCATCTCCCTCTTTCTTCCACCGTATTATTTAAGATACCTCCTTAGAACAGTTCGAGATGAACTCTTTAATATTGCTTTTTCTAACGAATAAAAAAAGATGCGCATTATTAATAATAACATCAGGCTGTCAAGCACATTTGTCGTCAAGCATATTTGTCGAATTCGTGATCAGCGAGAGTGTACTTAATTGGTTTTTAATAATTTAGTAGTTAGGCTAGGTACATCAGCATCATTTTCGTCGTAGGTAACTAAGCCAGAACTTCACTCCAATAAGAAGTTTTCTCAACAAAATGAACTCGTAACCAATGGTTCTCCGGAATGTAAGGAGGGGGAAATTGGCAGCGTGGCATGTGGACTGGTGTCAAATAAATTCACAGCTTTCCAAAAAGTGGTAAATAAATTTTGTACTATGAATAATGGCGAAAATAAATTTCCTTTGCAACGATCGGTTGTACGTGAAAATCATAATAAATCATAGCGCTACTTTCATGTCACTTGTTCCTGTCGTTTTTCGGCGGGGGGTCCCATCGCAAAAACCTTTGCAAGGTTAAAACTCGACATCACTAAAACCATAATAATATTATACATAATAATATTATTAATTTTTACACTAACGAGCTGTTTGCAACATCATAATATATCATAATATGGTATAAAATATGGTAAACGAGCTGTTTGCAACATCATAATATTATTATGGTATAAAACCATATTATGATGTTGCAAACAGCTCGTTAGTGTAAAAATTGACCTGTATTCAACCGTTTGATTCACGATCGTGTCAACCTTTGAGCCGTCATTGTGAAAGAACGGCTGGTCGTACAAAGCTGAGGATGGTCCTAAAAAATTCTGAGGAATAAACTCTATCTAAATATGAAATAAAAAACATACCGTTCTATATGAATTTTTCGAGATATGGGATTTTCAAAATTTCAAAATTCGTTTTGCACCCCCTCCCCTTGACCTAGGGTTATGAAAAGTTTCGAGGACCATTGTGGGGTTGGTCGGAACCCATAAAAAAAATTTCGTAATTTTAACTCAACGCTAACTGGGCAAAGTGCCGCGGACGGCGTACGGCGGACGGACGGATTTTTGGTTTATTATCTTCGATAATGAACCATTGGAATCGCCCAAAGAAAAATTTTTTTTAACCCCCCCTCAAAATTTGTTGGTTTACGTTTCAAGATACGTAGATTCAGAAAATCGAATAAAAAAAAAATCCGTCCGTCCGCCGTACGCCGTCCGCGCCACTTTGCCCAGTTAACGTTGAGCTAAAATTACGAAATTTGGTTTCTGGGTTTGGACCAGCCCCACAATGATCCTCGAAACTTTTCATAACCCTAGGTCGGGGGGAAGAGGTTCAAAACGAATTTTGAAACTTTGAAAATCTTATGTCTCGAAAAATTCATACAGAACGGTATGTTTTTTATTTCA
Source organism: Stenodema calcarata (assembly GCA_963920205.1). Taxonomy (NCBI): domain Eukaryota; kingdom Metazoa; phylum Arthropoda; class Insecta; order Hemiptera; family Miridae; genus Stenodema; species Stenodema calcarata. The sequence goes on from OY986062.1 coordinate 20,343,105, forward strand.
TATTTAGATAGAATTTGTTCCGTAGAATTTTTTAAGACCATCCGCAGCTTTGTACGACCAGCCGTTCGTTCACAATGACGGCTCAAAGATTGTGCCTCACAACACGATCATGAATCAAACTTTTGAAATACAGGTCAATTTTCATACTAACAAGCTCTTTGGAACATCATATGGCTTAAGTGATGTCGAGATTGTTGTTCTGAGGTGCGTTTCGTGCTACGGAAATGAAGGTAATTTCGAATGTTTGTTGGTAGGTACTTCTTTTATAGAAAAGTTATTACCGACGTAGTATTAAAAACCTCAGAATTATATAGTATTAATTAATCATAATTAATAATAATTATTATTAATAATAAATACAAATTATTAATACCTAACAATAAATTATAATAATTTTCACTAGGTACTTAATAAAATTGTTAATAATTAGTGATAATTGATAATAATAATTAATCTAACATTTAGGATCTAGACATTTAGACCTAGTGATCTAGACAGAAGGGTGATCTGTACATAGAAGATAATGAACCGTTGTTTCAAATCTGAAATACATGGAGCTTCAACTGGCTTTTTACGTTACAGAAGATTAATGGGATCAGTCTTGATACCTTGATCATAGTTGTGTTGTGTGATACGCGTCACCTACATCATTAAGTACTTTTGAGATTTTATGTCTTTAGGTACTATGGCACATAACTCAAAAAGTGTGACATTACGGTGTGACGAAGAAAGTGTTATGAAACATTAAATGTTTTCAGAAATTTTCTAATGATTTTCACGTACAACCGATTCGTTGCTACGGAACTTTAACTTCGCCAGTTATCATCGTACAAAAATCGTTCACCACTCGTTGGATAGCTCTCGATTTACCTAACGATATTACGTTAACCACTGCGGTGTGCGTGGCCGACAAGCTGCGGTATGAGCGTGATTGTTTAAATAATTGTTTACAAACAGGTGATCATTCTCAATAATTTATATAACAATTTAAAAAAAAATGAAAGGTACGTGGTGTGGGTGTGGGAGGGGGCGCAAAGACATAAAATGTCCCTCGTGGTTGCGTACTTGTACGAAAGCTGTACATGTCATAGGCTTTGACGTACAAGTTGGCCTCCTGCCAGCCGTCTGACGTTATAGGCTCGTGCGTCACAGGCTCTGACGTACTAGTTGGCCTCCTGCGAGCCGTATGACGTCATAGGCTCTGACGTACTAGTTGGCCTCCTGCCAGTCGTCCAACGTCATAGGCTCGTGCGTCATAGGCTCTGACGTATTAGTAGGCCTCCTGCCAGCCGTCTGACGACATAGGCTCGTGCGTCATAGGCTCTGACGTAGTAGCCCGCCGGTCGCTTGTGTTCTGACGTGATCTGAGGGAAAGGGTGAATCAAGGGAACAAATTTTTCCCGTTGGTGTCTGGACTCGGTCCTGTTTCTTTCGATTATGAGTCGAGTACTTAACCTCGAGACCAGAATTGATTGATTGATTAATTGATTGATTGATAAGATTTTATTGGCATAAAGCATAGGTTCCCAACCTGGGGTACGCGGTACGAAATTTGGTTTCTGGGTTTGGACCAGCCCCACAATGATCCTCGAAACTTATCATAACCCTAGGTCAAGGGGAAGGGGTTCTAAACGAAATTTAAAATTTCGACGATGTCATATCTCAAAATATTTGACTGAACCGTGTAAGTTTTAGTTCACTTTCGAATGACCTGAAAAATTACAAATCGTTTAAGACCAATTGGATTTTTGTGCGACCAGCCGTTCGTTCACAGTGAGAGCGCAAAGGTTTAGGAAAAACACTAAAATTCGCGTCGAAAACGGCCGTTACGTGGGTCAACGCCCAGAATAAAACTACCTTTTTTCATCTTCCCGGTAAACTACAGTCTAGAAATTTTAACCGTGAGTCGGGGATAGACCACATTGCAATATTCACTCGGTTTCTCATCTGTAAAATTGTTTAAATAATACCTTTTTGTAATAATACAAATTACATTTTGATGATGAGCTATTGACTTGAAATTTTAAAAATAGTTCAGAACCGGATCACAATGCAATATTCACTCGGTTTCTTGTCTGTAAAATTGTTTAAATAATACCTATTTGTTTAAACAAATTAAATTTTGATGATGAGCTAGATACTTGAAATTTTAAATATAGGTCAGAAATGGATGACATTTCAATATTCACTCGGTTTGTATGACATGGTATGAGTATGGTATGGTATATTATTGTATGTATGATTTGGTATAGTACAGTATGGTATGATAGGAAAGAAATTCGTATGGAATGGTATGAGTACGGTGAGAATATGGTATGGTGCCGATTTGCAACACAGTCTGGAATAGACAGAAGGGTCATCTGCACAAGGAAGATAATAAACCGTTGTGTCAATTTTATTCGATTTTCTGAATCTACGTATCTTGAAACGTAAACCAACAAATTTTGAGGGGGGGTTAAAAAATTTTTTCTTTGGGCGATTCCAATGGTTCATTATTGAAGATAATAAACCAAAAAACACAGCAGATGTCCATTAGTAACTCTACAACTGAGTTGGTGGTAATTTACGGTTAGGTTTTTTTTTTTTTTTTTTTTTTTAAGTGTTGGACGCAGTTTAGTTTTGTATGAAGCTAATAGAATTCCGGCACTCCATCTGTACAATCGAATACATAAATTGTATTGGCAATACAACTCATCCGAATGAATAGGGCGCTCCTGGTGAGGCAGAAGAGGGGCTGGGATGCTTAAGAAAGTCTTGGAATGGTGAAAGATGGCTGAAGGATGGGTTGAGCACTGCACAAGGATGGCTTTGAGCTGTCTGAATGGACTAGGGGGCGCCTAGTGAGACTGAAGAGACCTTGGGATGCTCAAAGAAGGCTTGGAATCATCTAAAGATGACATAGGTCCGCTTGAGCCTTTACTAAATTTTTCGAGTGGGGTTTGTGGAAAATCTGTACGTGATGGAGAAAATCTGATTGAAGATTTTAAGTCACCACGAAAAAATACATAAGAAAATATGTAATCAACACGGAATCCCACACCTGTGACGTTGACGGTGATTCGCGCGCTGCCAATGTCCCAGAAGAAGAAAGTGACCCATTTCTGAACCCTGACCTCAATCTCGTATTCGCCAGGGAAATATTGAGGAGCTGTGTACGTCACGTTCCATAGCGAGGCACTGAATTCACCGACTTCCTGGAATAGAAATTACACTTTACTAACAGGATGGTGGTTTCATCAGGTGTTTCTCACATTCTAAAAGGTACAGCTAATGACACAGTCTAAAAACGGTAAGTTAAGATGTTTTTCGTGTAAATGAAAGGATTCGATCAATTCCCATGGGATATTTTCAAGCCCTCCTTGAGCAGTTCTCAAACTGTAGGTTTGAACGAGGCATGAAAAAAAAATCGGGATTTGCTGGGCTCAATCCCGAAGTTAAGGAATTTGATGGTAGAAAGTAGTTTGCTGAGTTTTCGAACAAGAGGGCCCCTTTACGAGGGGGTGTTTCAGACCGCTTTAGGTTGTCTGGCCATATCTTCTAAACCATGTCGCTTAGCTGAAAGAGCATTACATTTCCTTAAAGTAAAAAGTCAAAAGTATTTTTGGCTAAACTTTTGATACAGGCGGTAAAAAAAAGTAACATTTCTCAAAAATTTCATAATGGGGTCTGATAGTAAATTCAACCAGATTTCTGGAGCTTTGGGACAGCGATTCCCCTCTTCCTGCTAAGAGACTGTGCAGTGTATGGGAACAGTTTATTTTAAATTTGTGGCACATTACATTTTTGACATTTTATGTCTTTGCTATGGCACACAAACAAAAAAATCGTCACGAAAATTGTTGACGAAAACTAACTTCCTCATTTTCCAACCCATGAAAATCGTTCACCACTCGTTGGATAGCTCTCGATTTACCTAGCCATATTACGTTAACCACTGCGGAGTGCGTGGCCGACAAGCTGCGGTATGAGCGTGATTGTTTAAATAATTGTTTACACACAGGTGATCATTCTCAATAATTTATATTTTCAAGACGAATGCAAGCTTTATAATTTATGATGAACCCTACAATTAAGTATAACAACTACGCTACTGAGGTAGGTGATGTAGTATAGTTCGAAGGCCCTTGAATCCCTTCTTTAAAGACATAAAATGTCCCAATGTGTTGCAGACTCGTATGCAAGCATTTGATTTAGTTATGAGGATTTACACTTCTGATGGTGAATTGTGGTTTCTTTGGGCGTTTGACCAATAGATTGTAAAGTTTTTTAATATAATTTTTTAAGATATGTCAATTTATTTATATATTAAAAGGATTTGAAGGGCGAAGTATAAAATAACAGAATCGGAAACAACTATCTTGCTTGAGATGCAAAACACAACAACCGGTTTTTTTTATTTCGTAACAATCATCAACAATTCAATAACGTGGTGGGTAATCATTATATACACTGGAGTTAGGTAGTCCCTAACTCCTAACACTATCCACCCTCTTCTTTAGTTCTAGACCATAACTGGCCAGATGATCTGCGTGGACTATCCTTGTCTTTCGATTTGGCAGTCGTATTCGTAAACAACTATCTTGCTTGAGATGCAAAACACAACAACCGGTTTTTTTATATTTCGTAACAATCATCAACAATTCAATAACGTGGTGGGTAATCATTATATACACTGGAGTTAGGTAGTCCCTAACCCCTAACAATATTAATATCATTAACTGTGAATAAGTACTCTAGCAATTTTGTACGCTAAGTTTCTGTTTTAAAATTAATAAAATTAATGATGCAAGTTGTTCTTTACCTAACTGCCACTACTTTTTTGAGTGTTCGAATTCATTCATAAAAACTAATAGGTACATATTTACATAATTTTGATGATTACCAACGCATTCAAGTTTTCAATTATGAAGAGAGGCTGATCAAATGAAGATTTCGGATATTAGATACCTAAGGGGTAAGAGAGAGTTGGTATTGGAAACCTGGAGTTTAAATTACAGACGGAGCACAGTATTCCAGTAAAAGTGTAATTTGAAATCGATCTTACGTACCTACATTAAATCAGGTAGTAGCGATTCTCACACATGTTTCTCTTACTCTGGTCAAGTTGTCAACCTCGGGGCCCCTTCGGAACTCAGTCTCCCAACCCAAAAACTGCCATTTTTTGGCAATTTTTCTTATGTCTCGAACACGAAGCCCCGTATGGAAAATTCGCTCCTCTTTTAAAGAGCGTTAAATACCCATACCCGCCCTGTTGTGAAATTCCATTTTTTCTGGGCACATTTTTCGAAGATATTCGTCCAAACCAACATTTCTTTTTTCCAAATAAAAGCTGGTTGAATTTACTATCAGACCCCATGTCGAATAAATCCCGGTAAACACCCACGCCAGCTTGCTAAATGTGTATCTATCGGCTAAATATGACGATTTTGACATTTTTAGTGGGCTGACGTGGGTATACCACGTATCATATGTTATCCGGGATTGAATCGAAATGTCGTAAATGGGGTCCGAAAGTAAAATTAACTAGCTTTCAGACGAAATAAGAAATTTTGGGTCGGACATCTCTACCATCCCCTAACAATCACTCAAATCTCGGAATTGATTCCAGGTATAGTGTACATGGCTCCTGGTATAGACCGAGATTCGACTCGAGAATGAAAAATTCGTGAAATTTGACGTAGAATACAAATCCGCAATAAAAAAAGGGGGTTTCTATTTTAAATAGAATTGACGAAAAACAAAAAATCGATATTTGAAAAACAAACTAAAACACAAACGGTGGGTACAGCTTTCGTACAAGTACGCAACCACGAGGGGCATTTTATGTCTTTGCGCCCCCTCCCATCAGAAACTTATATGAAGTGTTGACAATATAAATTATTGAGAATGATCACCTGTGTGTAAACAATTATTTAAACAATCACGCTCATACCGCAGCTTGTCGGCCACGCACTCCGCAGTGGTTAACGTAATATGGTTAGGTAAATCGAGAGCTATCCAACGAGTGGTGAGCGATTTTTGTACGATGATAACTGGCGAAGATAAAGTTCCGTAGCAACGAATCGGTTGTAAGCGAAAATCATCAGAAACTCCGTTACATGTCCCGCGTTACATTCCCGCGTTTCATTTTCGAGTTTATGTAGCAATGTAAAGACATAAAATGTAAAAAAAACGGCCATTTTGTTTCGAATAGAGCAATTGATTTGGGGCGAAAAAGACGTTTGACAAGAATGGATCGCTTGGCTTAGCCCGAATATTGTTCTAAATTCTATGATTCATTCAATCTTCCTCTTACTGCAATCTAGGATTAATATAGTATTAGTAAAATAGGTTATAGAACAGGACAAAAGCAACGTATAAACTTACAGAAAACTTGTGAGGAGGCATGGCATTGTCGGTCCATTTGAATTGGTGCTTAGTGTCAGACCCTTGTAAGATGCCGTTATCATCGTAAATCTGAGCTCTGAAATGTAACGTGGTTCCCAGGATTCCTGGTCCATCTTGACTTATGGTGACATAGGTAGGAGAAGCACTTTTAGCTGGAATTAAAGAAACAGAAAATTAAAGAAAATCCTTCGAGAGTGCTCTAATATTAGAAGTATTCTATGGACCACCACCAAGCCTAAACAATAAGCATTTCAGAATTTTGGATGCTAAGAATGCTATAGAGTAGAACATACATCAACACTGTTTCTCTACTTTATAGGTATGTCATGACATGACTTTCCAGTGGTACATTGTATATCCTTATAATTATAATAAGTTATCATAATCCTGTATATAAATATAAAAAATAAATTTATTCCTTGTTTATAAAATTCAATGCTGTAACATAAGCAGTCCTTCTGTAGAGTTCTAAATTACCCGTTGGTAATATCAGGTTAGACTTGTTTGAATTCCTTGAGTAGTGATCGTCCGAGTGTACATACGCTTGAACGCTGCCCTAGCAAACAAATGAAAAGAGATGCGGAATCGAAAACAACGGTGGAATTGTTGGTGTGACTTCCTGTTTTTCGTCTTCCCCGTGCCTATTGTGAAATAACTCAACTGATATTGATACGTTCAAGATCAAATAAATAAGACACAAGCATGGATTTTATTCAGACAGTCTCTTGTATATCAAGAGATTTGTAGTCATGTTTCAATTAGAAATCCCAAATTGATCAGAAACACAAATAGGAAGTCGATAGAAAAGTTGATCCCAAATAAACAATATTGGTACATACCGGGAGCATTACGTATTACAAGTAACCGAGTAATATCAGCATCAAGTCGTTTCAATCTACAATGAAATTTTGATCTCTTCCACACTTGGAACAATGAAATGACTGATTTCAGTGGTAAATCGATGATTCAAACTTGACTTTCAGTTCTTACATAAACATATCGTTTACCATTAAGGCTCGACAAAAGGCATATTTCATTCCAGATATGACCAGCTTGTAACAAGCCCAAACATACCAAGTTTATGCAAATTTTATTATCCAAATTCCCGTTTTTAGGGCATATAACTGCATGTTTTGGGGTCCTGGGCTTCCTCTGCTCTGAGCCAATCTTAACTCTTTCTGCAGCTCTCTACTATGCCGAACATCTGGAGGCTGTCAAAACAGTGGTGGAATGTTTAGATGAGAGTGACAGTGAAAAGCAAAGCAAGACAGAGAAAAGCATGGCAGACAGCTACGCTATAAAGCGCCTATGGCGTCCAGCCCGCAGCTGCCTCACAAACTTGAGTCCTAAGGGAAGGAGCTGATAGAAGTGGTGAGTGAGATTGAGAAATTTCAGAAAGAGGTCGCTTTTTGGACTTAATGGTAAACGATATGGTTATGAAAGAACTGAAAGTCAAGTTTGAATCATCGATTTAGCGCCGAAATCAGTCATTTCATTGTTCCAATTGTGGAAGCATTCTTATACATACCTACTGAGATCAAAATTTCATCGTAGATTGAAACGCTGATTACTTCATGCTGACTTTACTCGGTTACTTGTAATACGTAATGCTCCCAGTATGTACCAATATTGTTTATTTGGGATCAACTTTTCTATCGACTTCTTATTTGTGTTTTTGATCAATTTGGAATTTCTAACTGAAACATGACTACAAATCTCTTCAAAAATCTAATGCACTGTTGGGCATGTACGTTCATTATTCGTTGCAATTATCTATATTTGTGCTAGGTATTTTGGGCACTCGTTCTCCTGCATGACACTTATCCTGGCTGACTTGCGCCACAGCTTGAAACCCGAAAATATTTAAAAACACTTGTGTTGTGTCCAGTTCTTACCTTCATGACCTTTCCACAATTTGTTGGGTATATTTTAGCGTCATATTTCAGTTTTTGGCGCATGCCCAGGTCATATTCAGGGCATTGATTTGGTATATAACGGGGGTTTATATAGCATATCCTTCCGAGCCCTATTTATCATTGTATCTACTGCGCCACAACGGAAAAACGTCGTTATTTTTGTCTCAATTCACAATTTTCCATGCCATCTCAGGTGGTTGTAAGGATTTTTAATCCACGTCAATTTCCTATTGAAAAATTGCTGTTCTTTGAATTTACCTTTTCTTGTTTTAAAAATGGCATATACAACGAATTCTCACAGGAAACTGTTTCAAAAACAAGAAGAAGAAGTAATGTGTCCACTGCAATAACATTTTCCTCGAAATTTCGATAAATCTGAGATTCATGACTTGCCACTTGCGAAAGGCAGGTACGGTGAATGATCCATTGGGTACTGAACAAACTTTTTTGCCCCCTGCATTATACACCAATCAGTTAAACAACAGAAGAAGATAAACAGTAAATGATTTACCTAAGCAGATAAGGAAGATGAAAAGGGCTGTTATTTGATGCATTTGTCCCTTTCCTCGCGTGGTTGGGAAGAGGCATTTATGGATTAGGATCACTTCTCAAGGACGATATCCGCTGTCGTTATAAGAGATCTGCAAATACAAACGACGATAAAGTCACACGGATCCTCGAACGTAAGATTTCTGTCACGGCTCGAAGGCAGGATAATTCCACCACGAACATGTCAATATCATACTTCGCGATGTAACGCCGTTAATTTCAACATTACGCCAAGCTTTGTGCATGAATCGAAAAAGCATAATCATCACGTTGGAAAACTACCTAGTAATTACTATCTCGTGTCAAAACATACCAGAATAGAGCGTACAATTTGTCACAATTCGAGAATCACAATCATAACAAAAGAGGATCAACCTTCTTCTACTTCTTCTTGTCGGTAGCAGATTGACAGATATCGTACATCACATTGCGTATGAGTGACTATGGATACTACAAAATGGATACGATTCCAAACATTCCGGACCCTTTGAAGGCGGGTTCACATGGAGTGGAAAGTCCGGATTGCGGATTGCGTATTGCTCTGTGATTGGTCGAGGCCATGGACGCAAAGATAGTGTCAAACCGAAGACGAATACATTCACAAGTGTGAATTCGAATAGATTCATATTTTCCAATGTGACCCAGAATCCAAAATTTGGATTCACACCCGTCAGATGATAGGTATGATTTTTCAGAGTTTTATTTCTTCAGAAAACCACATTTTTTGCCATAAAAACCCACGTTTCTTCACTTCGAAACAACTTTTTCCTACTTTTGACCACATTTTCGAATTCAGCATTATTTTCTAACCATACCCAGAACGAACTCCTAAGCATCGCAACTGCAGTTCAAACATTAACAATTTAAAAAATCTTTTCGAAAATACTTGTACATTAATTGCATTTCCAAAAACTCTGCAAATTCTTGACACAACGGTTATTATCTTCTTTGTACAGATCGCCCTTCTGTCTAGATCACTAAAAGAAAATTAATTATTATTATGAATTATCATTAATTATTAAGAATTATTGTCAAGTAGTATAAATTATTGTTGTTAGTTACCTTTTTTTAACATTATTTTGCCTTAAATCACAACAATAAATAACAAAATAAATGAAGTATTTGATACTTCATATACAAACAAAAATATTACTCTTTTCTATGGGAACAAAATAAAGTGGCAATTACTGATCTCCAAAATTTAAAAAAATTGTCTGGAGATCAGGAGTTGGAAAGAAAATTGAATTATGAAAAGAAATGAGAGCTATCAAAGAAATACTTTACAATAATTAAAAAAAAATAATTATTATTATTATTATGTAAAAAAAAGGTACAAAATGAGAAATGGAATTAAAAAATCAATAAGAACAAAGTACTAATGCTCCGATAATTATTTAAATATAAAATTACTAAAAAAACCGCAAAACGGAAATGAACATATCATTTTTGTATAAACTTTTAAAATGAACAATTAAACTGTTTTTAAATTTATTAAAACTACAGCTTAATTTAATACGAGGATGTTTTTTTTTAATGAATTATTATTATTACGAGCATTAGGTAGGTATTATGAATAATAATTATTCCTACCTAATACTCGTAATACCTAATAATAATAATTCACTAAAAAAATAATAGGTAACTAACACTAATTATTATTAATTAACTCAATATTTGAAAACCATTTGCTGTTCGAATCAGCTGAGCCAGTATGAACATTGAACCAACAGGCTGCCGTATGATTCACTCTCATGTTGATGGCTTTTGATCTGCCCCAACTCTGAGCCCTCATTGTGAACAAACGGCTGGTTGTACAAACCTGCGGATGGTCTAAAAAAATAAACTAAATGATAGAGATGATGAATTAATTAAAAATAAAATGAACCGATATAATTCTGGGGTTTTAATTCCATTTACCTACGACAGCAATAATTGTTCTATAAAAGAAGTACCTACCGACAAACATTCGAAATTACCTTCTTTCCGTAGCACGCAAACTAGTACCTACCTCAGAACCAAATTTTTGACACTCCGGTTTATTATCTTCTTTGTACAGAAATTAAATGATGGAGATGATTAATAATTACAAATAAGATGTACTTTATCGGGGTATATTCTGGGGTTTTAAAACGACAGCAATAATTTTTCTATAAATGAAGTAGGTACCTACCAACAAACATTCGAAATTACCTACCTTCGTTCTGTAGCACGAAAACTACCTCAGAACAAAAAATCTATTTCCCAAAAACCATGTGATGTTCTAAACCAGGGGTCTCCAAACTAGGGCCCGCGGGCCAAATCCGGTCCCCCAGTGTCGTCAATCCGGCCCGCGACAACTACCTAATGGCTTAATATATTGTTGTTTTGATGAGTTGGATAAAACAAACACAGAATGATAATAATTCCGTTTTATTTGCTTTATTTGCTTGCTAAGCATGCTCGCTCAGGGAGCGCACCTAGCAACCAGTCTAGAAATTATACATACTGGCAGGAAATTTAAAACGGCGTTGGCCCTTGGAACTCGCTGAAGTTATCAGTATGGCCCTAAGGCTGAAAGGTTTTATTAGGGTTTTTCAAGAAACCACGAAGATGCACTGAATTTTTATTAAATCAAGAAAATAACGTAGGTATTCGCACTTGGCTTTACACGCTCTCAAAAAATGTTAAATTATATCTTTAAATAATCTTTTTCTCTCCAATCTTCTTCTTCTTCCCTTGTTGTCCTTACCGTGTTGCATGGAGGTTGGTACAGACACAATTGGCCCAGACGCAACATCATTGCCCATGGACGGCTCAATCGTAAGTCAGACGGACAGGCGGGTTCCTGGTCCTGCGTGGCCGTGGTAACGGGCTGCTCTGCGCCTGAGGCACCGGCAAGGTGGTAGGAACCTCCATTGTGGGGTCAACGTCTTGCGGCTCCAGGGACCCAGGCGTGAACCCTAAGAAGTCGGACGAGGACCGGTCAGCTGGGACTATGGTTTGGGCTGAATCGTCCAATCATTGGACTCCAATGACCCTGCTGATGAACCCGTTGTGGTGGGAGGCTGGCTGGTTTTGACTAGCGGTGACGTGGTCAGTGGTATGGAGAAGGCAGGAGTTACTGGGGCAGATGTGGTAAAAAGGTCTGTGGATTTGGCCGTCCCAGTCCTGCGCAGTTGGTCCACATGGCGGCGTACCTGAGAGCCCTCCACCTCAACCGTGTAGTGCAGGTCTCCATCTTGGGCAATGATTTTGCCGAACTTCCACTTCTGGTTGGGATGGTTGTAAATTCTCACTGCAACTGTATCCCCATAGTTGAAAGTCTGTAGTGGTGGTTGTACAGAGCTGACTGGGGAGTTCTTTTTTTACCACGGCAGACAAGTTTGGGCGGAAATGGTCGAGCGGACTGCGGAGGTCGCGCAGGACTCGCCTCTATAGTAGCATGGGGAGCTCGTTTGTAGGTGAACAGGAATTCCTGTATGTTCTCAAACAACGTTGATGGTGTGGACCCTAACGCTTTTAGCTTCCGTTTCACAGTGTCAACGTAGCGCTCCACTTGACCATTGGTGGCAGGGTGGAAAGGAGCAGATGTTACGTGGTTGACGCCCTGGGTCTGAAGGAAACTGAGGAATTCAAAGCTTGTGAAAGCCGTCGCGTTATCACTCACCAGAGTGGAGGGCTGCCCATAACGGGCGAATAGCTCAAGTAGGACGCGTATGGCGGACGTCGACCTGGTATCTTTCACGGCGTGAACCTCTGGCCATTTTGAAAAAGCGTCGACCACAATGAACAGGTAATGGCCCTTGTAGGGATATGATTTTTTTTAATTTTTTTTATTTTTTATTTGAGACCATTACATCAAGTAGGTAATATACCTCAATGACATGAATACATTCACAACAGTGTTGTGACAACACTCTTTATCGCTTATTCAGGCTTGCCCTCATGGTGACAGTCCTTGGGTGGGGAGTACACTGTAGGGATGAGCATCGATGAACAAAACATCGATGTTGACCATCGATGTTAACATCGAACCAATACATCGATGTGTGGAAACATCGATCTCTAAACACCGATGTATTTCGGTGCAAAACATCGATGTTTTAGGATCAATGTTTTTAAAAATCATTTTAAAAGGGTAATTTTATGAATATAGGTACTAAATACAATGAAACACTCAACTAATTTTAATTAAAAGAAATACAATGAAATACACAAATAATTTTATACTTGAAAAATACAATGAATTACTCAACTAATTTTATATACATTTTAATATTATTAAAAGTAGGTGTACAATTTATTAAATTGCAACAACTAAAGTAGGTACCTACGTATTATTTACAGTTTTGGTTTATTATCTTCGATAATGAACCATTGGAATCGCCCAAAGAAAAAAAAATTTTAACCCCCCCTCAAAATTTGTTGGTTTACGTTTCAAGATACGTAGATTCAGAAAATCGAATAAAAAAAAATCCGTCCGTCCGCCGTCCGCGCCACTTTGCCCAGTTAGCGTTGAGTTAAAATTACGAAATTTGGTTTCTGGGTTTGGACCAGCCTAATCATAACCCTAGGTCAAGGGGAAGGGGTTCAAAACGAATTTTGAAAATTCCATATCTTGAAAAATTCCCATCAAACGGTATGTTTTTTATTTCATATTTAGATAGAGTTTATTCCTAAGAATTTTTTAAGACCATCCGCAGCTTTGTACGACCAGCCGTTCGTTCACAATGACGGCTCAAAGGTTGAACCTGGCTCAAAGGTTGGTCAATTTTCCTAATAATGTAGCCATCATCTGGTTTTAGTGATATCGAGTTTTTTGTTCTGAAATACGTTTCGTGCTACGGAAATGAAGGTAATTTCGAATGTTTGTTGGCAGGTACTTCTTTTATAGAAAAATTATTACCGACGTAGTATTAAAAACGTCAGAATTATATGGTATTAATTAATCATAATTAATAATAATAATTAATAATAAATACAAATTATTATTACCTAACAATAAATTATAATAATTTTCACTAGGTACTTGATAAAATTTTTAATAATTAGTGATAATTCATAATAATAATTAATCTAACATTTAGGATCTAGACATTTAGACCTAATGATCTAAACAGAAGGGTGATCTGTACAAAGAAGATAATGAACCGTTGTGTCAAGAATTTGCAGAGTTTTTTTTATTATTCCCAGCTCCAAAGCGTATCATCAATGGAATGGAGAAAAACCACTTTGGATATCATTTTTCCTTGTAGTCTGTTTCGGCTTTTGGTACCTAACTGTTTGCCCATCTCCGGAGAACAATTGTTCAGATGGAACTGATGTTGCCATTATGATGAGGTATGTTTTAGCCAATTCAGACAGTAGTGGGTAAGTGCTGGCCATTTGCTTCCAAAATAGAAGGGGTATTTGCTGGATTTTTTCAGCGGGGGCACCTAAAACCAACACTAATGTAAAACTTCGCACGTACGATCATAATATGAAGGAAGATAATATCCTACTTTTTGATTAAATGAAGGAAGATAATATCCTACTTTTTGATTAAATCCAAAAGGAGTACCTATGGTCACCGTACGTATATCCCTTGCCATCTTACGTGGCACTGTGGTAGCAATCCACAGTAGTCTCCATTGCAATGGACGTGCATAAGCCATCTCACGTGGCAATGTGTGTACCGTGTAATATATGTATAGGTATCATAATATGATATATATTATAGTATAGTTGTTGAAGGTTTTATATTATTTTAAGTGAAAACAATCACGAAAGAGAAAAAAGGATTTTATTTTATGTAGGGAACGAGTAGTGAACAGCACAAGATGTAAGTAAGTAAGTAATGGCGACCGATGAGAATCCAAATTTCGGTTCACATTTGCAAATATGAATCTATTCGAATTCACACTTGTGATGTAGGTAATGGTTTGCTGAGTTGTCCCTGTAACCCGGGGAGGTTAGGTAATTACACCAGACGCATTCAACAATTAGCCCGATTTATAGCCGCTAAAGCTTACAAGCCCAAGTTACTGACCATAATATGGTCAGTATGCATTTCAGTGTAACTTGGGTGCTTTAGGGGCTATAAATCGGGCTATTTGTTGAATGCGTTGTAGTTCTTTTCATGTTATCGTGCGGTAATTGGTAATTTCAAAATCCAGTCATCAAGCATGGCTATAAGAGCGAATTTTCGGAGAAATAGCTGGTTTTAAGTCAAAATGTCTCCATTTTACACCTCAGTTTACATATTTTTCCACGATGAACACGATGGTGAAGTCAGAATTGCGATATCTCATCCCGTAATCAGAACATCTCAAGTTACAACCACGTATCTTCATCTTCAAAGTGCTCCAGTTTGAGAACGGAATACGATATCGCAATTCTGATTTCACCATCGTGTTCAGGGTTAACAATCTTCAAAAAACTTGGACCGAGAACGATAAGTTGCTTCCTTTTCTTCGAAGATTCGCTAAAATGGTATGGTTTAAATACAAAAAAAGTAACGTTGTTTAAACAGGTGGATACACGAATTTGTATTGCGCTAATTTTGGATCTCGGACATAAGGTTGTGTGAATCAGATTAGGATTCGGATTTATTGGCAACGAATACGAGTCTGCCCATCTCTGCATGGACGTACATTCCCAACCTTCGACGCTGACCAATCACAGAGCAATACGCAATCTGCATTCGTACTTTCTGCTCCATGTGAACAGCTTAATGGAGCAATGAAAAGACCGCTAGGATGAAAGAAGGAATAACAAACCTATAATTCCACTTCGCTGTAAACTGATTTGAAAAAAAACCGCTAGGTTTCTCCCTTGACATATATTACAATATTCAATATTAGATGACAAGATTATCAAATGTAATTTATACCCAATTAAAATTTTACATTATTCCTTCAACAGTTAGTACAAGTAATATTTACAACTGACGTCTACCAAAAATGATGATGGACAAAACGCCTCAAATTGATTTTCAGTGTTGGCTAACCTGACTGTGGCGTCATTCCAGAGGATCAAGGATCGCGGTGGGGGAAACGTTACTTAGTTGTTTTGTGAATGAACAATAATGAACCATTGCAGTGACCTACAATTCTAAATTCCGCATTATCACATTTGGTGTTTTTTTTTCTCCAAAAAGTTACTTTGCCCAGCTATTGCAACGCACTAAACGGTTACAGTTAACTTAAGTTGTTAAATTAACTCTGCCAATCCGCCGTTAATTCGCTGGTTCGACGGAGTTTCTTTTCTCGTGTTCCAAACTGCGACAAGTGACTGCCTTGTTATCATGTTCACTGATTCGTCTTTAACTACCTAGTGAAAAATCGTTGTATTTCGCTCTCGCTTGATTCTAATTTCTTGTTTTTCAAACCGTTCCTCGACCTCGGTTCAAAATTAAGAAATTCAAGATGAGCAAATACACCTACTCGACGGCGAATCTCACCGATAAGGAACTCAAGGATCAGGGAAACAGACATTTCAGTTTGCGGAAGTACGAGGATGCTGTGACTTGCTACACTAAAGCTATCGTAAGAAATTCACCATCAAGTTACAAGTAGATTGTAGGTGTTCCTTATTCAACCATCGTTGCTCATCATGTTTGTTAATCAACTTGACACGGTTCACGGTCATATACAGTGCCACTGCCTTTCTAACAGCTGGCTGTCGCTGACTGCAATGTTATTTACGTGTAGATGACTTTCAATGTCCAATCCTGGTTTGTATTCGCTCATCTAAACTTCAGCTGACGCTGCGTTTGTAGGTTACGAATATTATAAATAGGGTGTTGAGGTATCGTGAACTGGACTTCTCAAGTTTTTCATTTCAAAGGATTCATTTAATTTATCAATGATTTCTAAGGCTTTTGAATTAGAGGAGGATGCCATCAAGCAATCATCGACCATAAATCATTGATCAATTATTTCACCAATAAATTCATTAATTAATTTTCATATTCCTTATCGCACACTTACCTATCTCACACATTTGGTGAGGGTAAGTTTGAGTTGAGTTTCTTGTACTTACCAAGGTTTTGGAGAGACCTTACAGAGATTTTACGAGCTTACACACATGAGTTCTTCTAAATTCTATAGGAAACTCACCTAACTCAACCTTTCTGTCAGGCGCACCTCCGTGTACACAGTTAGCAACTAGTTACAATGATAACTGTCTAGATATTTAGTTACACAATTTAATACTTTTTGCGGTGAAAGCCCGTTAACCCTTGGAGTGCCGTTATTCCTTGGAATCTTTACAGTATCATCTGCGAACGTGGCTACTTCTTTAATTCTTCTAAAATCTGTAGGAAACTCACCTAACTTAATTACTCCGTCAGGCACCTCCATGTACAACGTTTTTTCTAAGAAAGGTTTACTAAGGAGGAAAGGAATCAGTTAAAGGCACAGGTTCCTCCTTGTTCCCAGTGAGTTGCGTTTCACTTTGCTCTTAGCCAATCAAGTAAGCACTTGCAACGTTGCCAACGAGTTGCCTTTCAATCTGTTCTTAGCCAATCCGGCGGCACCTTTCACTTTTGAACTATGTATCAATTCAGGTCCACTCACGCCATCCTCATTCTGTGTTGTTCTGACGATGCCGTATGATTCGAAACCAGTCTACAATAATTGTAAAATGTAAAAGTAGAAACCCATCTAGTGTAATAAATGTAAAAGTGGAAACCCACCTCCAGAAATGAAAAACCGAATCTCAAGATGAAAAAGTATATTTCCACAAAAACTTTTACAATTATTGTAGACGTTTTTGTGGAAATATACTTTTTCGTCTTGAGACTCGGTTTTTTATTTCTGGAGGTGGGTTTCCACTTTTACATTTTGAGTTCTCCACACAACTCTATTCTTCTTATCTACGGTTTAAAATAGCAGTTAACCCTGTCGGTAACATCATTATGTAATGAGGAGAGGCGCCCGTTATTGTAAACCAATTATGTCTCACCTTCCCTTCCACTGTCCTGGTGCATCTAGTTGTGTAAGAGGTAGGTGTCAAGAAGGCCAAAACATCCGTCGGTTAGGTTAATTCTATATTTGTAAATAAGCTAACAGTTAGTTACAGTGAGTTATTCACTGTGAAAAGACATAAGCTTTTTATATTTTGATTTGTCAATTTACAAACACGAAATGAACGAATGAAGGACAGCAGACCACGAACGAATCCCCACAACCCTTCCGATTGCTGTTTGTTTTTCAAATGTCCACTCAACTCGTTTTAAATTACCGAACCAATCAGTGAACGAATCACAAACGGTCCCACCAAGGAAATAACTTTTCCCCACTGTGCAATGCACAAGTACCGTTGATAACACACTGTTTTGCTTACTCTTGTTTCAGATTAAAAACCCAACCATGCCGACTTATTTTACTAACAGAGCTCTGTGTCACCTTAAACTGAAAAGATGGGACTCCTCGTGCCAGGATTGCCGGCGGGCTCTGGATATGGACCCAACTCTAGTTAAAGGTCATTTCTTCCTTGGTCAAGCGTTGCTTGAAATGGAGAACCACGATGAAGCCATCAAACACCTGCAAAGAGGTAGTTACTGTTTTTCCCAACTTTAGCATACACCATGTGTTGCGTTTGATAGCCGTGGGGGCGACTATGAGCTAGAAGAGTTCTTTTTCTAGGCAAGGTAGGTTTCAGATTTCGTCTCAGTAAGTAGTCATTGTTTATCGGAAGACTTGTGTGAGCCTTTGAGCCCTGATAGGGATTTGTCCAATTTTTAAGGGAACTGGGACTTGGTGACGAAAGGAAAAAACCAATAAAAATTATATTATATTACGAATTTCCTGCTAGCCTTCTTAATACTAGTCAAGGTGATTAGGTTTGCGGAATGAGAACAAATATTAAATATTGAATATTAATATTAAACAAATATTAAATTTTGAGATATACGAAACGCACGGTGAACCCGATCAAGCTGGTCAGGCATAGACGCGTAATCAAGACATGGCGACAAGAAAGAACGATATAGCGTATGGCGAGCAGGGCTGTAAGTAAACTCCCTCGTGTTCCGCTAGAGGAACCCCAACGAACGCCCATTAAGACGCCTGAGAAACGTGGCTTGAGAAGGATAGTTGTGGGTCCAAAAAAACTTCAAGGTCCCCTACGAGTGATGATCTGCGGAGGGGATCGTCATCAATTAGGTATTCGTGAAGAACAGGCGTGGAAGAGCGGTGGTAAGTTGCCACAGTGCTCTTCGCAGGGTAAAGGACGTGGCCACGGTTCGAGCACCAGCATGTAAATGGGTCAAGGCAGGACTGAAGAACGGGGCAATCTGATGTCGTCCCCAAGGCTTTTGACGTCGTCCCCAAATATCAGAAATTGGACATCTCCCAACACCGTACAAACGTCATTAACAGCAAGGATGAAGAGAAGGGGACCATAGTGAGAACCCTGAGGCACATCAGAAGTGGCAACAAATGAGGCAGATACAGTCCCTCAAGCCCTCATAGAGGAACGACGAAGGGAAAGGTAACTACGAACCCACTCAAGTAGATCGCAGAAAATGCCCAGGTACTCTAACACCACAATAATAACGTCAAAATTTGATGTTATTTAATAAAGCTACAGTTGTTCGTTAACAAACAGATATTAGGTTGCGAGGCAACAAGGAGGAACGGTTGAGACTAAATAAGATCAGTTTTTGTCCAAAATGGGATCAGTGTCACCAACAAAACTACGCTTTTGTATTAACGTACTGTATGTTTAGTTTGGGATGAATATTTTGAAATCTGAGTTTGAACCTTTACTGATCGAAATGAATCCAGATGGGCGTGTTGAGACTTCACTGGCGTACACTACAAATACAGTTAGCATCACAGATTTATCCTTATTTGATGGTTGACAGAGAAATGCGGCTATCGGGCGTTCAACTTGGGTTTTGAATGCGTCGAGTGCTTTTGGAGTCATCGGAACGACGTTGTAAGGATCGTCCCCCTCGCCGCCTAATTTCTGGCTTATCAGTTGACCAGGAACATCCGCGTCGTTGCTTGATAACTTCAGCGCGTGAGCTGCGTTGATTTCATCGATGCCCGTTCCGCTGTTTAAAGAATCGAAACAAATAACTTTCTGCGCCTTCTCGACTCTGACCCTCCAACTCCTCAGTTTGTTCCCTCTCACTTGAAGAGTGTTGTATGTTGTGCCTCTTATCCGAATACTCTTCTCCCTACCGGTGCTGCACAAGTACGGGACTAAGCCCCCTGGTATTTTTGATTCCGTTGGATTTGGCACGTACCCTTTCACAAGGTGAACATTAGAAAGTACTCCTACCGTGACGTACACTCCAAACCCATTTGGACGATCAGTTTCCAACCCGTCGTAAATAGGCATCACCACAAAAAGCAACTTCTGACTTCCGTCTTTTAGTAAGTAATCGTAAACTGGTTCTATTACTTTTGATCTCCAAATTTCATCAGTAGATGGATTCATAGGAATAGCATTGAAGGTTTCGTCGCCAATCCCTCCCAATTTTCGGTTCAATAAAGCTCCAATGACGTCGCCAGGTAATTTCTTGGTGCCTTTCATAACGGTTTCTGTTAAAAATGTACCTGTGTCGAGATATGATTTGGTCAATGTCTTTTCCATCACTTCAACCCTCCCTGTGTCAGTCATTCTCTGGACGTGATAACCTGAATCATACTCCTTCCATTCGCCAAATGGACTTTCACAATAATGCCTCCTTGGAACCGCTAAGGAACCAGTTGATAACACAGCTAAAAACGTTATAGCCTTCATCCCCATCTCCAATCTGTGTACAAATATATTTTGCTCCAGGCTGCTTTGGAAACACTACACTGATTCTACAGTTTTATGATAATAAATATTTCAACTCGGCACTAAAAATTCAATTGACTCAGCGTTATAATTTTTTATACGGTGGGGGATTGCAGCCTTGATGTATCTCAGTTATCTTTGCCTTTATCTTATTAAATATCTCACCATCCCACCATTTCTCGTTTCAATTGGTAGCATTATTAGGTTTTTATAGCCTTAGATTATATACTTGGTCGCAGTTGTACTGAAACGTCATCAGATCATAGGTGGTAAACAATTGTATAATATTATGATACGAGGGGGACTAAAAAAATCGGGAATTTCGTCATAACTTCTTTATTTCTCGATATTTTTACACCAAATTTGGATCACCTTCGAATTATTCTCCCTTGATCACAACGCACCTCTCCAAACGATCCTTCAGTAGGCAGGGACATACTCGCTATATCGAACAGCTATTTATTAGGATACTGTCAAAGTTAATCCTTGTTTCCATTTTATGATTTTGTGGTCTAGAGGGCGCGAAATGACTAGTTTGTACAGCAGTGTCAGTCCCCAACTACATGCCTGACCTACTCTTAACCTTGTGTTGAACTCCGATAAATAATTTTCAAGCGCAATTCAAATTACTACAAAACCTGCTCATCTACAGTTTTTAGCAATACTTGTGTGGTTTCAGCTAACGATTTGGCCAAGGAACAAAAACTGAATTTTGGCGACGACATTGCCAGTCAATTGAGGATTGCCAGGAAGAGGAGATGGAATGTTCAAGAAGAGAAACGTATCACTCAGGAAATAGAATTACTCGTAAGTACTTTGTATATCGACTATATTACATATGAAGTGAAATTAAACGAATGAAAATGTTCAGATGTTGGTACGGGGTGATGGTCTAAAGGAGTGACGTAGCGGGTAATTACCAATTGATACCATAGAACCGTACACAGAGAAGGCGTTCGACCATGTGTGGCATCAAGGCCTTCTCCGCAAGTTAAAGGGCAGTCCTATTGCTTAATACAGTCCTACCTACCTATTGGGCAGAACGTTTTCCGGCAAGTTCGCCGTAGCAGTGGCGACTTCCCAAGGAAGCGTTTTGGCACTGGCCCTTAACGAATTGCCCACTTCTGACCAAATTACCACAGTACAACTTGCCGACGATGATGCCTCCTTTTCCGCTCTCCGAGGGGTGAACCTGCCATCCTAGAGGAGTTCACAAACCAATTAGAGGTATGGGAATAGAAGTGGTGAATCAAGCTGAACCCTCAACAATCCATCGTGGTTTCAACTTACTTACTTGAACTACTCGCAGCCACCACTCTCTTTCGACGGTCGACAAATCTCTACCCAGGACAAAGTGAAGTATTTGGGGGTTACACTTGATAAGCGGCTAACATAACCACCAGAACGCTCTCGAAGTCGCCTCAACCGGTAGCACCAGGTTCAGACGACGTGCCAAGTAAGGCAAGCTACTTGGCCGACGTTCGCGTTTTTCATTTGGCGTCTGAACCCGGCTTTAATGATCAAGAGCGAGTGAATTAACCTGGGTTCACATGTTTCCGGAAAGTCCGGATTGCGTATTGCTCTGTGATCGGCCAAGGCAGTACACTAAGTACACTTCCAACCTTCGACGCTAACCAATCACAGCGCGATACGCAATACTTTCCGTTCTATGTGAACCCGCCTTGAATCTACTCAAAACTTGTTGATATCAACTAGATACTTCAGGAGAAAGCCAATTACCACCAAATTAAGTTCCATGTAATATAATACTTGATTTGGCTTGGCTTTCTCCTGAAGTATACATATTACGTATACTTGAGTGAAATCCAACTTGCCCTGCATTTATTATTTACCTTATTGTGGTGATTATGAGAACTCCCTAATAACAAATGTTCGTTATGTTTCATAGTTACACAATTCTAATGTTCATTCAATTCTCAATACGGTGTGCATTTTTTGTTTATTAGCCTTCTAATTGAGTATGAACTATTCACGTTGTAATTCCATTTCACTTATGCAATAAAGTTATATTAGTTTAAAAAAAAAGAACCGTCCGTGAATACAACTTATAGGTATAATTCTAAATTTCACTTGTCTCAGCATTTTTTTTGTCTTCATTTATTTTCATTTAAAATATGTGAAAACCCTGTTTTTGAGTTGGAAAATGCCAAAGTTTCGTGGAAGGGCCCCGGTAAGCCCTAGCGTGGACACCCCACACCCTCCCACAGCGAAAGTCTAATGCGAAACAACACGCCATATTGCCCTCGTACTTTAACAAGCACTACATTTGAGTTACCTCATTTTTTTGAATGCCTAAGTACTCAGTTATCTCTACAAATTGTTTCAGACATATCTCACCAAATTAGTTCACGAGGACGCAACGCGACATATTGAGAAAGTCAAGCAGTCAACGGACAATCTAAACGAAGAGTATGTTGAAGACCGTGTGATGGAAATTGAATCGAAATGCGTGAGTACCTAACAAGCTTGTATTTATGTAAGTCGGCTTACTACAAAGATATTACATCCTATCTGAAGGATTAGCCAAACATGGTATCCACATTGGCTTAGTTAGCTCATCTGACGTCTAGCACCAACTAGTAGTCTTATATTTGATGTATACAATTAAATAAATTTCACTCCGATTATAGCATTGATTTTGATTTTTACAGGAAAACCACATCAGCGAGTTGAACTCTCTTTTTGCTAAAATCGATGACCGTAGAAGGGTATGTAGCCAAATTCCCTTTTAGTTCCTTGGGACATTAATATTTCATATTGGATACGCGAGCTTTTACATTGTTTCATGTAATCTTTTTTGATTTTGGTTTATTATCTTCGATAATGAACCATTGGAATCGCCCAAAGAAAATTTTTTTTTAAACCCCCCTCAAAATTTGTTGGTTTACGTTTCAAGATACGTAGATTCAGAAAATCGAATAAAAAAATCTGTCCATCCGCCGTACGCCGTCCACGCCGTTTTGCCCAGTTAGCGTTGAGCTAAAATTGCGAAATTTGGTTTCTGGGTTTGGAGCAGCCCCACAATGATCCTCGAAACTTTTCATAACCCTAGGTCAAGGGGAAGGGGTTCAAAACGAACTTTGAAATTTCGACAATGTCATATCTCTAACAATGGGCAATTCCATTGTGTCCGAAAATTTACAATAGGACTGTATTTTTCGGTCAAGGGACGTGTGAAGATTACGAAAATAGCATGAGTTGATCAGTTTTTTCGTTAAGTTTGGTAGGAAATGCAATCAAAACTAGTACTTGTTCGTACTACGCGCGCTCAAACCTTGACGTCATCGGACACCTCAAACGAGGATGGATAGTTAGTTTTAGTATCCACGATGTTTCAAGAAAAATGATCCATTCGCGTCACTCCATCTTTGCGTCACTCCAGCATTCTCTATTCTGCATTATCGCCAAGTTGTAGATCAGTATAACCTTAATCAAATCCGAAACCTATTGGAATATAACGTATTATAATAAGAAACTGATAAGTATTGAAAACTCGGCGCTTCGCGCCTCGCCAGGGGGGCAAGCCCCCCTGGACCCCCCGGATCTTTTCTCTTCTATACTTTGTATAGAACGAGGTATTTGCTATGCAAAACATGAATAATGTGTTTGCGTCCCGTTTCTCCTTTTCCTTATTTACAGCGGTTTTGGCAGTATATAATTTATGCATAAATTAAAGGCTTTCCAACGAATGGAGAACGATTTTTGTCCGTTGAAAACTAAAGAAGTTTCATTTCCCTAGAAACGGCTCGGTTGTACGTGAAAATCATTAAAAATCTTCGTGACATAATTTCGTGACTTAAACTTCGTTACGCTTTTCAACTCTGGTAGGCCACCGCAAAAACATTATTCATGTTAAAACTTACTTCAAAATGATCCTCACAGCAGTAAAGCGCAGATGTCAATGAGTGTTTTATTCCAGTCACGGCGAACCATTGCGTTCGTCTCTCCACATCCCTTGGAACAGAAATAATTATTTTGCCGTCCGCTTCTGTTGTTTCGCACTTGGGGAAGATGCACACCTTCTTCACCATTATAACGTGTAGAGAACGAAAAATGTTGAAGAAACCCAACAAGAAATCACGGATCACTCGATTTTGTACTTGATAAAAACAATCTGCCGAATGAAAAAAAATAAAGCGTAGACAACCTTCGCTGGTAGGCGCTCTGGTAACAAGGATTGAACCTTCCGCACGCCACAGGAATCCGTGCTTCATAATCTAGTATCCATAATGGTGAAGTTTTTGACGTCACACCCCGGTCACTCGCCCGCCTGTTTTTCAAACTACCAATTTTCTTTTATTTTCCTAAATTTTTGTGAACAATTTCTTGGCAAATGGACCCGATTTTCGCTAACATTAGACAAGGTACTTTGGGAAAAAAAAAAAATAAAAACAATTGACTGGAATTGCCCATTCACATGAAACGGTGTAATTTTTAGTTCACTTTTGAATGACCTGGAAAATTACGAATTTTTTAAGATCAATTGGATTTTTGTACGACCAGCCGTTCGTTCACAGTGAGCGCGCAAAGGTTTTGGAGAAACACTAAACTTCGCGTCTTAAAACGGCCGTTAGGTCGGTGAACACCCCAGCCGCCCAACATTGAAACTACTTTGTTTTCATCTTCCCGGTAAACTACAGACTGGAAATTTCAACCGTGAGTCAGGGATTGACCACATTGCAATATTCATTCGGTTTCTCATCCGTAAAATTGTTTAAATAATACCTTTTTGTAATAATAAGCTATTGACTTGAAATTTTAAAAATGGGTCAGAACTGGATGACAATGCAATATTCACTCGGTTTGTATGACATGGTATATTATTGTATGTATGATTTAGTATAGTACAGTATGATATGATATGAAATAAATTCGTATGGTATTTTAAATTTAATTTGGATGATGAGCTAGAGTTTCATCTAACAGTTCGTTAATTGGATTAGGGTGATCTGCTCAGAGAAGATAATAAACCGTTGTGTCAAGAATTTGCAGAGTTTTTTTCTTTCTTTTTTTGTATCCAGAAACGAGACGTTCCGGACTTTTTATGCGGCAAAATCAGTTTCGAGATCTTGAGGGAACCAGTCATTACTCCCAGTGGTATTACATACGAAAGGAAGGACATTGAGGAACATTTACAGGTCCGCTTCTAACTCTTTTATGTTTAATAGGCCTGTGTTGAGGGTCCCCCAGAAAAAATACTAACTTGATGGTGTAAGTTTTTCTAATTTTCTCTCTCCTCCCCATTTCAATTGGTACAGTTATAATAATATATCCAACAGGAGTTTAAATAATCAGAATAATTAAAAAAATTTGGGTAGTTGTGCTATGCTGTCATAATTCTTCTCCTCACTTGTGCTATGATGCTCTATACGAATATTACTTGTGCTATGCTGCACGCAGAATGGAAGTAGGAACAGGAAGCCAAAATAACATCACACTAAAGGCCATTCGAACAAAAACCTCTGCTGCTCAGAGACTATACTTGTGCAAGGGTGTACTACTCTTTAATAATTTACCAGCTAAGTTCTCAGCACCACCTGTCACGCTCACGAGATTTAAAGCCATAATTAAAGAATACTATTCATCTAGAAGTAGGGAATAGCGTATTTCTTACTCTTGTATAAACTGTACTCTGTGGCAAACTTCAGAATTTAAGTTTATAAGTTTTAAGTTGTTTCAATAATAACCTACACGCAAGAGTGATAAATTTTGTTATTTAAAAAAGGATATTGTATTGTAGACGCTCCAGTTCCCAGCACTAGTATTTCTTACAGGGAATCGTAGCATGGTTAATTATAGTTTTAATATTTTTGTATTTAATACGTATTTATGTTGAATACATGCGCATCAATAAAAAAATATTTAAAAAATGTCGGTTGACCACATGAAATTTTGTGTTGCAGAGAGTGGGTCACTTCGATCCAGTCACCAGAGTCAAACTGACCCAGGACCAGCTGATACCCAACTTCGCGATGAAAGACGTCGTCGACAATTTCCTGCAAGAGAACGAGTGGGCCCTCGACTACTGACCTGAGCAGGCTGTCCAATTGCGGCCGAAACGCATCATTCGAAACGCCCCATTCAGTCTGCAGGGCTTCCTCGGGAAACTCCTATTCACAAAACTTCCGAGGCGGATGCTTCACCGCTCTTGCCGCATTTGTACGTTGAATTGAGAGGGTTGAAGGATTGTGAAGCGATCGAATGCTCATTTGGTGGGTTTCCATTCATCACACTCCGCTTTTATTTATATCAAGCGTTGTAAGACATTCATTGTTAATTTTTTTGTTATTGGAGACTATTTTAATGTGTAGTTTTCACTTTAGTGAGTACTTGTATCGGAGGGAGGGGAAGGTTGGATTCACTTGCCCAATGCCAAAGGTGATTTTTAATGTACTGGTGCAGAGTATTGAAAATGACAATATCGATGCTTTATGTGGTTCACTCCGCTTGCCCACGTTAAAACATGAGTAACTCTCAACAACACACGATTTACTGGAATTTCGGTACAGATTTTAACTAATGGCTGGCACGTATTAGAGCTGCCACCTAGGTAATGATTTCAACTGTCCATTGATGGAGTGGTAACAGTACAAATACGCATGAATTTGGCTGAAAGATACAAATGAAGGTCATGGCGAGTATTGATAGACTACTTTCATTTCACGTTCACTGTCGTGCACCAGTCATACTGGCTTTTACTCGTTAACAACTTTGCTTTTACTCTTTAGTACATGATTGTGTTTTGAAATCATTTCCGTATGTAGCTGATCTTGACAGTGTGATTGAAAATACCAAGAAGAAAGTCGATAATTTTGGAGTCAAAAGCGTTAGTCAAAATCTATGAATTAGGCGTTCTGTGGATTACCCAACTATTGATTTGTATTGTCAAACATATTATTCCAATTTCCAAAATAGATTTTTGAAAAGGCTAGTCGAAATTTGTTGTGGGCTTGGACATAACAAAAATAGGGTGAGTATAGTTTGTATGTTATTTCAGAAATTCGCTCATTAGTACTTGCTGCATGACTAGTTCTTTTGTCTGATACGGAAGCTCAAGTTGCCTTACTGGATTTACTTCGGTATTCAGTAACAGAGAGTTTGAGTGGATACCACAATATTTTGTATGGTAGGGTTGGGTATAGTTGGTTAGGTGAGATCTTCAGACCACTACTCTCCCTCACACCATTCGGTTATTCTCAATCTCAATAATGAACAACCTTTCACTGTTTACTATGGTCTGTGAGTACTTGCTCAAACCCATGTGATGTCTGTAAGACACCATTAAGTGTCTGGATATTCTACGTTCTGTGAGCAGTGAAGCGGCAGGTCTCGCAACGTTTTTCTATTAAACCCCTTCCATAAACCCATCAAGGTTCAATGTTATTTGTACTGACAATGTTCTCACCTGCGGGGGCATTTTACTGGTTGACGGGTATCACGCAAACGATCTGAGGATTGACAGCCCTTGGGCTGATTCTTTCGTTCTCGATACTGACAATCATTCAGTTCTTTGAAGATTTGATAGTAACTCGTAAATTTATCGCCCTCTTGACTGCGTCCAAAAAATGGTTGATTTTGCTTATCGCTTTGACTTTGTTCCACGAACTTATTGAATCACTGTTTAAATACAAAAATGATTTTCAGACTGCTAAATATGTCAGAAGCTGGATTTTTTAAAGATTTATTTCAACAATCAAGACGAGAAGAATCAGAGTTTTCAAGGCACAACCGCTCAAATAAGAGTTTTAGGTTGTTCCAACAGAGGTGTAAATGTGCTGGGCATTAGTGTGACTATTTTGTTTTCGGTTGAAACAACTGTGGGCTTTTGTATTATGTCATAATGACATCGAAAGATGGTGTTATGAAACTTACTTTTGTATACCTACTACAAGCTGATACTTCCATAGGGTGGTTCAAAAGTAGTGCTGGATTTAAAATATTAATAACTTGATTGAAAAACTAAGCACGCGTGAAACGATTAAATTGCTGCGTGAAAAATTCACAGGGCGAATTCTTTCAAGAGGTACGGTTGTGTTATGATTCGACTGTGGTATGATGTCAAAGCCATAGTTCGACCAGGCTTCAAAAGACAGACCACCTTGAGCTCCACAGCTGGTACCACAAAGTACTAGATACAGTGCATCCTTCTCCAAGGCATACAACGTGACGCCCGCCCATGCTGTTTTGTTAGATGGTATTCGATATCCTCCAGTCGTAAAGGCATCTATCGCGACCAGTCTGGGGCCGATCACTCGACTGATCATGTATCATCGTACCTCTCGTGACAGTACTCCTGATCGATACATTAAGAAGTGGATGGCAGCGTGTGAGGTGACATTCAGGCACTGGCCCTTTATCAACAAAGTATTGGAAGCACTATACCAGTCCGACGACAGGGTCATGGCAGATCTGTGTCTGTTAGATTAACAGGGTTAATGGGCTCGAGACAATATAAGAAAATGATGCTCTCGATCAACTTCTTGTGTGTGATGACAGTTCCCACCGCCCAATTAGTATTGCGAGGGTGAAGTGGCAACAAGGCCTACCTCAAATGGGGCTGAACAACACGGCCTTTCTCGAAGGACCAAAAATGTATGTTTGGCAAAGAAGATTTGGTCTGCAAAAGAGTGCACGACCTGGGAGGAGCCAGGGCTTTTATATCCCCAACTTTCTTCCAATCTCGATACTGTTCGAAACATAACCAGAGCTCGTACTTTTCCAGTATAACGGAAGGAGTTTCAGAGACGGCTATGTAGGATCTGTATGTTCGAGCTCAAATGGGTGCTCTGATTGAATACACACTCGTATGAGTAAATTGAAATGAAATTATAATGTGAAAACTTGGGTGCACACGTTGCCTGTTGGAGAGTGACCGAAAGAATGGTCGATAAGGGACCAGGAGGGGAGGTATAAGATAGTTGGGCGAGGCCTAATTGGTAAACTTCAAAGTCCAGGGCGATTACTACACCCCTAATTACATCAAATACACCAAGAACACGATAAAAACTCGATTAATATTCGACTGTTTCAAGCACAATTTTGTTTTTCGACGGATCCCAAGATCTGGGCGTTGGTTATGATTGCTGAGTGAAGTTACACGGACGTGAGAAAGGTCCTTGGCCTTGACCAATCACAGAGCAATAAGCAATCCGCAATCCGGACTTTCCGCTCCAATGTGAACCCGCCTTTAGAGATTGGATGACCGTTCTATAATAGGTATACCTGATGCGGAGGAACTTATGTTTCGTTGCATTTTCGGAACGTAGAACGAGAACTTAAATCTCCTCTCCTGGATGAACAGCATGCAATCAGACAGGGTCACTTCGACCTCAGAAAACACGAAAAATTGCGGGCAATCAAATCTGGAGCTACTTTTGAATCATCCTTTACAATAATTTCAAGGATCGAGCTCCGATTGTTGTAAACTACGATAGATAATTACATTAAAATTTAATTTCTGGGGTAAGTGAATCACCACCATCATGAATTGAAAATACACCCATATTACTTATTAATGAAGTATGTAACTACATAATGTGCATTCTCCTTTTTAATCCAGTCATGATTCTTCTAAATGTCACAGTTAAAGACTTTGAACATTGAAATATTCTCAAACACCTTAGTTGAGAACTTGTCTCGTACATTTTTCTGAAATCTGGTTCATCTTACGTAGGAATCGATTTAATATCTAATCACTTTTAGACCATTAAACGTCTAAAGACGTTTCTAAATTGTAGGTCAATGATGTGAAATCCTTCATAATACTGGATAATGATGTTCATAAAGCCTGTCCATTCAAAGTAGGTATGTCATTTCGGTGACGTAGCCAGAATTTCGATTAAACGGGAGGGGGGGGGGGGGACTAGGGCCTACCGCGAGAACTATGGAATACTCCCCCGGAGGTATGGAAAAAACCAGAAGGGGGGAAGGTGAATCCATGTGTTATGTGAGTACCATCAGACTGATTCAAAACTTGATATGTTTTCGTTGAACGTATTTTACTTCTGACTTGTTATTTTGTTCTTATATACTAGATCTTATTGATTTGACAACTTCCCATGTAAATGGTATAATTATACAGTAGGTATCATCTAAGAAATGAAATAACTATTAATAGACACATGTAACCTAACTGACTTGATAACTTGTTGCTAGTAGTTTCTATGCTGAGTATTCAAAGGAATCAAAATAGAAACGTAGGTTTGTTTTCTTACAGCGTATACGCCATGTTCAATATTAAATAATGTACAAGTGTCAGATATTGTATTTCCACGCAACCTCCAATGTTTAATTACCCTCAGAATAAAAAGTTGACGAACGATTCATGAGTTTTATTCGTCGCAGTGCCTGCAACTTCTATTTTTAATAATTCTATTTTTCTATAATTCTAAAATTCTATTTTTTTATCATTCTATTAAAACATCTATTTTTAATGAGGCGGGAAGAAAAATAGGGTGCTGATAGGTGGCCGAATGGCTCCATAGAGTCGACGTTCGGTACACCTCACCTTATCCGCTATGAATGAAATACTACTAAAATACGTGTTATAATCTGTCTGTCTTTTTGTTTGTCTCATCAATTGAGAATGGCTGAATTTATAAAGTGGCGGCTAGTACCATTTGACGCAGAATTTATCTGGGAAGGTTTGTGAAACAATCGCCTTTAAATCTGTCTGTCTGCTGGAACGCATGAATGAAAAACGTGTAATAATCTGTCTGTCTTTTTTTTTGTATCATCCTGAAATGAGAATGGCTGAATTTATAAAGTGGCGGCTGGTACCATTTGACGCAGAATTTATCTGGGAAGGTTTGTGAAACACTCGCCTTCAAACCTGTCTATCCGCTTGAGGGCTATGAATGAAATACTACTAAAATACGTGTTATAATCTGTCTGTCTTTTTGTTTGTCTCATCATCAATTGAGAATGGCTGAATTTATAAAGTGGCAGCTAGTACCATTTGACGCAGAATTTATCTGGGAAGGTTTGTGAAACACTCGCCTTTAAATCTGTCTATCTGCGGGATCGCTATGAATGAAATACTACTTAAATACGTGTTATAATCTGTCTGTCTTTTTGTTTGTCTCATCATCAATTGAGAATGGCTGAATTTATAAAGTGGCGGCTGGTACCATTTGACGCAGAATTTATCTGGGAAGGTTTGTGAAACACTCGCCTTCAAATCTGTCTATCCGCTTGAACGCTATGAATGAAATACTACTAAAAAACGTGTTATAATCTGTCTGTCTTTTAGCGAATTTTCGAAGAAAAGGAAGCTATTGTTCTCGGTCCAACATTTTTAAAACTCGAAATTCCCCAAAATTTGTATACCAAAATCCGTTTCAGACCATGCTGAATTCACTGCCAAAAGACACAAAAAATCATATGTATATATTTATGTATGTGTCATTCCAGACGATAACTCTCGATAGAATTGAGATAAAAAGTTCAAATTTGCACACAAAATCTGTCTTGGCAATCGACAGGCTAAGTTCGAAGATGGGCAGAATCGGGCCACTCTAAGGGGGGTGTAGGGGAGTTTTAAGGGGGAGAAAATTACCCATGAAGTCCAAATTTGAAACAGTCTGACATGTGACACCTCATTTTAAAGGTTTTTTCATGCTGAACACGATGGCGAAGTCAGAATTGCGATATCTAATTTCATTTCCAAACTGGAGCATTTTGAAGATGAAGAAACGTGGTTTTACTTGAGATGCTTTTCGCGGTTCATCTGCTCTAATCTGATACCGGAAAGAGATATCACAATTCTGACTTAATCATCGTGTTCAGTTTTGAAAAAGCTATATCCTGAGGGGGGTTTTCTAGTAGTATTTCATTCATAGCGTTCCAGCGGATAGACAGATTTAAAGGCGAGTGTTTCACAAACCTTCCCAGATAAATTCTGCGTCAAATGGTACCAGCCGCCACTTTATAAATTCAGCCATTCTCGTTTGAGGATGAGACAAACAAAAAGACAGACAGATTATTACACGTTTTCTAGTAGTATTTCATTCATAGCGTTCCAGCGGATAGACATATTTAAAGGTGAGTGTTTCACAAACCTTCCCAGATAAATTCTGCGTCAAATGGTACCAGCCGCCACTTTATAAATTCAGCCATTCTCGTTTGAGGATGAGACAAACAAAAAGACAGACAGATTATTACACGTTTTCTAGTAGTATTTCATTCATAGCGTTCCAGCGGATAGACATATTTAAAGGTGAGTGTTTCACAAACCTTCCCAGATAAATTCTGCGTCAAATGGTACCAGCCGCCACTTTATAAATTCAGCCATTCTCGTTTGAGGATGAGACAAACAAAAAGACAGACAGATTATTACACGTTTTCTAGTAGTATTTCATTCATAGCGTTCCAGCGGATAGACATATTTAAAGGTGAGTGTTTCACAAACCTTCCCAGATAAATTCTGCGTCAAATGGTACCAGCCGCCACTTTATAAATTCAGCCATTCTCGTTTGAGGATGAGACAAACTAAAAGACAGACAGATTATAACACGTATTTTAGTAGTATTTCTCTCACGACTAAATTCACAAATTTTGTTCACCATTTTAATAAGTACATTATCAAGGCTGTTTTCAAATACTCAAACATGCCTGACGTTATGGTTATTCCAAGTGGACGCAGCTGCCTGATTTTCGCATTTGCCTGAATTTGATCGAGATGTCGGAGTCCTAGGATATTGAAATTTACTATTTTACAAATCAACCAAAAATAACCTAGCTGTTAGTGAGTAGTCCTTAACCAAAAGAACAGGAGGAAAGTAAAGCTTGTAGGATCCTAGGATCATTCAAAAATTCCGGACCCTACAATATCGAGACCTCAGTGACGTCTGTTATTATACTCGTACAAACCTTGAGAATTTTCTAGTGGAATTTGATAACAGCTAGGTAGTCCAAAGGGATTTCAAATAGGCAAAGCCTGGAGGACCGGTCAGTCATGATAGCGGGGTATACCCAGCACCCATGGAAGAAGGAACGCCCACTCCGTGTTAAAGATTGTGCTGGGAGGATACTATACTATGGATTCTATCATGGAAGAAGGGATTCTTCCATGGGATTCTATATTACCTGTGGCGGCACCTGCTGGAGGCAGATCGAACTATCCGTCATATTAAGTTTGTCACAAATATCATAGATAGCGCTGATCACAAAAGTAGGAAAATTCCCGCCAAAGTTTGAATAAATTAAACCAAAAAGCTTTGCTGAATAATTCTTAAATAGTTAGGTTTTAATAATAGTTAGGTTACTTGTAGGTACTTCTCGCACCTACATAGATTATGCGAAGGCGAGGAAAACACGATAAAATTATATAGTAAGGCGAATAAAATGTATTTTAGCTACACGCGCCTTAAAAAGTCACATCCATACACGCAAGCGGCCCTCAGTGCCGCAATTCCATTTTTAACCATTTGTCTCATGTTAACAGCAATATTATATTCTCAATAGGGTGAATACGTCAAGGCAATTATACAGAAACGACTGCGTAACAAATAAAAACCAACTCACTGTTTATTTCAATATTAGGTAATAGCAAATAAAAATCAAGAATAGCAACATAGGTACAAGTAACAGTAATGAAAAAGTAGGCAATGTAAACAAAAATATTCAACTCGTTTCCAGAAAAATTACAATAACTCTACACTAGAGCAAGGCAGATAGGTAGGCACCTAAGAAGACTTGACGAAAAAATTCAAAACTAGTACAATCAACAAAATAGGTACAATAAAAATTCACTTCTGGCAACCTATACTTACTTATTATAGCTTCGGTAGTTTTATCCATAAAAGTAGGTAGGTAACTAAATTATTCATTTTCACAGCGTATGTACCTAAGAAGACTTAACGAAATTTCAAAAGTAGTACAATCAACAAAATAGGTAAAATAAAAATTCACTTCTTGCAACCTATACTTATAGCTTTGGTAAGTTTATCCATAACAGTATGTACGTAGGTAACTAAATCATTCATTTTCACACCGTACCAGTCTTCATCATTTTCAACTATGCAAGTTGTTACATGTCGAGAGTGACTTTTGTATACAAACCGATTGCATTCACAGCAACGAATAGTTGTGTTATTATTTCGGTGGCTTCCACATTCGTGGGGTGCCGCACTCTTGATCTGTTTATCCACGCTAGCGGCACACGGGGCCGCAAAAAGGTGGTTGCACAGTTTGAACGCTGGTTTATCTGAGAATCCGTTTGACGTTTACGCTCTATCAGATATACCTTGAACTACGAATACTAGGTCGAGTGATTCAAGTGTACAAACGGTAACCGCGTTATTTCAAATACATTGAAAATGCGGCACACGGTGCCGCTATGCGTGTGGATAAGGGTTAATAATTTCAGCAGAGGAATTTTTATACACATATTCATGCTAACTAATAAAAAAGAAAAAGTACTTACAACCTTAGAACCTTATTTAAATAAATATTTACAATTTATACAATTTGTTTATTGTCAATCGTTTCTGGGATATTGGGTCGTGCAGCTTGCGATTAAGCGACCTCACCTCCCAGAATATCCTGGTAGAAACAAACATTTTCAATAAAATCATTTCTGCTTCTGTACTGCATAGGTTTAGATTAATATTACTAGATAAAATACTTTCTAAAATAATTCGGGCCACCCCGGTCCGATGAGCAATTACGTGGAACCGGTTGAAGAAAATGCCTTCCATTTTGGTTTATTTTGCCCCTCAAAATTTGTTGGTTTACGTTTCAAGATACGTAGATTCAGAAAATCGAATAAAAAAAAATCCGTCCGTCCGCCGTACGCCGTCCCCCGTACGCCGTACGCCGTCCGTGCCACTTTGCCCAGTTAGCGTTGAGTTAAAATTACGAAATTCGGTTTCTGGGTTCGGACCAGCCCCACAATGGTCCTCGAAACTTTTCATAACCCTAGGTCAAGGGGAAGGGGTTCAAAACGAAATTTAAAATTTCGACAATGTCATATCTCAAAATATTTAACTGAAACGTTTGATTTTCAGTTCACTTTTGAATGACCTGAAAAATTACGAATCTTTTGAGACCAATTGGATTTTTGTGCGACCAGCCGTTCGTTCACAGTGAGCGCGCAAAGGTTTAGGAAAAACACTAATCTTTCGCGTCGAAAACGGCCGTTATGTGACCCAACCCTCAGACGCCCAGAATAAAACTACCTTTTGTCATCTTCCCGGTAAACTACAGTCTAGAAATTTTAACCGTGAGTCGGGGATAGACCACATTGCAATATTTACTCGGTTTCTCATCTGTAAAATTGTTTAAATAATACCTTTTTGTAATAATACAAATTAAATTTTGATGAGCTATTGACTTGAAATTTTAAAAATAGGTCAGAACTGGATCACAGAACTGGATTCACTCGGTTTCTTGTCTGTAAAATTGTTTAAATAATACCTATTTGTTTAAACAAATTAAATTTTGATGATGAGCTAGATACTTGAAATTTTAAATATAGGTCAGAAATGGATGACATTTCAATATTCACTCGGTTTGTATGACATGGTATGAGTATGGTATGGTATATTATTGTATGTATGATTTGGTATAATACAGTATGGTATGATAGGAAAGAAATTCGTATGGTATGGTATGAGTACGGTGAGAATATGGTATGGTGCCGATTTGCAATACAGTCTGGTATAGACAGAAGGGTGATCTGCACAAGGAAGATAATAAACCGTTGTGTCAAGGATTTGCAGAGTTTTTGAAATCATCAAAATTTAATGTTTGTTGCGCCGGGATGCATAAATTACCAAACTCTGTACCCAACGCTTCACTGTAGGCTTTGAAGTAGGTAAAAAGTTGGTAATATTGTGCCATCATTCTTTCATTTGGCACAACAAGCAGCTGACGTTTGCAATTTTCACAGTTATGATTTTTCAAGAATGTTTTAGTTAGAAAACCACAACAGTAGTAAAAGGCATTTTGTTCAATCGGTCCCAACGGCGTTTCAGCAATGTCTTGGCATACTTCCAGCTCAGTTCCACCATCACCACCACTGCTTCGATCAGAATGGTTCTTCAACTTACTCACACAGACCAAAGCGCGTTCTACCTCCTCTTCACAATTGCTTGAGCTCGGCAGCTTAGACATCGAAGACAAGGACAGCGACTTGAGTCCCATCTGAAACTGTCTACCGGTTGGATGGTCTGAACATCCGTGTTGCTGTCTAATTATGGAGAAGGTGTTTTCAAGAGCGTCTTGATTCAATAAACGCGTCTTGATTTCACAGACTCCATAATTAGACAACATATGCTCACTAAGCATGAGTAATGAGCGGATATTCAGAATCCAACCTCGTAAACAGTCCGGTTGCCGCGGACAATCAAGAAACTGTGACCCTGACAGATGCTTTAGCATATCTTGCAAAAACAACTTATGACGTGAGGAGGAGCTGAAGGCATAGCGATAAGATAGCTTATCACTAAGCTTGGTGCTGTTGAACCAGTCAAAGAGATCATTAAGATCCTGCTCGCAGTCTGCAGTGTTGGTGGAGTCAGCAGAAAGAATGCCTTTTATTTGCAACACTAAGCATTGCTGTGCTCATGGACCGAGATAGCACCTGAGTTGCAAATTTTACTTTCATTTTCCTAAAACTATTTTTTCTAAAATCTACATGTTTCAAGTTAACCTTAGGTAGTAAAAGGAGGCGAAGTGGGTCATCACATTTAACGGCAGTTACGATGTGATCCCACTTCGCAACTCCGTTTTTCCATCTATAATTGTATGACATTAAGTTGTTCCTCATTGACTTGATGAGGTGAGGGGAATCCCACATAAAGAATACCATTTCATTTTTATATAAAAAATATGGTTTCTCCAGGGTGATTCCCATTTGTTTAATGACGCTCCTATTCTTTGCCCCCTGGTCACATACAATGAGTTTATTACAAGACCAACAGATGTTAGTTGGTCAAGGCATTGGTACAATGCTTCGTTGATACAAGTTGCAGGTTCTCCACTTGACGTAAGCCAGTGGCCAACAACTTGTTTCCACGAAGTCACTGTGCCTTTGACCATGGCAACTAACGCCTGGTCAGATAGTACAGGCTTTCGGGAGAAACCCTTATCGACAAGCCCAACAATACTATCATGATGAGGTTCGTAATGAAGATGTCCTTTAATAGAAACTTCATCAAACACTAGGTACATAATCTTTTCTGCTCAGACCACTTTGGGACTTCGTCCTTCAAGAAGTCGATGATATGATTATGTACCCCAGTATTGAGTGGAATCGTGGCTTGGAATCTCTTCAGAGTCGTTTTGCTGGGCAATAATAGAATTTGTCTGAGGAATCTATATGACCGGGGGGAATGATAATATAAGCTCAAGGCAAAATCTTTCATCTCCCCAGTCCACCTCCTCCCATACTTATTTTTTGCAAACATAGTTAATTGCGCACAGAAGAGTATGTGCGCAGGCTTATTCATAAATTGAGATGTAAATTGCGCAAGCTGAGCAGCAATTGTTGGTCTGACTCGTCTCGTTCTGAGAAGCTGAGTTCGAAGGCGGCGACACTCCTTTCTGGCGTGAGTCAACTGCCTCTTGAGTCTTGCCTCTTTTGAGTGCGCAGATCGGATATCTGAAAATGGGTTGAACATACCAGTACATCATTTAAAAACTCTGCAAATTCTTGACACGGTTCATTATCTTCTTTGTACAGATCACCCTTCTGTCTAGATCACTAGGTCTAAATGTCTAGATCCTAAATGTTAGATTAATTATTATTATCAATTATCACTAATTATTAACAATTTTATCAAGTACCTACTGAAAATTATTATAATTTATTGTTAGGTATTAATAATTCGTATTTATTAATAATAATAATTATTATTAATTATGATTAATTAATACGATATAATTCTGGGGTTTTTAATACTACGTCGGTAATAATTTTTCTATAAAAGAAGTACCTACCAACAAACATTCGAAATTACCTTCATTTCCGTAGCACGAAACGCACCTCAGAACAACAAACTCGACATCACTTAAGCCATAATCATATTATGATGTTCCAAAGAGCTTGTTAGTATGAAAATGAACCTGTATTTCAAAAGTTTGATTCATCATCCTGTAGTGAGGCACAATCTTTGAGCCGTCATTGTGAACGAACGGCTGGTCGTACAAAGCTGCGGATGGTCTTAAAAACATTGCAAAACATATCGCAACGATCAGATATCGATATTTTTTTATATCGATACCTTAGCATACGATACCCATCTCTACTGACTGAGGTCAGACATTTGAAAAGATACAGGTGTTAAAACTATCGATAGTACTATCGACTCTATCGATAGTTTTTGGAAACCCATCGATACTATCGGAAACCGAAACTATCGATAGTTCAACACCACTAGATCAAGCAGATGTTTTACATTGTAGGAGCTTCCTTCTTCCATGGATCAACACTAAACACCTGTCATGGAAGTTCCATGCACCTCAGTAGAGTTGCTACTCAGTAGAGTAGAGCTACTACGTAGTATAGTAGGGTTTTCTGTGGTTGCTACTCGCTAACATTGAGCCAAGAAACAAGAAATGAAGGCTTCAAGCTTTTATGAAGGATTATGAAGCAACACTGCAACTGTTTATTTCGAAACTGTTCTTTAGTTTTTCTTTGTCAACATGTTATTTTTAACTGCTAGCTAATTAACGCCCCACCTCTATTTCCTTCTTCCGTGGGAGACGTGAAGAAGATGATGAGGTTGTTTTGACAGTGAATTTTCAAGATGTTAAGCAGACAGTAATCTAAGCACAATATAAAGTTACTATAAAGTTAGTGATCATCGTGCTCGAATTTGACGTACATATTTCTAACTTATTTATTTGAAGCATTGTCGAAACAACTGTGATTTAAAGACCACCAAAATGGTCGTCGCACCAGCGGAAACGGCAGCAGACGTCATTTTTGCCATCGAAGGAACCGCCATAAACGGAGCCTATTTGGGCGATATTCGGACTAACTATATCGTCCCTGCTCTCGAGTGAGTACTTGAACATTAACTACCTATTAGAATGTCTACGATAGGAACGTCCCTCAAGCCGCGGTCAGACTAGGCTGTTTAGTTGCCGCTGGTAAATATCGCCATCAGCCAGCGGATCTGAAGGGTTCACATTGGTTCACAACTTCTAGCTAGTACAGTTGCTGTTGATGACTTGAAAACATTGTGTATAGTGTGTTGTGTGCACCATGTCATCTATTGGTGTGAGTCGTGAAGTTCTGAGACGTGTGTTAAGTATTAAGTATTGACGAATATTCCCGTTTTCATAACCCTGCTAGGACTTGACTTCTCAAACTGTAATTCAGTGCCTTCAGTAATCCAGGAGTTGTGTGAACAGATGTTGAAACGGAAGAAAAGGCGATGGTGGGTTAGATCCTGGAAGAAACGATCTGGGGGCATCAGCAAGACTTTTTAAGGAACTAGAATTGGAAGATCCATCATCTTATGCAAACATTAATTAATGTGATAATTCACCAGCCGCTTGTGCGCTACAAGGGGTTCACATTGGCTGGCTGGTGCCAGCGAGGAGATCACGTGACTGCCAGCGGAAGGTTAAACAAGCGCTAAAAAGTTACACATCATTGACGAATATTCCCGTTTTCATAACCCTGCTAGGACTTGACTTCTCAAACTGTAATTCAGTGCCTTCAGTAATCCAGTGTCGATGTGTGGAATGCCAAGCTTCATCCATTCAGACCAAGGAAATTCCTTCATTTCCCGAGAAATTATTTCCTTTTTAAAAGAACGAGGTATTGTCACCAGCACCAGTACAATGGAATTATCTGGAAATCCATCTACCTCGCTCTGAAGAACAAACATTCAAACTACCATATTCTTCCCTCGTAAATTCCCGTTTTGATTTGCCCAGTATTTATGCAAAGTTTTACTGAATAAAGCCTTTACGATTCGGCGGGAGCAGGAGTATCAATCGCCGTTTCTACATTTTTGATATGAGTGTACAAATATTAGTTTATACGCTCACTTTGGTACATGCTCATTCTCATTAGGTTGTACCGCGCATAAACCAGCTCTGAATTGTGCGTAATCATTATAACCATTTTGCAGGTTTTTCAACCAAGGCACGTTGGAAGAGCGGGAATATGGCTGTGAGGTAAACTTCTATCAAATGATTTGTCGTACTTAATGAGGTATCAGATAAACAAGAGATTCTCTTGGTTTTTGTTTGAACATTAATTTGCTGACTGTTTTTTTTCTTTTTTTTTCTACTACGGAATGAGTGTCTGTTCTATTCAATTGAAGGTTTCAGTTAACAAGGGGCGGATCCTGACTTTGATTTGTGGTTGTGCTGGGGGGCATGTGGATCGTAAGTCTGTGTGTGGCACACGGGAGCAAACACTTTTGGCACGCTTAAGATTAACGCTTAAGGCACTTTTGCACTCAGCCTTAGTATAGACCTGAGCAACCCCTCAAAATGAGAAAGTCGAGTTGTCCTGCTAAATGACTACTACAATATTGCCGATTTTTCGCTCTCTGGGGGGTTGTGGACAAATGCCTCCCCCCCCCCCCCGCTCAGTATCTGCGACTGAGGGGACCGAATACTACTAGGTTCCTACTACTACACACCAAAATCACTCTTTTCCAATCACAGTTTGGAAACCAGCGATACTCGTGGTCAATATGAGCGATAAATAAAATTTATTTAATTTTTATTTAATAAAATGGGAGAGAGCAACGTTATTATTTACAGATATGGAACAGCAGGCGATCAGGTACTCTGTTATTGAAATCACCGATTATTTATCCAGGGTACAACAGCTCAGTACGGTATCGTCATATATCATTCGGCCGATCGTCTACCCAGTCCTAGCACGGATATCTTTGGCCCTTACTCTAACCCGCACAAACTGCTGCAGACATTGGACAAAATCGAGTGAGTATTATTATGAAACCACTTCTGAACATCAAGAGTTGGTTAACTCTCGGCCTGGTTTCCGAGGATTCTGAAAATTAAAATGAGACCGAACTAGTGCAGAATTGTACTCTGAATGTCCTAACACCTGTAGTCATCAAAGCTAGATGAAAGCTAGAATGTCATGTCAATAAATTAGTCCTGATCTAAATGGTCTGACTCTTTCTATCCTCCTAAACTCTTAAATCTCTTTCTGATCTACCAGACTGGTTGGTGGTGGTGGAGAATCACACGCAAACGTAGCCGAAGGCCTTGCTGTTGCGTTGCAATGCCTGGACGATCTGAACCAGCGACGCGACATTGGCGCTCACTCGCAGAAACATT
Source organism: Stenodema calcarata (assembly GCA_963920205.1). NCBI lineage: Eukaryota > Metazoa > Arthropoda > Insecta > Hemiptera > Miridae > Stenodema > Stenodema calcarata. The sequence goes on from OY986062.1 coordinate 20,385,014, forward strand.
GCATCCTCATCTGCAACTCTCCGCCCTACCTCATGCCTGTAATGGAGAACCAAAACTACACTGGCAACACTGCCGAGCAAATGGCTGCCCTACTAAATGAGGTGAGTGTTTTCTCTTTTTGAGGGTAACAGTAGGAAAATCTTGTCACGCGCCCTTCTGGTGTCTTCTTGCAGTTTCCAATTTGTTTTCACCTGAGAAACGGGTCCTCCAGCTTTTCTGTCTTGAGGATTCAGACTATGTAGGACACAATCCTCTCCCAAGTTGGCTGGTTGGAGATCATCTTCATGAGCATCAGCTTTTGATGTATTGCAGTATTAGTACATTGTGGTGTCTGCTAGCGTTCTTTGCTGTAGGTAGGAACAGAAGTATCCATGGCCTGAACATTGTGGTGTAGAAGTCCATTTCTCAGTGCCGTCTGTCGAGCCATGGGCGCACCTGTGAAATAAGCACATGGGTCCAGACCCCCTGACTTCGGATTCCCTCTCATTCTGCCAATGCTGTAGTGTTGTCTCCCTCCCCTCTTTCCTCATTCCTGATATGGGATAGTGACATTTCTGAGGATTGCCGGATCCGCTTCCTCTCCATTGCCAGGAGGTCGATCGGGGTAGTGGCAGCAATGACCTCTACGGCAGGAGACTGTACGATAAGTACTTGCTGTTTGCAAGGCTCCTTTCCTCTGCTGACCGCAGGTGGTCTCGATACTTTTCAACTTGGAGGGCCCGAGCCCACACCTCCACTCCATACAACCTGATTGCTTCAGTTGTTCTCATGAGCATCTTCCTTTTCTTAGGTCCAGGGCCACCAATCTTTACCATTAGTTGGCTCAGGTTGGCTGGCGCTGCTGTCCCCGTTTCTCCTGCTCGCTTGATGTGCTCTCAGAAGGTCAGCATACAGTCGAGGTCACTCCCAGATACCTTACCAACTGAGGCGGTCGATGGTTTGGTCGTTCGCCTGAAATTTGATGACACGGTCAAGTGCACTTGTGCAGGTGTTTTGGACTGCAAGCTGCAACCCACGCTCTTCCATCCAAAGTATGAGTCGCCTCATTGATTGATTAAGTTTCCTTTGGAGTCCCTCTAAAGTCTTGTCCTCTATCACTACCGCCTCATCATCGGCATAGCCCACCAGGAATACATCTTCTGGCATGTCCAGTATGAATATCGCATCGTAGCTCGCATTCCATAGATCAGGCCCCAATATCGATTCCTGAGGTGAGTACAAATATCTCATGTTGTAAATGTTCCTACCTATCGCCACAATAAATATGGCTACAAATTTTGTGATATTTCACAAATGAGTGAGCTTTGTTAATGATACTTGATACATCAATGAAGGTATTTTATACCTTGACCCAACCAACACGACCATCACGACTGTGAGGGCGATCAAAATTGGTCCGAAAATTCCCTGGTAACGGTTTATTGTTTTGGTGTAGAAAAACACTACGATGTTTTTCCCAGTAACCAAATTTTATAAACCGCAGGTAGGTAACCTGCTCTGATGTCCTATTTAAGTGCAGGTTACTGGGAAATGGATCATCGATTGAGGAATGGAACTCTTCACTAACACCACTCGATTTTCTGGTTTATTTTCTATTGTTATCCCAATCTTTAGATTTTTTTTTTTTGCTTCAGAAAGGCATACACTTGTCGATACTTTCTCCAAGGAAAATTCCGGCCCTATACAAGCTTTTTGAGAAGTCTGGCGGGGATTTAGGAGCTTGCCAGACCAAGAATTATGCCAAAGACCCTAGGAATCTAGTTCTTCTCAAAGGTTTCAGGTACATGATTTAATTATTAGATATTTTTGTTTTAAATTAGTTTATTTACATGTTTAGCTAATTTAATTTGCAAAGTGGTATTTCTTAATGTTTCCAAGGGCCTATTTAAGATCCCTATTGGAAAAAGTTTTATTAAAATGGGTCGAAGGAAAGCTGAAAGTGTTGGGTGACTGAAGGATTTTGAGTTTGTGGATGATATCCTCTACCCCCTGTTGGCAGGATATGCGGCAAAATAGTCCAGCAAATAGCCCAGACATTAAAAGGGGTGTTTGCCTACAAAAAATTCAGATGTTGTGTTTCTAAATTTTAATTGGTGTCTTGTCACCCCAATAGTGGGAAACTAAGCGAATCCATCAAAACTTTTTTTGGGACATATTTTGAGGGCCTAAACACCTCGAAATTTTCGGACTTTTTCAGTTTTCCCCTTATAAATCACTAAGGAATCCACCCACAGAAAACAGCATTCCTTCCTAAATCAAAGTGCATTAAATTAAGCGTCGATCGACCTATTGGAACATCAAAATCGGTTCAACCGTCCAGGAGCAATCGCTCGTAGAAAACAGGCTGTTTTTCCAACTTTTCCAAAAATCCATTTCCGGAACTTTGAAGAGCTGTAACTCCAAAACGGTCGTAGATTGAAAGTTGTAGAGCATGAAAGTCTCCGTTCAGGAAGCACCGCGATTTTAAAATTGACCTAATATTTAGGTACACACCGACCAATTTTCAAATTTCCCTCAAAAAAGTCCATAGGCTAATGTTTTATAGGCTTATTTTAGGTAAGTATGAAATAAGACACCGAAAAACTCAGTTGATACGTGTATTCGCAAGCCGGGACAAGAACCTTTCACTTATGATAACCACGGCTATTAATAGACGACCGACCTAGTTTTACAAGGGGCAGGCACGCAACCCGCAAGACGTTATAATCTTTAGCAATACACAACATTTCTCCCCTAAAAATAATATTCACTTAGGCATTACTTAATAAGTAAAAATACATTTCTTCATGTCTATCGAAAATTTTATATTAAAAAAAAAAAAAAAAAAAAAAACGCTTCATAGCATTTCTTGTATGACAATGTACATAGCAGGCGCGTAGATTCAGGGGTACCGCGGGTAGCGGCGGTACCCCTGACGAAAAGAAGAAACAAGGTACTTACCTACACAAAGAATGAAAATCCGAAAAGTTGAATTTGGGCGCATTCTGATGGAATCGATTAGAAACCAGTTTCATCGATTCTTCGTGGTAGGTTCAAATCAGAGATCGATGACTTCTTTTCTGAATCGATACTACAAACTGATCGATAGAGCTGATAAGAGTAGTATCCATTGAAGCAAAAATGACGCATGGAATTATTTTGGTGTACCGCACTTCCATTGCATAACTTGTCTGAGACTAGCGTTGTTCTGCGTAATTGGTACCAGACACAACCAAATCATCTAAAAAACATTCAACTCCTTTCAAATCTCTGAACATCCTATCCATAATACGCTGGAATTCTGCTGGTGCAGATGAAATTACGTAGCATAAACGTGGCACAGTAAATAATCCTTTGGATGTATTAAAAACAACTAATTTAGTAGATTCTTTATCCAGAAGCAACTGTTGATATGCTTCACGCAGATCAATTTTAGAAAAAATTTTAGCTTCGCCCAATTTTGCATAAATATTGTAAGACGAGACCGATTTCCTGACAATCGCTTTATTTAAACACTTTATTTAAGCTAAGTTTCAGAACTCTAAATTCTCAAAATTCTCTAAATTCTCTTTTTCTTAATCACAACAACAACTATTTTTTTTGAAACTAAAACCAATCCTTATGTTTTGGGTAGTTATGAGCGACTGGAGTCGCTCAACACTTCTCCCCTCTCTGAAAGCGCCTTCTTCTTTGGATAAGGTGCCAGTCTGTCTACGTGGACCACCTTCAAACCTCCTCGGGTATTCTTGATCCTGTAGACAACGTCATTGAGCTTCTTTAGTACTTCAAAGGGACCTTCCCAGGGGCACATGAGCTTCGGGCTTTTCCCTCTCACCCGGCGAGGATTATGCAGCCATACGAGGTCCCCAGCATTGAATGTACGCATCATAGTCCCCCGATCATAGCGCCGTTTCATATCCTCCACTTTTACGCGCAGGGTGTTTCGTGCTTTTTGATGGGCATCCTCCAACCGCGCACGCAATTCCATGGCATAGTTCTCGGCTACCTGTTCCCCGGGGGCTTGACCAAATAACAGTTGAAGGGGTAGGGTGAGCTCCCTGCCAAACATCATGTATGCAGGAGTGTACCCGGTTGCTGCGTGCACTGAGGCTCGGTATGCCAAAAGAGCTGCTGGGAGCTGGAGATCCCAGTCACGCTGATGGTCCTCTACCATCTTAGCAAGCCAGTCGTACAAAGTCCGGTTCAGCCGTTCCACTTGCCCATCACTCTGTGGTCTTAGGGGTGTGGTTCTTGTTTTTGTGCTGCCCAGTTGCTCCATTGTGGCTTTGAATAGCTCAGATTCAAAGTTTGTCCCTTGGTCTGAGTGCAATTCTCGGGGAACACCAAACCGCGACACCACATGTTCAAAGAGAGCCGTTGCAATGGTCTCTGCTTTTTGATCAGGCAGGGGAATGGCTTCAGGCCACTTTGTGAAATAATCCACCACGGTGAGGATATACTTCTTGTCACGATCTGACCTTGGTAGGGGCCCTAGAATGTCTACCGCTACACGTTGAAAAGGAGACCCTACTCGGTAGGTTTGAAGTGGAGCTCGTACTCTACGTCCCCCACCACGTCGTTTCCCACATGTCACACACCCTTTACACCAATCTCGAACATCCCTGTGCATTCCAACCCAATACACTGTTTGTCGGAGTTGTTCCAAAGTCCTCTTTTCTCCCACATGAGCAGGCCCATGGGCTTGATCAAAGGCTTCTTTCCTCAAGCTGTGTGGGAGGATGACCTGTTCCTGCCTTACTTTTCCATCTGGGCTTTCCCATACCCGGCAAATGATCTTTCCTATAAGCTTTAGCGAACCAAATAGAGCCCAATAGGCTTTTGTCTCTGAACTTTCCCCAGACACTTCTCCCCAAGGTGGACGTACCGACTTTTCTAACCACTGTAGCACTGGTTGAAGATGGTTGTCCCCCCGCTGCTGTAGTTCAAGTTCTGCTGGGTCATAGCTACTAGTTGCTACAGCATACACGTTTTCCTCTAACTCCTGCTGTTCCTGCAACTCTCGACGGTCACAATATCTACAGCCAGTTCCTGAGCATGGTCTTCGAGACAGAGCATCCGCATTTACATGTGCCCGGCCGGGCCTATACTCTATAGTGGGCTTGTATGGGCTGATTTGCTCCATCCACCGTGCCATTTGTCCATCCAGGATCTTGAAACCCATCAGCCACTGCAGAGAGGAATGGTCCGTTCTGATGCGCAATTTGCCATTATCTATGCCATATGGCCCAAAAACTCGGCAAGCCTGCACTACGCTGAGAAGCTCTTTGCGAGTAGCGCAGTAGTTCCTTTCTGAGCGAGACAGGCATTTGCTGAAGTAGGCAATCACCTTCTCCTGCCCCTCTTGTTCCTGAGATAAAACGGCCCCAATAGCTACGTCACTGGCATCAGCATCGATAATGAAAGGAAGTTCTGGTTTCACATGTCCTAGAACAGGAGCTGACTGTAGATGCTTTTTAAGCTCGCTAAATCTGTTATCACACTCCTCTGTCCATTGAAACTCTCCTTTCTGATTTTCGGCTGCATACAATGGTTTCATCAGCATTGCCATGTGAGGAATGAACTGCCTGTAGTAAGAGCAAAGCCCCAGGAAGGCTCTTAGCTCCTTTGCAGACGCTGGCGTGGGCCATTTTACAACAGCTTCTACTTTCTTTGGGTCTGTGTGAATGCCCTCTCTTGCCCTAGGTAGGTAGCTGCCTCCTTCAGGAACGTGCACTTCTTGGCATTCAACTTCATACGAGCCTTACGTAAAATGCCAAAAACCTCCTCCAAACACGTTAAATGTTCTTGAAAAGTTCGAGTATGGACCAGCACATCATCAATGTAGACTTTCACAACACCACGGGTAATCAATGGTTGCAACAGTTGTCGCATCACCCGCTGAAATGTTGCTGGAGCATTGGTGAGGCCAAACGGCATGACAGTGAACTGCCAGAGGCCATAGTGCGTACAGAATGCAGATTTCGCTTGTGCGTCTGGGTGCAACGGTATCTGCCAATAACCGGACTGCATGTCTAAGGTGGAGAACCACCGGCTCCCTTCCAAAGAGTGTAGTGTGTCCTGTATGTGAGGCAGTGGGTGAGCGTCCTTCACGGTGATATCATTGATCTTGCGATAATCTACACAGAACCTCCAATCCCCTGTTTTCTTCCTGACCATCACCACCGGGCTAGCCCAGGGACTCTTTGATTCAACAATGACCCCTTGTTCGAGCATTTTTTTTACCTCGTTAAGGATAACCTGGTTTTGTGTGGGACTCGTTCGCCGTGGATGTTGCTTAATTGGGGAATGCCCTCTTACATTGATTGTGTGTGGCTCTACCAAGCTCTTACCCAAGTCCTGCGTTCCAGAAGCGAATACGTCTGTATTCCTAGCCAACACCAGCTTGAACAGCTCGAGGTCGGATGGGCAAAACCGGCTTGCTGGCTCGTCACAGAGGGGCTGGAGAAAGCTTGGAATACTTGAACAATGTGCAGAGACGCTCTGTGGCAAGTCTTGGCAAAACCTTACTGAATTTTGTGCCCCTCGGTATTCCACAATCTCATCCCCACACCTGAAGGACCTCTCACGGAAGTCAATGCAGCAGTCATTCTTGGCAAGAAAATCGACTCCGAGGATACAAGTTTCACTTATTTCTGCAACTAAACAGTCATGGGCCCATTGTCTCTTCCCAAAGCCAATATAAACTCGGACTTGGCCCAACACTGGAATCGTGGACCCAGCTACAGTCCTCAATTTCCCACATGCTGCAGGTGTCCTTCTCATTGCAACCTCAACACTGGGGTTAATTACAGAAATTGTGGCTCCTGTATCCACTATCATTTCGCATGGGTGCCCATCCAGTGTTCCATTAACCACTATAGATGCTTCATGCATCAAATACAGAGGGAGACCGTCTCTTCCCCCTTCCGTAGTGTCTGACACTCCACAGGCCTCTTCACTATCTCCCCTTTTGTGACCCCGCAAAAAGGAAGGTGTTAGTTTTCCGGATTCGGACGTGTGGTGTTAGTTGCGCGAGGCTGCTGATATTCTGGACGTTTGGAACACTCCCTTGGGGAGAAGTGTCTGGGGAAAGTTCAGAGACAAAAGCCTATTGGGCTCTATTTGGTTCGCTAAAGCTTATAGGAAAGATCATTTGCCGGGTATGGGAAAGCCCAGATGGAAAAGTAAGGCAGGAACAGGTCATCCTCCCACTTCTGTCACCAGTTGTAAGACGAGACCGATTTCCTGACAATCGCTTTATTTAAACACTTTATTTAAGCTAAGTTTCAGAACTCTAAATTCTCAAAATGTTCGTCTCTTTTTCTTAATCACAACAACAACTATTTTTTTTTAAACTAAAACCAATCCTTATGTTTTGGGTAGTTATGAGCGACTGGAGTCGCTCAACAATATGATCGATCCTTGGTAGGGGATATTCTGTGCCCTGAAGGACCCTGTTCAAAGTAACCTTAAAGTCGCTGCAAATGCGCACTGACCCATCTGGCTCAAGAACTGGAACAATAGGTGTCGCCCACCTACTATTGTCAATAGGTTTCAAGACCCCAGCTGAAACTAAGCGATCTATTTCGGCTTCGACTTTAGATTGTATTGCAATTGGCAATGTACGAGCTTTGCAAAATATAGGTTGAGTACCTTCCGGAATTTGTAAATGGACTTTACCTTTATTATAATACAGGGTGTCTCATCTAAACGGGCCCATCGGGAAATTACAGCCTTGCGGGTGCGAGCTATCGAAAAATTGAACTGGACCTTTTTCATAGTATTTTAACTCATCTTCACGATGCCGAAGTCCGATTTTTATTTTTCCATGTTTTAGGGTCTCAAATCATTGATTGAAACTTACGGTTTCCTCTTGACCCCCCTTTTTTATTGCTTTTTTCGATTCTAGGTTGAATTTGGAACAGAAAATGCCTCTTTGAAATTTTTGTTTTTGGGGCTTCGTTTCTGAGTTATTTCACTTTTTGCGAAATACAGAAAATCGCCGTTCCTTTTAGACGTTACCAACACTTTCTTACTATTTTTATCTTCGATTTTTTTCACCACACGTTTGAAATCAGCATTAAACCACCTGTCATTCAGTGTGGTGAACATCTCAAAAATTGAAGAAAAAATAGTAAGAAAGAGTTGGTAACGTCTAAAAGGAACGGCGATTTTCTGTATTTCGCAAAAAGTGAAATAACTCAGAAACGAAGCCCCAAAAAGAAAATTTCAAAGAGGCATTTTCTGTTCCAAATTCAACCTAGAATTGAAAAAAGCAATAAAAAAGGGGGGTCAAGAGGAAACCGTGAGTTTCAATCAATGATTTGAGACCCTAAAACATGGAAAAATAAAAATCAGACTTTGGCATCGTGAAGCTGAGTTAAAATACTATGAAAAAGGACCAGTTCAATTTTTCGATAGCTCGCACCGCAAGGCTGTAATTTCCCGATGGGCCCGTTTAGATGGGACACCCTGTATAATATTATGTTCCTAAACCTGAGCTGAACACGTTTGGGAATTGTGCCAAAATTTCTTTGATTTCCGGATTACATTGCAACTCCGATAAATTATTCAACTATGAGTGGAGGACCTCCGTTATCCACCACCAAAAACGGAATTTGTAACAATTTATCATTATATACCACTTGAGCTGATATACTACCAATCGGTTTAATAACATTTCCGATATAATCTGCCATGACTTTAGATACATGAACCAATTTCATGTTTTCAAAATTGTCAAGATAAAATTGCTTAGAAATAAAATTATTGTAACTTCCTGTGTCAATTTCAAAAAATCTGTCCTTACTATTAATCGACAATTTCAAAGTAAATGGGGCAATTTCGATTTACTGCTAGCCTTCTCTGGATAATTGCTTTCGTTGGATCAATCAAATGGATAAATGTATCAGCTAGCTCAACTTGATCATCATCTGTATCCGGAATAATTTCCTGTAAGTACTTGTTTGGCTTTCGTTTAGAACATACGTTTGCCAAATGTCCTTCAATTTTACAATTATTACAGATGTAATTTTTGTACTTACAATGACTGGATTGATGATTATTGCGTCCACAGTGGACACACTTACAGTTACTGGAACTGCTAGGCTTTTTAATGTAATGTCTATCTTTTGTACCTGAGTGAGGGCTGTTCTTCATTTTCACTCCTCTTTTCTTGTTTGAGGCGTGTCCTACGTAGTATATTTCCTCTGGTTCCGTCTTGATTATTACTGGTTGATGTGGTCGCTTGTACCTCTCCGAAAGGGCTGTTTCCTTCGATGCTGCTAAAGCCACCATATCCTCGAAAGTGATTGTTGTTAGCGATGCATCCTCTTCGAAAAGCCTGTCCTGGATCGGACCTTTATTATATCCGGACACGAAGATGTCTCTGAGAAGAACTTTAATTTCAGTTCCGAACTTACAATCGGTTGCAAGTTGACGCACGCGTGCCGACCAATCCCTTGCGTTTTCTTGGGGATTTTTACAAGCCATGTAAAATCGATGTCTGGCTGCAAAATACGCTGTGCTTTTAGAAAAATGCGTTTCCGGGGTCTCGATCAGCACCTCATATGTGCTGGTCTCGATACTATCTGGAACGAGTAAACTATCGAGTAGTTTGTAAGTTCCTTCAGCCAACGACGTGATGAGGGTCGCTTTCTTCAAATCTGCTTCCTCTCTTGTTATTTTGTCGCGGACAAAAGAGTTCGTTAACTTCGATTTAAAAACTTCGAAGTCATTGTTAGAATGGTCAAAATAGAGCTGAGAACTCACGAAATTCGTCGAAGAGCCCATCTTCGTAGTCGGTTTCACTCACGTGAACGGTACCGATCGTATCCTGCAGGCCTTCCTTTACCAAAAAACAAATTTCCTCGCACAGAATTTCGCGTTTGACGAACTTCATCCAATATCCTCGTCGCCACTGTTTTATAGGCTTATTTTAGGTAAGTATGAAATAAGACACCGAAAAACTCAGTTGATACGTGTATTCGCAAGCCGGGACAAGAACCTTTCACTTATGATAACCACGGCTATTAATAGACAACCGACCTAGTTTTACAAGGGGCAGGCACGCAACCCGCAAGACGTTATAATCTTTAGCAATACACAACAGCTAATATCAAGTATTTCAAGCTCTAGAAGGTCGTTCGTGGAGGGGGATAATTATCGTGCTTCCCGAACGCAGAATTCCATGCTCTACAACTTTCACTCAATAACTTCAATAACTTTTTTAAAGTCATCAGGGCACAGTAAAGGACGTTGCTGGCGGCTGTGGACATGTGTTTTTCTTCTATAGGGCTGCAAAACTTGATGTATTACAAGACCGATGAAATTTAAGTATTTGTAAATTACATTAAATCTGTGTCTCTACAGGATTTAAACCCTCAGGGAAATCTTAAATGATAGAAAGGGATATCATCCAGTCACTTTGTTCACAGAGTATTTAATGTAAGAGTATTAAATACTCTTAACAATAAATGACCAATAAATTTTATTGGTCATATAGCCCCAGTTGAAGAGCATATTTATTGGGGTCAGCTGAAGAGCATAGCTCCGAACACGATCTTATCTCTTGATCATTGTTGAGGCCCTTTACACTGACCCAGAGCCATTAGACAACAGTAAAAATTGGAGTGTACCATTTGGCGTACATGTATTTTCAATTCAGTTCACATTCGATATGTTTAATTTCCAGCCTGAAAGAACGGCCTGTCAGCCCCACAAATACTGCAGGAGCTGCTACGCACATCCCTATTGGAATGCCCAGCCCCCTTCAGTCACACGGGAGTCCAATGGCACCTGCTGCTCAGCCCCAGCCACCGCAGCCGGTTCAAACCCAACCCCCCATCCTCACTGTGAGATTAATAATTCTACAGCAGAACTTCTAGTAACACAAACAGCTTTTATAACTGAACATATTTTGGCAGAAACTCAACAGATCACAAAGTTCAGAACAATGCAAGCTACTATTATTTCGAAGATCTTACTGATTCTATATTTTTGGGCGTTGCAGAACGTTGCGCCGAATCCAGGGATGGTTGTGGCGCCACCTCCAAGTGGTGCTCCGGGCCGTGGCTACCCTCCAGCGTACGTTCGCCCTAACACACCACAACCCAACAGGTGGCCGATGATGCCTCCTCAAGGACCCCGGTATCCCAATGAATCAACTCTCATTGCACAGCTGTCTCGGCCGCCAACCGCCATCCCGCCTCAGTTCAACAGTAAGGTTTTCTAATTCGTTTAGAGGAGGGAATCCGGGCAGAGAGCTTATGCAGATAACACGTGTTCGCTTGTTGCTCCATTTGATCTGCCTAAGTAGAGAATTTTTGTACTTCCCGTTAACGCGAAAAGCCTTTTGTAATGTGGAGATGGCTTTTCGTAACGCGAAGACTTGGCTTTACCCTATACGTGGAATCAGTTTTTGTAATTACGGGTCCTTCCACGTGGATAACCTCACAGGGAGTTTGTGTGTGTGTGTGTTATTCCTAATTATTTGCCTTCAACAGCAAAGGTCACGATAGGCATAGGTTGTAGTCTGTTTTATTGAAGTTTTCTTTCTTCTGAAGATTGTTGGCATTACCGAACAGGTGTAGAAACATAGTAAAATGAGAAAAGCATTCACGTATTCTTCAAAGGCGCCTGGCGGGGAAAAAGCACACACACATACAATAAATTGTGCTTGCGATCTCCGATCTCTCAAAATTGTCAGATTATGTAATACCTAGTGCTTAAAAGATTATCATCTTGTATCGGCTTTCTCTCTGGGGTTGCACCTGAGTTACTTGGTGAAATTCTCAGGAATGCCTGACTCACGGCTGCCAAGGATCGTAGCAAAGGAGATTATTGATTCAGGTTTGTCCTGGGCTGAGAATTGGACTCAATTGACAGCTAGGCGTGGACTGACCAACAATCACGCTGGTTTTTCATTTCTTTTGAATGAACATTTCTTTTCTTCTAATTCGTATGGAGGTAGAAGGAGCTGATTCACCCTTCATTCAAGGAGGCACTCCTGCTTTCCTTATACAAATTAAATTAAATCGTTATTTTGAGTCGATTTTTCTTCTACATAGACACTCCTGGAATGGCTCCATCGCCTGGACAACCTCAGCAACAACAATTGACAAATGCTCAAGGGCAGCAACAACAGCTGAACAATCCTCAGGCACAGCAGCAGTTGACAAACCCTCAGGGACAGCAGCAGCAGCCACAGCAAGCTCAGCAGCAGGCCAACCAGATGAGAATACTCGGAGCTCAACAAGGGATGCCTCAAGGCAGCATGGGACAACCTCAGCCTGGCGGTGTTCTTCCGCCAAGTACCCAGCAAAGTTCGAGACAAAACTTGTTCCTTATATCAATATTATCTAGAAACGACTTTGAATTAACTCCTCCAAATTGGGTTTTGTTCTATCTTCCCTTCAATCCATGGAGCTAGCACCCGTTTCTTCCGCATAACCTGCCCACTTACCAACAATCGCACATTCGATTATTGTGTGGCATTTGGAGAGTAGAATCCTCCCACATTTCGCTTTTAGAATGGCATGAAACAGATTTATGCGTGCTCAATTATTCCCCCCTTTCGGTTGCCTCTCTATGGCTATCTCTTCTAGGGGGGGGGGGGGTTCCCTTTAAGGATTAAAAACATCTTATTTTTGTGATTTAACAGGGAGAATTAGCTTCAAACTTCTTTTTGCTTCTAATTGCCCCGCCAACACGTTTCCTCCAACTCCATAGATGTAGGGATATTTATAAAGAAATAGTCTGTCCTTCAAAATGGTAAAATAAATATAATGCTTCCAGAATAAATTGATAAATAAATACGAATACAACTTGTCTTCACAGTTTTATACAAACCCCGATACTCACGGATAAATTGTTCCTTTCTTTTTTAATTGCAACCGCTAACAAAACTTCCCCGTCGGTATCTTCTTGACTCAAGGGTCGGAGTTCGTAGTGAAAGCTCATCGCGGTCCCTCGAAATGTCACGATCGAGCATCTCACGCGATCTATCGGAATACCGGTATATCAACGCGTCTGATGAGAGTGGTCGCATAGGTTCTTGACCATGACAGATTACCTTACCACATTATTCCCATGCTTTGCGTTTTCAATAATTCTTTTTCATTGATTCCGTAATTAACGCTAACTCTCTACAGGTATGATTGGGCAACAACCGAATGTCGCTGTTGTGATGCCGCAGCCTGGTATGATAAACCAAGGACCTCAGATGGCTCAGGGCACCGTGATGCAACCCCAGCCCTCCCAAGGCCCTGGCATGGCTCAACCCCAAGGACCCCAATCTACGGTAGGCTCAATCTCCATGTAGTTAGTGATTTTCCAGGCTCTTTTCATTCGAACGGCCATTTACCCATCACTTATTATTATTATTATTTTTTTAATCAAGGGGAACCGAGAGCGTCAAACCATCTGGCAAGGAGTTATTGAGTGGATCGACAAAAAAAGTCCCAACGATTCTCAAAAAACAACTCGCCACGTGCCCTGTCAGGTTTCGACAGCTACAAAAGATGGCGAACCCGAACTGTGAGTTTCCTACCGACTGTTATAACCTTTTATCTTATACTATTAATTGATTTTCAATGTCGCCCACTGTCCTTTTCAAGTCTGTCAAAGTATTTGAAGGCTCGTGAACACAAACCCCCAGAAAAATTCTACTATGCCAGCAAGTAATTAAACACCTCCGGACTTGTGGGTGCCATCTGTAGGATTGCAGAATAGAGTACAAACGTTTCAACATGAAGTTCTGCGGTGTGTCGTCGAGGAACCTTGGTACATGCGAACGGCTGATCTCCATGATGCCCTACACTTACAGTTGGCGAAACTATGAGAATGAATGCTTGGCCATCCCTTTTTTTGTAGTAGTGCATTCAATTGAATGCGCTATTATGTAGTTATGAGTTATGATATATGCGATATTATGTAGTTATGAGTTCCGGATTCGTTAAGTTGATGATTTTCTTGATATTCTCGTTGAATGAATGATAGGTACATGATGGTCTTACCAAAACGTTTTGAGGTATCAAGGATTTTTGTATTCATCTTGAAATTGGCGTCTGTTGATAGTCATTACACCGTATAATATATATATATAATATGTTATAGTTGTAATGGATTTCCGTCCGGTTTTCGACCGTAGTATCTATATGGTGTGAGATATTTTGTTTCAAGGTTCGGTCAATGAGAACAATTTTTGGTTCCGACGTTTCGGCCGTTTATTCAGCCATCTTCAGGGAATTCAGTCGTTGACCGAACCTCGAAACAAAATATCTCACACCATATAATATGTTATATGAACTTGAATGAACGTAATGTAATGTAACACTAATACATTACACAAACACTTAACACTAATACATTACACAAACACTTAACACTAATACATTACACAAACACTTAACACTAATACATTACACAAAAACAACCCTTCACAAAACTTCCCTTCCCCACCACCTTCTACCAGCCCACATTATCCTGCTCGCTTCCTCCATGCCGCTGCCATCCGCGCATACCACCAAACCCCTTGGACCTGGAAATGGAGAGAAGCACACCCCACCATTTCTTCTCGGGCTGACGACGCTGCAAAGCGAAAATTTCCACTTCCATCTAGTTTTTCCAAATTTCCGTAAGTGTTCACTATAATTTTCATCCTCCTGTACGTTCATTCAAGTTCATATTTCACGCGAGTGTCTTTAGTTTCACCAATCCATCGTATAATATGTTATATATTCATTATGTTCAGTCTGATGACTACTCAAGCCAACACAGCCAAGGAAGTTTCCTTTTAGAATATGCGAGTACAAGTAATGAGGAAGTATCCTATATCTATTTACAAGTGTACAGTGTTTATAAGCGTATTGTTATAATTATGCTCAGGAAGGCCGATGCGTGGCCCCAAAAGCTGATCATGCAGCTAATGCCCAAACAGCTGATCGGCAGCATCGGAGGGTCGTACCTCAAGAATTCAAAGTCAGTCCTGTTCCATCTGCAACCAAGCGAAGCTTTAGAAGCTTTGACCAAAGTTATGAGTTCCGGATTCGTAAGTTGTTGATTTTCTTGATATTTTCGTTGAATGACTGATTCATGACGGTCTTACCAAAACGTTGTGAGGTGTCAAGGATTTTTGTATTCATCTTAAAATTGGTGTCTGTCGATAGTCATTACACCGTTACACAGACTAGCTCCTACTGCGAAAGGAATACTCCGTCAGAGGTTTGAGAAAAAACCCAGAAGGTTGGGTGGTAGACTCCCTAAGCCCACACCATGGCTGCGTCCCTGCGTTACATTATGGTGTCTCTGGAGTCTTATATATTTCTAAATCGAATCATAAACTCCCCACAAATTGTTTGTGTTTCATTATCTGGTCTTTTAACCTACCGATGCATCGCGATGGGCGCATTTATAAAACTCACAAGTTTCACAAGAGTGTTCCATGCAAACAAATTGTTTGCAATCATTACACTGTCTTAACAGCACTCAGTGCTGCCACGCGTCCATCGGAAGGTTAATCTCCATGGCAATCTCTCAGTCATCTGGGTAGACCGAATTTTAGTCATCGGGTTGCGGTTAGAAAATGTGGTACGAGAAGTCTATCTTTTTCACTCTTCGGTGCTCAAGAATTTCCCCATTTACTACAGTTATCTGTATTGAATACAATGCCTAGCCAAACTTCAAGGGGGGGAAAAAAATACTGAAAACCCAACCCATTGTACCTCACATAGTCCTTTGAACTCGATTGAATCAGCGTGCATGGTTTCTGCTCACGAATCTTCAATTTTCAGGCTGGTTGCGTTCACTTCAACAGCGTCACTCAGTGTGACATCAAAGTTCTGATTCTGTTGTACACGGCGGAGAAGCGGGCGTTCCTGGGTTTCATCCCCAACGATCAGGTCGCCTTCGTCGACCGCCTGAGGAGAGTCATTCAACACTCCAAGTCGACTCATGCTATGAACCGCCAGGTAAACTCAACTCCGAATCCGACGAGTTCTCTATGCAACTTGGAGTCGATAACACAGCCACAAAACACCAAAATTCTCCACCAACGATACCTACTAACCCTTTAGTTTTTTGGGTAGCTGTTCCGAATCAGGGGTCGGTTGATCTTCATCAGGTCACCTTCAAGGTCAAATGCCATGTTTTCAGCCAAACTGCCTAAAATGACCTTGAACGTGACCTGATGAAGGTCAACGGACCCCAGATTCGGATTCACCGACTCAAAAATTAAGGGGTTAATTAATGGGTTTCGTTGGTGGAAAAAATTTTTTTTGTGTTGCTGTGTTGCTTTTTGTGAACTTGCCCAACAAAGAACATGACGTTTTAATGTAAAAACGTGAGATTTTCCAGCAAAATCTATGTTTGCATTAAGGTAGCATTAAATTATATTGCGGATAGGATTGGCGTGGTTGATAGCATTAAATTTTCCACAATCCAAAAACAATCGATGAGTCAAATTATGAATAATTATAATTATTCATAATTCGAATCATAAAATGTCTACTTGTCTAATTTTGTGAATTTCAAGAAGAGCTTCATTAAATTATTTAATATTACTAACCTATGATTAAAAAAAATAATTTTCACAGTTTCATGTGGATAACTTTCACAATTCCGTCATAACAATGCTCAAAACAACCGCCATATAGCCCTGAAAATCCGCTTTTTACCTCGTAAAATCTGCCTGAGTTGTTTTCTCATTAAACCGTCATTTTCTCCCTTGAACTCAGTTGTTGATTTATTTTCAGTACACCGTCGGAAAGCTGGCATTTCAAGCAAGTATTTCCTGTAGACGACCCACTGAAAGAAAAATTACTAAAGGGGAGGCAACCGATAGGAAAACATTAAATGGGGAATTTGCGTCAGTAGTCGATTCTGAATATCATCCACCTGTTGTGTAAGGCCATAGAGTAACGTGTATTCGTGCCCTGTTAAGGTAAAACGCCTCAACTCAAATTCAATACATTGCAGAAATACGCCCCAAAGTTTTTCACTGAAACTTTGATCTAAGTTGACTGCAACTCATTATAAAAACACCGCTTTTCGGTGAGATATCGATATGACTTCAACCAATTCAATGGTAAAGAAAAACTCGCCAATTAATCGATGTGATAATCGAATAATTGCAGTTGAGGCGATTTTAACATTTTCAGCTTCCGTTTTGGGATTGTTTGTTTAGGTAAAATGCCCCAACTTGCTCGTAAGGCGACCTTAACGTAAACAACTCAATCAAACGGATGTTTTGTTAGAAAAATGTTGTAAATTTTTGTAGGTAAAACGCCTCATCTCAACTTTGGTGAGTTGTGGCGTTTTATGGTTTATGGTCCGAATTTCTCCCACTTCCGGTTCGAATTTTGAAAGTTGCACTTCACCATCGAAAAGGCCAGGTCCAATATAGGAGGGTTCCGTAAAAACCCCATTTTCGTAAACATTGGACCTAAGGCGTTTTTATTTAACAGCGGTATTCATTTAAAAAAATTAAATTTGAACGAAGCCGTCAAAATCGAGGTGACCGTTTAACGTCACAAACAGGACTGAACCCCCAGTTGGGCGGTGACATTGGCGGGTTTCAATGAGGCGGGGGGTGGTGGATCCAAGTAGGCCATAGTGACTCGCTCCCGCGGTCTTTTTCAAACGCGGCCAGCTTCTCTAAATTCCCTTAATTTTTGGGAAGACTTTTCAGGCAGACCATAATTTTCGTTACTCTTCTAGCTTGTACTTTTGAAAAAGAAAAAAAATTAAATAAAAATAAATAAATAATAATAATAAATTTAAAAAAAATTGTCGCAAATTTGTCCCCATTTACTGAAAATCTCAAAATTTTCACTTTGGTCTCGATTTGTACGCATTAAACCCGCTCAATAAATGGATTGTACATCTGGGAGATGGGAAGTTTATGGGTTAGTTGTGGGAAGTTATGGGTTAGTTTGGCAACGGTATAGTTACATGTAGGGTTGCCAACTTTTATTCGGAGAAAAGAAGTACTTTTCAGAAAAATAATTGAAAAAAAGTATTTTCTTAAAAAAAAAAAGTACGGTCCAAAAGAAAATTTCGAATTCCTCGGTTCGTCATCACCACGTCAACATGCGGAAATGAGCATCACCTTATTAGGTACCTAGACCTACTGTTCATCAACAATTTCCATAACTTCGTTTCCATACTTGGCTATTGGTAAAACAAAAACTCAATACATCGATTTCTTTTATTGTAGCAAATGCATATTTATTTATTTACTCGTCTCTTCAGCGGCGGACACTAAAATCCTAGTGTAGTAACGACCTCCTCTCGGTTGGGGTCGCTAGTTGCTAGGTAGGGGAATAAAATTACTAATTACAATTCTGTTTTAAGGCGATAAATGAGCGTACTTTTTTAACTTAAGAAAGTACAAATCATCAAAAAGAAGTACAATACTTCTAAAAAAAAGAACGGTTGGCAACCTGAAATGGAATTACAACGTGAATAGTTCATACCCAATTAGAAGGCTTTAATAAACAAAAATGCACACCGTATTGAGAATTGAATGAACATTAGAATTGTGTAACTATGAAACATAACGAACATTTGTTATTAGGGAGTTCTCATAATCACCACAATCACCCCTCCCTAGAAATCAGTCACATAGTCCTTTAAATAAGCTGGAGGATGTCTTGAGCGAACTGGCCTGTCGCATGAGGTACCACGTTGTGTGAGAGGTGTTTGTATGGTCCTCTCTGCAATAGTTCCATCATCCTCAGATGTAGGTGAGTCAACAAATTCTCCAACCTCCAGATTTGGTTGATTATTTTTTAATTACCGTAGTTGTTGATACATCAGTGCAAGGAAAAGCGAATGGATACCTCGAATATTCATCCACTGCCGTCAGAATGTATTGATTTCGTGACTTTGATGGAAGGGGACCTTTAAAATCAATGTTGAGGCGTTCAAAAGGAGACGTAGCTTTGATAAGGTTCCCCTGATGCGAATAGTAGCGAGGTTTCAATTCAGAGCAGATTGTGCATGCATTTACTGCATTTCTAACTTCGCTCAAGGAATAAGGGATGTTTCTGGCTCTGATCCAATGGTACATGCGCGTTATTCCAGGGTGACAAAGGGAATTGTGTAGAGTTTTCAGGTCAGGCCTGATATTATTCATGGATGCACATATTCGAGAGAGTGCATCTGCCGACGCATTTTCCTTCCCTGGTCGATAGACAATGTCGAATTTGAAGCATGATAGTTCCAATCGCCATTGCATTATCTTTTCATTCTTTATTTTACCAGTATGTTGCTGATGGAACATGAAGGATACTGAGCGTTGATCAGTTACAATTTGAAAAGGGCGCCCGATCAAAAAATGTCTCCAGTGTCGTAATGATTCTACTATGGCATAGGCTTCTTTTTCAATGGAAGAATGCCG
Source organism: Stenodema calcarata (assembly GCA_963920205.1). Taxonomy (NCBI): domain Eukaryota; kingdom Metazoa; phylum Arthropoda; class Insecta; order Hemiptera; family Miridae; genus Stenodema; species Stenodema calcarata. The sequence goes on from OY986062.1 coordinate 20,404,392, forward strand.
TAGTTCTGATTTATTTAGAGTCCTCGAAAAAAAGGCAATTGGTCTCCCCTGTTGGCTTAAGGTTGCCGCAATAGCGAAATCTGGTGCATCAGTTTCTACCTGAAAAGGCACACCATCTTCAATCGCAGCAGTGGAGGCTTGGGCTATGTCATTCTTAAGGGAGTTGAACGCTGCAGCTCCGTCTTTTGAAAGCGGGAACTCCCATTTTGAAATTAGTGGTCTAACCTTTTCTGAGAAACGTGGTATCCACCGGCTGTAGTAAGAAAACATGCCCAGAGTTCTTTGTAGGGATGGCTTATCCGTTGGGATGGGAAGATCAAGGAGTGGTTTCAAGCGATGAGGGTCTGGTTTGATCATCCCATTGGATATAACGTAACCAAGAAGACTGACAGTGGATAGAGAGAATTTACACTTTTCTTTGTTGAGGGTTAAGTTGTATTTTGCAATAGCGTCCATGAATTTTTGGAGGTTCCTATCGTGATCTTCTTGATTCTGTCCACAAATCGTCACATCATCCAAATAGGGATATGTACCCTCAAGTTTCTCATCAGTAACAACTGAATATATCACTCTCTGGAAACAGGCGACACCGTTTGTCACACCAAAAGGGACCCGGAGGAAGTGAAAAAGTTTTCCCGAAGCTTCGAAAGCAGTGCCTCTCTGACTTTAAGACTGGAATTTGGTGGTAGGCGCTCTTCAAGTCAATAACGCTTAAGACTTTGTTAGCAGAAACCTTTGATATGATATCTTCGATTCTTGGTAGAGGGTAAGCGTCAAGAAAAGTAAATCTGTTAATCGTCTGCGAGTAGTCTATTACCATCCTAGTTTTGTGCCTTTCATCTCTGACAACGAAAGCTTGTGCACGCCACGGCGAGTTGCTGGGTTCGATGACGCCTTCCTGCAGGAGCTTCTCGATTTCGGATTCAATGAATTTCCTGTCATCCGTAGAATGCTTTCTAGATTTTGTTGCTAGAGGTTTGCAGTTTTGTGATAGACTAGCAAAGAGGGCCACCGGGTTCACCCTGGCAACAGCTAGGCTACAGATTTTTAACTGGGGGCGTGAACCATGGAATTCAATCTCCACGGATGAGTGAGTTTTAAGCACATCATGACCTATAATTGCATCTGCACAAAGATCTTTCATCGCCAACATTTTCACCTGTTCATATTTGTGGCCAGACATTATAAGGTCAACCTCGCACTGCCCCAGCGTATCAGTGAACAATGACGAGCTTGCCATCGATATCCGTCCTATGTAGGGTAAGATTGTCGCTTTGATTTTCGGAACAAGAGAATGGTTAACGAACGACAAAGAGCTTCCCGTATCAATCAAGCCACGTAATTTCACCCCATTGACGAAAATTTCGGTAGTGGATTTTTTCAAGCTTCCTGGGCTAGCAGCTGATATGATGGTGGCCACCGTAGTTTCGGTGGAAGCAGATGTTTGTCGATCAGACTTAGAGGGTTTGGACTTGCAAACTTTTTGGTAGTGTCCAGTTTTTGAACAAAATGTACAAGTCGCGTCTTTAGTGGGGCAGGAGAATCTAGGGTGTCTGGGACCTCCACAAAAATAGCATCTCCCAGGTTTTGACAGAGCTGCAACGGTCTTTTCTTGCTCAATATGGCTACTACCTAAATCGTTTGTGGCAGCAGTAGTCTGTGCCTGGAAACCAGAATAAGAAGCTGATTGTTGTTCTGCCATTTCTAGTGATCTGGCTTGGTCGTAAGCTCTATCTAAGGTTAGAGTAGTATTTTCTAATAACCTCTGACGTATACGTGGACAAAGCAGACCACTAATGAATGCTTCTCTAATAAATTCATTGCGATGATTGTCAGCTGTAACATCTTTGAAATTGCAGTCTTTGCTCATTTGCCTAAGTGCTTGAAGATATTTGTCCACTGATTCACCTGCTTGTTGACGTCTGCTAGCCAAGCAGTGTCTGGCGTAGATTTCATTTTTAGGTTTGACATAGGTAGATTCTAACTTATTTAGAGCGTCTTCGTACGTGTTGCATTCACTCACAAATTCATAAACCTCGGGAGCAATATGATTTGTTAGCAGTTGTAGCTTACCATCATCCGTTGGAGGTACAGTGAGATTACCCAGGAAATTACCGAATGTCTTTCTCCAATGGGTCCACTTCTTGTCAGCTGTTTTATGAAGCTCTCTTTCTCCGGTTCTAATTTTCAATAGGGAACAATTGATTGAAATAAAAATACGCGTTCTATTCAAGACGACACCGGGAGGTTACTGCCCCGCGATGGTTTCTTTATTATCGATCTCCGTAGTAACATCGATAGCATTATCGAATCAAATAATCGAACCAAATATCAAACAATTTCCTTTTTTTTTTTTTTTTTTTTTTTTTTTTTCTCTATTATAGTATTGAATTTTTGCAAGTAGGTATTGTACATGTGCGGTGAGTTATTACAATGGTTATTTTGTTAGTTTCATGAACAAATTAAGAAATTTAGTATTTGATATTCTTGTTATTGGTTTTGGTAGTTTCATGAACAAATAGATATATACCCATGGGTATATATCTCGTATATATACGAGAATTAATACCTATTCCTCCGAGAGGAATGTGAGGCGCTTGGGTGCTTTCGATTCTCTTCCCGACCTGGTGGTGACTGTAGGCCTTCCTGGCGCGTTAGTGTATGTTTTGGAGGACACTGGCGCAGTGGGAGCCAGTTTCCTGGATGTAGGTATGGGCTCGTGCGATGGGCTTGCTGTTCCAGGGACAGCATGCTGTGGTGCTGGACTGGCCGTAGAACTGCTTGGGGAAGTAGAGAGTCTCTGGTTCTGGCTTGGCTCTGCTGGAAGTTGAGCTCCACGGTGGACCACCTCAGGACTGGTCGCAGTAGTGTGAGGGAATGAGTCCCGTGGTCGGCGTGGCGGAGAGTGGTGGTGATGTGGTTTCAGCCACGTTCGGTCTCGGCGGTAGTCTTTACTTCCAATGCGTACGTTGTAAGATGTACCATGCGAGTGATGGATGATGCCTTCTGTCCACTGCTTAGCTTGGCCAGGTGATGATTTTACCAATACTTCCTGACCAATTTGGAGAGGGGGAAGATCTTTGGCCGTTTTGTCACTGGACATCTTGATCCTTTGGCGTTTTTGCGTCAAGGCATCTTTCACGTCACTAATAGTCTTTGGAGCCAGTAAATGTGGAGATGTGGGGATTGTTGTGCGAGTTCGTCTGGACATCAAACGTTGTACTGGGCTAGAGCCAACTTCAACAGTGGGGGTGTTCCTCCATTCAAGCAAGGCAGCATTGATGTCGGTCCCGTCCTTTTGACACTTGAGGATCATATATTTGGCTATTTTGACGGTCGCTTCAGCCTTTCCATTGCTTTTACTGTGAAACGGCGCCGATGTTGCATGAATGAATTCCCAGGCTTTGGCAAACTTCACCATCTCCCTGCTCACTAGCTGGGGCGCATTATCCGTAATCAGAATTTGAGGAATACCATGGCGGGCAAAATTTTCCTTAAGAAAGTGTATGATAGCTTCTGAGGTGATGTTATTGAGTTTTTTAAGTTCAAAGAAGTCGGAGTATGCATCAACAAGTATGATGTAGTCCTCATTGTTGACTTTGAAGGTGTCCAAGGATAGGCTAGGTATAAATTTGCCCATGTATGTGACGAGTCCCATGAAACTCTTGAGTTCATGAGTGTTTTCCGGAGTTCTCATTTCATTTATGGCTCTTATCTTTTCTGGGTCTGCTTTCAACCCGTCTTTGCTGACCAAATGGCCCATGTATGTTACTTGACGTTGTTTGAGTTTAATTTTGTCTTTATTAAACTTGATGTTAACCTGTCGGGCTCGCTTTAGCAGGTTTTCTAGGGCAATATCGTGATTTCTAGAGGCTTCGGCCTCAGTCTGTCCTCGCCCAAGTACTAGAATGTCATCTTGAATGATAATAATATCCTGCAACCCCTCAAAGGCTTCGTGTAAGCGACGTTGATATTCATCTGTGGCTACTGCAATGCCAAATGGAAGCCGAAGCCATCTGTACCGTCCAAATGGGGTCCAGAATGTTGTAAGGAGAGAGCTCTGGTGAGTTAGCTTAACATTCCAGAACCCGTCCTTCGTGTCCACCACTGTGAAGAACTGTACATTGTTGAGCTCTGGAGTAATGGACTCAATGGTTGGAATCTCATATTCTGTGCGAAGAAGAGCTTGATTTAAGGGACGTGGGTCGAGGCATACGCGGAATTTCTTGGGCGATTTCACTATGACTAGGTTGCTAACCCATTCTGCTGGGTCAGTCTGCTTCGCAATAATACCTTTCATTTCCAGGTCAGCCAGCTTAAGCTTCAGCTCATGCCGAAGTGGTACTGGCACTCTACGGGGTGCCTGCTTCACTGGCGTGAAATTAGGATTGAGTGCTAGGCGACATTCTCCTTGTAGGCAGCCGATGCCATTAAAGACATCTTTGTATTGAGAAATTATGGCAGTGGCATCGTTAGAGGCTGTTGTAATTGTCTTGACGCCTTCTAGTCTCACCAAGCTCAGTTTTTCACATGATTCCGCCGATAGAATGGCTCTCGCCCTCTTCGGTAGCCATAGCTTAGGTGTAAAGCGTCGCTTCGTGTTCGATCACTTTGTTTCTGCTTCCCGTGAACTACTTACTTCAAAAGATATGTCAGCCGAAAACGAGGTAAAACCCAAGATCGAAGAGAATGGTGGAGGTGAACATCCTAAAGGTCCGATGAACCGTCGAGGCGGATTTGTTAACCGGGGCGGTAGACCTAGTATGCACGGAGGACGCAGGCCGGACAGCAAGAACGACGGAGAATCGCCCGGACACAATACTTCCTTCCAAGGCGGCCGTGGCAGAGGTCGTGGAGGGCACAGAGGAGGACGTGGAGGGGGTCATGGAGGAGAACGCAGCAATGAAGGTGGTGGCGCATTTTTCAATGAAAGGGTCCTGAACTCAATCGGAGGATCCACTTTGGAGCTGCCTCATAAAGAAAGAATCGAGGAGAAGAAATTCAACAATAAAACCCGTTTGTACGTCGGGAACCTCCACCCTGAAACAACCCAGGAAGAGTTTGCCAGCCTCTTCACCAATTATGGTGAAACACATGAGATTTACATCAATAAAGAGAAAAACTTCGCGTTTGTAAGATTGGATTATCGTTCCTCTGCCGAAAAAGCCAAACGCGAGCTTGATGGTCAACTGTTTAAGCAGAGGAACATCCGTGTCAGATTTGCTCCCCTTGGATCCACTATCAAAGTGAAGAACTTGACTCCCTACGTCACTAACGAACTCCTGGAACTAGCCTTCTCCATCTTTGGAGAGATCGAACGGGCATCTGTTCTAGTTGATGAAAGAGGCAATAGCCTGAAAGAAGGTATTGTCGAGTTTGCTCGCAAAAACTCTGCTGTCAACGCTGTTCGGTATTGTACCGAAGGATGTTACTTCTTGACCAGCGCCCTGCGTCCTGTCATCGTCGAGCTACACACTGAAATCGAGGATGACGATGGTCTTGCTGAAAAAACTCTCGTTAAGAGAGGACCAGATTTCTTTGCTGCCCGTGAGGTTGGGCCTCGATTCGCCGTTGCTGGAAGCTTCGAGTTTGAATTTGGAACAAGGTGGAAGCAGATCCATGAGCTGTTCAAACAGAAAGAAGATTCTCTTAAAAGGGAATTGAAACTCGAGGAAGAAAAACTAGAAGCTCAAATGCAGTATGCTAAGTACGAGCACGAAACTGAAGTGCTCAGAGAACAATTGAGGCAACGAGAGCAAGACAGAGAGAGGCAGAAGAGGGAATGGGAAATGAAGGAGAGACAAGCTGAAGAACAGAGATTGGTTGAGGAGGATGCGCTTCGCAGACATCAAGAAGATCTGTCTAGGAGGATCCTCCACCAAGATGATGAACTTCGCCGTAGACAACAGGAAAATAGTCTGTTCATGCAGGCCCAGCAGCTCAACAAGTTGCTTGACAAACAGGAGTCTGATGGCAGGCCAGGTTACGCTAAAGAAGATCAAGGTGCAGATCCTCTTCGTCCATTCGACGATGGTGGTTATGGCTACAAAGGTCGTGGACAGCAGGATGCTGGATTCATGGATGCGGGATACTCTCGTCCTAACCGTGGAAACTACGATGGTCGCAACGATGGAGGAAGAGTTGAAGATGTCGCCAGCCGTCGTCCTCAGCCCTCAGGCGGAGGAAGCCGCTGGGGGCACCAGGATCGTCGCGGAACTCCCGATGATTACCCCAGCAAGAGGCGCCGTTTCTAAATGCATATTCCATGTATCATCGGACGACCTGACTGGTCTTGATCTTCTATCACCTAATTTATATCCCACTTCTGACACCATGTTTTATGAAGCTCTCTTTCTCCGGTTCTAATTTTCAATAGGGAACAATTGATTGAAATAAAAATACGCGTTCTATTCAAGACGACACCGGGAGGTTACTGCCCCGCGATGGTTTCTTTATTATCGATCTCCGTAGTAACATCGATAGCATTATCGAATCAAATAATCGAACCAAATATCAAACATCAGCATTTGTAGCGGTTGGTTCCCCATCAAAGCGTTCCGGTTTCAAGTATTTGTCCATTGCCTTTTTTATTTTTGTTTATTAAATTGAAATGGAATTACAACGTGAATAGTTCATACCCAATTAGAAGGCTTTAATAACAAAAATGCACACCGTATTGAGAATTGAGAATTGAATGAACATTAGAATTGTGTAACTATGAAACATAACGAACATTTGTTATTAGGGAGTTCTCATAATCACCACACAACCCTAGTTACATGCCTTGGGGAACATAGTTTTAGGAAAATGTCTCAAACCGTTTCCGCTTACCATAACTTACAGGGACAAGCTGGTCAAGCTGGCAGCGCGATGGCTCCCGGCGCTCCTCAAAACAACCCGCAGCCCTCTATGGCAGGGATGCTCCAGAACCCCATGGCACAGCAGCAAGGCCAGCAGATCAGTGAGTTATATTTGGACGGCATTAACATGAAGGGAACCAACCACAGTTTCTTAGTTTTGAGTAATCAGTCTTCAAAGTTTTTTTCAAGTTTGCAAATCAGGTGTTGCTTGTATTGTATTTCTTCTTTTCCCCTCGAACCTAATTGAATTCTGCGTCATTTCCTACTTTGAAAAAGTGCTATTACTGTAGTAGAACGCTTTATAAATCAAATTACCTATATGTGGTTGGTTCCTTTCTGAGATTTGACAAAACGCTGTAAAAAAAATCAGAGTGATGAGCCAAGTCAGCCGTTTCCATTCTGAGAATTTCTCAACGACCATTCTCATTCAACCATGAGTTGTTAGCAAACCAACATTCACCATTCTTCCATTTGAAAACGATACCCTACATGACTTCACCTTCACAAATCCTTCAAAATACGAGTATATGTATATAAGTTCATATACATATTCTATGTATAAAATTTTGTTCGACCACACAAATTCTGGTTATTAGGTAATGGTAGGTGGGATACTATAAGTGCAGCAGCAGTTTGATGCATAGTTATCTATTTTACCATTAAATTGTTGAAAAACCTTCCATAAACTCATGAACATTCTTAGTCATATGCCTTTTCAAAAATACCTAGGTATATTAGGTATAGGCATTTTTGAAAAGGCATATGACTAAGAATGAGTAAGTTTTAGGCAAATCTTTTGTTATCCATTTTCTTTCAGTCTCAAAACTTTTGGAGTTTCAGAAGTAAATAATATGTGTCGCCTTTCAAGGTATTTCACGTACTATACCCAATTGATAAATGCCTATATTAAAAAAAAAAAAAAAAAAAATGGTAAAGAAATGATTATGCTTATATATTTTAAATGACACAAGAATAAGAATGATTTTCAGTCTTAGATCAGTTTTTTTTTAGATCAGTTTTCTTTCCGTTTCTATGTACCAAGAGGTGCATTGGGATCACCAGTCCAACGCTTGATGAGCCGTAGAACGAGATCCCTATTGCCGAGCACTTCCTCACTCCTCGAGCCGAATATTCTTTCCAATATAACGAGCGAACTTCAAGCTAATCGAGCAAAGAGCAACTACTATGCGAATCAGCGGAAGAAAGCCACACTCGCAATTCGCAACCTGCTACCATATTAAGAAGAGGACCTCAGCCTGGATCAGTCATTATAGAGGATAGCAATGGTAGACAATACACAAGAAATTCGTGGTTCTTGAGGAAGATAAGACAAGATCTTCAGTTGACACCACCAGTCCAAATGAGTAGTCCGATCAGTAGAAGATCAACCAGGACGGTAAACCCACCAAGCAGGCTCAATTTATGAGCTTTTCATTAAAGAAAGGGAGATGACACGAGTTACCTTCGAGTTACCAACCACGCAAGCTCTTAATATTCTGATTTACATTTTCACTGTTTCAGAAAATATAATTCATTCACATTCTTCTCTAAAAGTAGTTCACATTATTTCTATCATAAATGTGAGACTCTACAAGAGGTACTTACCTATTTTTAACGTTTCAATACAAAAACATTGACAGCCTTTCTGTATCACAGTCAAGTAAAACTTTCATCTCCTCTATAGCTAAATGGCTAACAAACCAAAATTTGTTAAAATTTCAAAAACACAGTTGCGTTGAATCTCAGCTGCAAACTTTTCAGCTAATTTATAGCCAAATGACTAATGAAGTATACAACTCTAATACTGCTGTAAAAAGTTACTTTTTCGTATTGCACAATAAAGAAAGAATTAACCGTCTTGGCCTGGCCCTCTTCTGCTGAATCACAACATGCCATTATATTTTCAATCGAAACCCATGACTTGTGTGGTTTTTTGAGAAACAGTTGAAGCTATTCCGGATTCAGCATTTTTTCCAATTCAAATTTCGGAGGGAAAGCCTTATCAAAACAATAGCTCCTTTTTCATGAAAGCGTAGACCGATCTAGCCCATCTCATAGTGTTCTTATCTCATTTCGCCATCTTTCGTGGTTGGTTCCCTGCTGGTAAATGCCATCCATTTCACTTTCGCTGCTCAGAAAATGCCTTCATAATATATAATAATAATAATAACTTTTTTTCCAAAATAGGAACAATGTTCCCGCCTAGCTTTGGAAAGCTCAAAGTAACTTATATATATGTATTCATTATAAAAGAACGTAGGATTAAAATTAAAGGGAAAAGAAAACCAAAAAACAAAATAACAAATTTTCTAGGAGAGTTAATACGCAGTGGAAACTGATAAACCTTGTATTCAATTAAATAATATTATGAACCTATTCGGTGAGATAATATTTTTGGAATGCAGGAAAAATAAACTTTGGAGACAGAGCATCTTTGGTTGCCATGTCTGTATACGTATGATGTTCCACATGACACGAGTGGATATCCAAGACTCCCCCTCACGAGTGGCTGTCACGTAGTCCCAGCTTCTCTCGGAATTGGAAGAATTTAGGTCCAGCCAGAGACTTGGTGAATATGTCCGCTGTCATGTCTTCTGTGGGGCAGTAGTCTATTCTCACTTCACCATTCTCGACGACTTCTCGTATGTAGTGCATTTTGATGGCAATGTGTTTCGATTTCCCGTTGACAACCGGGTTCAGAGCCCAGCTCTTGGCGGCTTGGTTATCCGCCCAGAGCTGCAGAAACTCCTGCTTCAGTCCTACGTGGTTGGCCAGATTTTTCAAGTGGATGGCTTCACTTGCGGACTCACTTAGCGCCATGTATTTGCCCTGCTAAAGACAATGTTTGTACGCATTGTGGGAAGGTAGGGCACTATCCATCTGTTTGCCGATCGAAAAAGCAATCAGCGGCCGTTGTTGATGAAAATACTGCTGCCATCAATTGCGCTGCCCCAAAGTGCCTCTCAAAATCAGTGGTTAATGTCCTCATCAATGGCTCGAGAGCCAAGGCGCTTATTGACAGCGGCAGTTCGTCAACATTTATAGACGAAGGTTTCGCTCATCGAATAGGTCTCCCTTTACGAAAAGAACAAGTCAGCCCGATTTCGATGGCTTCTACATCATTTTCATGTCCTATACAACACAGTTGTGTAGCCAGCATCAAATTAGGTGAACAAGTTTTTCCACTGATGAATCTGTTAGTGCTTCCATACTCATGCGCAGACCTAATCATAGGTCATGACATATTACAGGAGTATCAAGCCGTCACCATCAAGTTTAAGGGCTCTCGCCCTCTTAATATCTGTAGTGTGGCCTCAGCCAACGTCCCAGAAGCAGAGCTATTCACAAATCTTCTGGAATCAATAAAACCTAGTTATTAAATCACGCCGTTTTTCCTTAGAAGATCGGAATTTCATCGAAAAGGAAATAAAACCACTCCTCTCCGATGGCATAATTGAGGAGAGTACGTCTCCGTGGCGTGCTCAAATTGTAATTGTTGCAGGGGGAAATCGGAAGAAGCGTATGTGCGTAGACTATTCCCAAACAATAAATAGGTATAGGTACCCTTCTCGTTGGCGTGTCGAACTACTACCATACCAATTTGATATCGTTTATAGACCTGGGCGTGAAAACAAAGCTGCTGATGCCTTTTCCCGTTTTTGTTCATCTACAGTCACCACCATCCACCCTTCTTTGAAAGAACTTCACAATATGCTTTGTCATCCAGGAGTGACGCGCATGTTCCATTGGATCAGAAGTAAAAATCTCCCCTTCTCCATTTCGGAAATTCGTGAAATTACTAAGAAATGTACTGTATGCTGCGAAATCAAGCCAAACTTCGCTCAGTACCGGGGTGTTCTAATTAAGGCGACGTCTCTATTCGAGAGGCTAAACCTCGATTTCAAAGGGCCCCTGCCATCAAACTCTGGCAATCGGTACCTTCTTACGGTGGTCGACGAATACTCGCGGTTTCCTTTCGCATTCCCGTGTAAAGATCTGTCCTCCGCCTCCGTCATAAAAAACCTGAAGATGTTGTTCTCGATATTTGGAACCCCATGCTACATACACTCGGACCAAGGGAGCTCATTCATGTCTGAAGAGCTAAAAACCTATCTTACGAGGAACGGGATAGCCACGAGTCGCTCATCCGCTTTCAACCCTTCCGGAAACGGACAGGTGGAGCGGTATAATGGCATTATATGGAAAACGGTCCAACTTGCTCTGCGTTCCAAGAATCTTGACACTCAGTAATGGGAAACGGTCCTCCCAGACGCGCTACATGCGATTCGATCGCTCCTCTGTACATTAACCAACGAGACTCCTCATGAACGCCTTTTCAGACACAATCGGCGTAGCTCTAACGGAACGTCCCTACCTGAGTGGCTGACGACGCCGGGGCCGGTATGGATGAGAAGGAACGTCAGGTACAGCAAACATGATCCGTTGGTGGATAAGGTTGAGCTGGTTGAAGCGACCCCCAACTACGCACATGTACGTCTTCCGGACGGAAGAGAAACTACTGTTTCTCTCAGGCACCTCGGGCCCGTTGGCAACGATGCACCTATTCAACCTCCATTATCTGAGACAGCACCTACACTACCAGAGTTGCCCACCCCAAGCTCTCCACAGCTCCCAACAGCGGCACCGCCAGAAGGAGGTTCTGAATCCTCATTGGAAGTGCTAGAAGGACCAGCTGAACCGCGAGATCGTCCCCATCGAGACAGACGGCCTCCGAAGTACCTGGAGGATTATGTTCGGTTTTAAATGTGAGGGGGGGGGGGGAGAATGTGATAAACTCGTAAACGTTATTATTATCACCCTACCACATGGTTGCAGTAACCATGTGGCTCTTACGCATTATTTTGGTAATCTTATTTCATTCGCGATTCTTATGCTGAATATTGTTCAATAAAGCCTTATATCGAGGTCAGCTTTATTTCAGGTATTGTGACAACGAAATAAATTAACCGTAACCTATCATCCAAATAAAATAATTATATCAATTGAATAAATCGAAAAAGACAGCAGTAAACTAAACTTCAAAAGGAGTGTAGGTCTCGAATGTGTAGTGGTAAATTATAACCAATTGTAAATGCCAAAATAGACAACACATCTATCATGAAAGTAACGCATTTCGAATCATGACAAAACAGAATATAGTTATCAATTCTAAACAAAGTAGATATATACAAACTTAATGATTACTAATCAGAGCTAGGTGGGATATAACAAAACTTGCATCAAGGTAAAGTTGGTACAATTTTCGAGGTGATCAATCAACTTCAGCTGATCTAGGGACGTCAAAGATATAATTCTTTCGTCTTTCTTGATCCTTACAATCCCATTTGAGGTCAAAACATTGCGGATTCCCAGCGCTAGCTTAGCAGCATGATGCAGAGATCGACGGGTTGGCGAAAGGTCTTCGGTAATGACTATGTGAGAACCGCGGAGTTTCTTCTTATTGAAAAATATTTCAGATTTTGTGTCAAAACGAGAAAACGAAATCACAATGGGAGTCCCATTATGGGACGCGACTTGGGTTGTGATGATTTATCAGTCTTATCAGTTGCGGAGACGGATGGCAAAGTTGAAGTCCGCGCCTGTGTGGTGGAGGAAGCGTTATCAGGTCGCAGAATACCCACTCTGCATGCCTGAATAATATCACGAGAATCTATAGGTATGTTCCAACCTGACCTAGTTCATGAACTGAGTTCACGAAACCGTTCAGGAGTAGTGGGGATGAGTTCAAGAACTGTTAGGTTCGTGAACTGAATAGCTGGAACGACCCGAACTATTCCGGCAGGTAGCGCTGAGGGCGGTTTTGATCAGAGTAACTCAACAATTTCCGAATTGAAATTCCGAATTTTAGAATCCCATTTAACGGTCTTGGTTAATTAATTGACTTGGTCTAGGACTAGAAACTGGAATGTATAGATACATTCCAGTTTCTAGTCCTAGACCAAGCCAATGCTAGATCTAGCATTACCCTACTTCAAGTAACTTCTTTAAAACAAGAATAAGTGTAAGCAGAGCTTGATTTGTCTGCTCCTTCTGTAAAAAAAAAGAGATTCTTGTACAGTGGACTACCGGGTGGCGGCGGGAATTGTTGAATATTTATTTTTAATATAGTTCTAAAAACTCTGCAAATTCTTGACACAACGGTTTATTATCTTCCTTGTGCAGATCACCCTTCTGTCTATACCAGACTGTATTGCAAATCGGCACCATACCATATTCTCACCGTACGAATTTCTTTCCTATCATACCATACTGTATATACCAAATCATACATACAATAATATACCATACCATACTCATACCATGTCATACAAACCGAGTGAATATTGAAATGTCATCCATTTCTGACCTATATTTAAAATTTCAAGTATCTAGCTCATCATCAAAATTTAATTTGTTTAAACAATGAAATATTGCAATGTGGTCTATCCCCGACTCACGGTTAAAATTTCTAGACTGTAGTTTACTGGGAAGATGAAAAAAGGTAGTTTTATTCTGGGCGTCTGGGGGTTGGGTCACATAACGGCCGTTTTCGACGCGAAAGTTTAGTGTTTTTCCTAAACCTTTGCGCGGTCACTGTTAACGAACGGCTGGTCGCAAAAAAATCCGTAATTTTTCAGGTCATTCAAAAGTGAACTAAAAATTACACCGTTTCATGAGAATTTTTAGAGATATGACATTGTCAAAATTTCAAAGTTCGTTTTGAACCCCTTCCCCTTGACCTAGGGTTATGAAAAGTTTCGAGGATCATTGTGGGGCTGGTCCGAACCCAGAAACCAAATTTTGTAATTTTAGCTCAACGCTAACTGGGCAAAGTGGCACGGACGGCGTACGGGGGACGGGGTACGGCGTACGGGTGACGGACGGATTTTTTTTATTCGATTTTCTTAATCTACGTATCTTGAAACGTAAACCAACAAATTTTGAGGGGGGGGGGGGGGGGGGTAAAAAATTTTTTTCTTTGGGCGATTCCAATGGTTCATTATCGAAGATAATAAACCAAAACTATATGCTTACGCGTTTCTGAACACCTTCAAAAATTAATCAGTGGACAAAATAGCAATCTAAAGTAAATTGAAGCAATTTTCAATTAAATTGAAACTGCAACATTGTTCTTATTATACCGTTTGACTATAATTAATTTTAATGTAGGCCAACTTGACTTCCATTCAAACAATGCACTTTATTTCAATCTACTTTTTTTAAGTAGGTACATATAAGTAATGTTCATTTTTGTATTATTTATTTATTTTTGGGAATAAATAGAAATTCATATTCATTTATTCATTCACCTAATTCAAAAATTATTTGGTTTGAAAATACACGCATGTTCACCAACAATCTTTAATCGTGGGTTATAATTTTATCTTTACAGTTTTCTGAAAAATTATTTATTTTAAAGGTACTGTACTTAGACGTATTTTATCTTGGGTTATAATTTTATCTTTACAGTTTTCTGAAAAATTATTTATTTTAAAGGTACTGTACTTAGACGTATTTTATCTTACGAGATATGATTTTATGATAAAATGATTTAAATGATTTTATGATATGATTTTATCTTGTCGAGATATGAACCACTCACGAACCAGAATACGCTAAAAACGAGAACCACAAATAAGACACAAAACAAACTGGACCCTTCTTCTCCCGTGAAACTCAGGACGTCAAATGATTTTGTGGGAGGTTATAACATGAGATCACTGTTACCTTTCCAGTTCGAGTTCTCAACCCTCATCTCAATTCAGTGCAAGAAGTTCCCGAACTGAGCTGAACTGAGTTCATGAACTGGCCGCGGTGGAACGCGTTGTCTGCACTGAGTTCACGAACTGAAACAGGCTGGAACGCAGTTCATCATGCGCATGGCTTCTGCGCAGAACTAGTTCCTGAACCAGTTCAAGAACTGGTCAGGTTGGAACATACCTAAAATCAAGCGAAAGAGGCTCCTTCAAAACTAGGGATGGGCAAAACGGTTATTTTCGAGAAACGTAAAATAACGTTCGTTATATTAAAATAACTGTCAAAAAAACTAGTTACAAAAAAACTAGTTTCTTTTCTTCTGAATGAAAAACGGGTGGAACAGCAGGTGAAACAGTTATTTAATAACGTTCGTTATAATAACTGTCGAAAAAACTAGTTTTTTCGACAGTTATTTAATAACGTTCGTTATAATAACTGTCAAAAAAACTAGTTTTTTCGACAGTTATTTAATAACGTTCGTTATAATAACTGTCGAAAAAACTAGTTTTTACGTTTCTCGAAAATAACGTGTGCCGTTTTTTCAACTAGTTTTTTTCAAACTTATGACGTTTTTTTCAAACTAGTTTCTCGTTTCTTCTCCCATCCCAAAAAAAACTAGTTTCTTGTTTCTTGACCCGTCCCTATTACTTTACGGTTACTTGACCCGTTTCTTTTCTTGTTTCTTGACCCGTTATTAACGGTTACTTTCGAAAAACGTAAAATAACGTTCGTTATATAAAACAAACTGTCGAAAAAACTAGTTTCATTTCTTCTTAATGAAAAACGGGTGAAACAGCAGGTGTTCTAATATGTTGTTAGTAGTTACAAAGAAAACGAAAAACTGTATTTTTCAACTGTAATAGGAAAAACGAAAACTTTGTCGGCGCATTTGTTCGTGGTTTGTTCCGAGTCATATTTACCTAATAATCAACTACTTATGCTTCGGAACAAACCACGAATAACGAATGTGATGACAAAGTTTTCGATAGTTCAATTCAAAAACTAACACCTACCTACTTTTGCCGTTTTTTTGTAACTAGTTTCTTTCAAATTGAGAAACGGTTATAACGGTTATTTTTTTCAAACTAGTTTTTTAAACTAGTTTCTCGTTTCTCGACCCATCCCTATTCAAAACACTCCTGACACATTCAGATGGTTTTTCACCAAGCTTCTCGGGAACTCCATGAAAAAGAAGGTTCATTTTGCGTTGCGACTGATCAAGATTGTCTAATTTCGTCGAGAGACCAAAAATTTCCATTTTAGTAGAAGTCATAACTTTCGATATGATGTTGTCGACCACTCGTGCAATAGATGAGGTTACCTCATCAATAGCAGATTCCAGCAACTCAGGCGTCAATGTTATGCCAGACGAGAGGGATTTTTTCATAGCTGAAGCAACAATCCCCCGAATGTCTATGGCGGAAACGGAGTCAGCGGCAGCATCGGTTAAAACGGTGGTCGAACTAGACTTGCCCGCACTCCCGGCACTGAATGATAACGGTTTCCGATTACGGGTGTTCACGTACTTACGATCGTCCTGCTGCGGTTTATTTGCCATCTTCGAAAGAATTTCAGATTTCAACTCGTAGAACACCTCGAAACGCTACTTTTTAACACAATTCCGAGGCATATGCGGTATAATTTAGGATAAAAGCAGCTTCGCAAGAGGAGCCCATGTAACACACGTCTAGCTTGGGACAGCGGCCATCTTAATGTATATCTTATATTATGGGATTTTATTAGTTTTTTATTGATTAAGCATCCTGCCATAGTAATTTTATTACCTAATTGATTTTCCATTATTCAGGCAACAACATGGGTGTGGTGGGTCAGCAAGCCGGGCAAATCATGGGACAGATGCAGCCGGACCAAAATCAACAGCAACCGGCTCCTGGTCAGGTGAGAAAACTGTTGCATTGTTTTGTTACTATCGGTGGTTTAATCACCGAGAAACCGGTCTATCAGTTTAATCATAATTCAGTGGAAATAGATGATTTCGTCGCGAGTGATATAGTTTGTAGTGAAGGTTAGTTAACATCTGTCCTGATGGGCCTATTGAAAGCTCAAATAATGACTCAAGTGAGTTTTTCTCGTTCTTTTTCAGCCTGGATCCTTCAATAATCCCCTCGTTGAAGCGAGAAATGAGAACCTCGTGAAGATTCAAAGGCTGCGACAAACCTTGGAAGCTGCACAGCAGCAAGAAAACCTCTATAAGAACCAGTTGGAGGTAAGTTATTGACACTAGACATTGTAAATTTATTTAAACTCAATGTGGCCCACGTGAACACCTCTTACTGATATGCTCATTTACTCAAACTGTACTATGATAGTCTGGTATGGCAAAGAGTGGAGAAATTTGAGTTTAAAAGATGGTTTTCCCAATCCGCATTAACAAAACCAAATAAAGGTTTTCCTGTGTTGTGGAATGTGATGCCGTACTCCAGTGTCCCTTTCAAATAACGTACCACTCTTTTCGCTGCCATCCAATGCTCCTGAGTGTAGCAGTTATTGAACTGACTGAGTTCACTGCAAAAGCTATGTCAGGGCGTGTGGTGACTGCGAGGTACATGAGAGAACCTAAGAGCCGCTGATAGGGGTTTTTGCTGAGTTCCTCTTGGCTAATCTTTTCGGGCTTTTGCAATTTTACGCCAACTTCCAGTGGAGTTTTCACGGGTTTACAGTTTTCCATTCCGAAACGCTTCAACACATCTAATGCATACTTTCGTTGCGACTTGAGGTTTTGGACAAACTCGATACCCAATCCGTAATTGATTTTGCCAAGATATTTCATTTTAAATGTCTTCATTAACATTTTCATCATTTCCTCCGTCCACTCTTGGTTCGTTGAAGCCAACCATAAATCATCCACATAATATAATATATTATATGGCCAATATTAGCAAATCTTTACGACGTTTTGCGTGATAAACGCATGGTTCAGATTCCAATGGTTTTATCCCTAACTTCCTGACGCTTTCTGTCAACTTGAGGTACCACTGTCTGCTCGCCTGCTTCAAACCATAAAGCGCTTTCTGTAGGAGACAAACTTTGTTCCCTTTCTTCAATTCTTGCATCATGTTTTTAGCATCAGTTTTGATGGTGTCGGAAGATGTTCCATCACTGATAATGTTGCTTAACACTGACTCAAATTCTTCTGGAACATTCATATATATCTTCTCATATAGATCACCGTTGAGAAAC
This sequence comes from Stenodema calcarata, assembly GCA_963920205.1. Classification (NCBI taxonomy): domain Eukaryota; kingdom Metazoa; phylum Arthropoda; class Insecta; order Hemiptera; family Miridae; genus Stenodema; species Stenodema calcarata. The sequence goes on from OY986062.1 coordinate 20,422,211, forward strand.
GCGGTGACTACATCGAGTTGATGAATTTCCATGTCTTTTTGAACTGCCAAGGCCATGATTGTTCTAATCGAACTCATACGAACGACCGGAGCAAAGGTTTCGTTGTAGTCTTCCCCTTGACGTTGGTTGTATCCTTGTGCTACCAACCGGGCTTTCTTCCTTTCTACTGTACCATCTGCTTTCAGTTTTTCTCTCAGAACGACTCTACATCCAATCACATTCTGCTCCTTTGGATGGTCTACTAGAGTGAATGTCTTATTTTCGATCATGGATGACAATTACACGCGTCTTTCCATCCTTCTCCGTCTGGTTGAGCGAATGCCTGTTTTAATGTTAGCTCCGCAATTACAGCTTGTTCTTCAGAAACTCCTGGAAGTGCTTCCAAGTTACGACTCGATTCTTGAATTAATTCTGGAGCTTGAATCGGTCCTAGAACATCATTATAAACCTTTCGTGGTCTTCCTCTGCTTCCTGAACGAACAATCCGCGGTCTTCCTCTACCTCGTACCGTTGTCGTGGTAGACGAAACAGTTTCGTTCTGATTTAGAACATTGTCTGGGTCGTCACTTTCACATTCATCACTTTCATTTTGTTCATTGTTTATCCCATTTTCCATTCTTTGACTAGGGCTTATAACATTCTGATATTGTGGATTTTCAGTTTGCTGTTCAATAGAAGATTTTTCTATTTTTGATGACATAAATTCTTCAAAACCTTCTCCTTCGGTGTGCTGTTCAAGGAATTTCACATCTCTTGAAACAAATACCTTCTGTTCTGCTACTGACCATAATCTATATCCCTTGGATTGCTCTGAATATCCTATGAAGACACAAGGCTTTGCTTTGGGTGCAAATTTGTCTTTTCCGGATTCCTTATTCAAAAAATATGCTTTACATCCGAAGGTTCGAAAATACGATACGTTTGGTATTTTACCAGTCCACAGTTCAAAAGGAGTGTTTCCATCAATACTTGACGATGGACATCTGTTCCGAATATGGTTCGCAACAAAAATTGCTTCTCCCCAAAAAGATGCTGGCAATTTGGCTTGTATCAACATACATCTGGCTGTTTCGACCAAACTTCTGTTTTTCCTCTCTGCTACCCCGTTCTGTTCTGGAGTATGAGGGACAGTCAGTCTTCTGGTGATACCACAGCTGTCCAAGTATGCATCAAATTCTCGATTGCAATATTCTTTTCCATTGTCCGATTGTATGCACTTGATTTTTCTTTCTTTCTGATTTTCCACTAAACTTTTAAACTTCTTAAATTCCTCAAGGACTTCACTTTTTTTTTTGAGAAATCTGACCTCACACCATCTAGAAGAGTCGTCAATCAGGGTCAAGAAATACCGTGCACCTCCTTTTGATTGAACACGCATTGGTCCGCACAAATCGGTATGGATGATGTCCAATATTTCAGTTGAGCGATTGGATTTCTTTGGAAAAGGTGTTTGTGACATCTTTCCTTGCACACATATTGTACAATCAGTCAACTTCTCATTTCCTTTCAAGTTAAATCCTGATGCTCTATTCTTGTTTTGAAGTGCTTTTAGATCCACTCCGTTCAAGTGTCCAAATCTTTGATGCCATAAATCAATTTTCGACTTTGCTTTGGTTTTCTCTGTTGTTCTAGCTTCAACAGATGTAGTTTCCCCCACGAAATAGAGACCATTCATTCGTTTTGCCGCCATTGAAACATTTCCATCTATGTCCAGAACTTCTGCAGACGTTTTTGTAAATATCACTGTGTAGCCTCTCTCTATCATTTTGCTGACTGAGAGTAAATTTGACCTCAAATCTGGCACATGCAGAGTTTCATTGAGATTCACTATTCTGTTTAATTCACCTTTCGACACATTCAGCTTTACAATGCCTTTTCCTGATACACCTGGATGTGTTAGCGAGGTTCACTCTGCTGCAGCCTGCAGTTTCAAGTGTTTCAAATCTTTCACCATCGCTGCACGTGTGCGAACTACAACCACTGTCAAGACACCATTTCGTTGAATCTGAAACGTTCATGGCTGTTTCTGTCATTAACATGTTATCTTCCGTACTTTTATTTACGGATTGTTCTTGTTTCTTTTTTCGGCAATCAACAGCTTTGTGTCCCCTTTTACCGCATGCATTGCATTTGTAAGGGAATGGTTTTTCAACCTTCTCTTCTTCTGATGACTGTTTTCCTTTTTTCTTGTTGAAAAATTTCTTTTTCGCCATCATTGCATTACTTTGACCTGTAACCATTTCTTTACGAGAATCACTTTGCTCGATGATTTTGACTTTCAGTGCTTCGGGAGTGGGAAGATCATCTCGAGTTTCAATTGCACATCTGAAGTTTTCAAAGCTTTCTGGCAGACTATAGAGCAACATAATCGTTAACAAATCCTTGTTAATGTCTACTTCCATGTTTTTCAGCTTGTCGACTGTATCGAAAAACTTCATGAGATGTTCCCGCACATCATCGTCTTCATTCATTTTTCGTAGCATGAGCTGTTTAAGCAAAGTTGCTTTTCTGGCAGGTCCGCTCGATTGGTAAATAGACTCGAGTTTCTGCCACATTTCTCGTGATGTGTTACAATCTTTCACCTGTCTTAGTTCACTAGGTGAGATGAACAGAACAAGTTCAGCTTTCGCCTTACGGTCGAATTTCTTCCATTCCACCTCTTCACGGCGTTGCTCTGGCATGCTATCGTGGTTTGTGGTTGGACAAGGCATTGTACCATCCACGTACCCGATAAGATCATTTTTCACCAGAATTGCCTCCATTTGAAATTTCCAGGTGTCGAAATTCTCCTTCCCTAAGACCTGAATCTTATTCCCGCTCATTCTATTCGGAATTTTGTACGTTTCAGCCAAAGGACCGATAACCTAAAGAAAATTAATAATACACAGAGTAGGTAGACGCAGCAATTCCGAACATCAAAGTAATATATTTTTGGGAAACTTGTCGAAACGTGTGGAATTTAGTCATCTTGAAAATGATAATAATAACTTGTAGAAGTATCAAATCGTACTTCCAATAGTGGTAATACGCAAACAATTTTTTGCATCGACGAGCGGATCGCCCTGCATAATAATACAATGTTTTTTATGAAATTATTTAGTTGTTGATTATGACAATTATTTTTGTTAAGGATTTGCCTGTTCTGGGAATCGATCCTCAAACCTTCGCTCTGAAAGGCGAATACAGTAACTACTACGCCAGGGAAAAAGTAAGGAAATTTCTGTATCATTAGACCACCTTTAGTACTGTCCCCATGCATGACTTGTCATTTTATATAATTCGTCAGTTTGTTGATTCCAGTTCGAGGCAATTCTGATTTGCCATGAAATCCTTTATCCCTTCCATTTTAATTTTGAGAAAACACCTTCTAACATGTTCATGCGTATGCGTATATCATGTATAAAATAACCACTAATAATCATGTAGCAAATGTTATTCAAAGAAGTTATATAATTCAAATACTCGTAATAAAAGGAGGTATTCAAAGTGCTCTGGTACATTCTTCATGCCAATAATATTCTCTGTATTGGAAGAAGAAATAGTTTGCACGAGTGGATCATATGCATATGTAGGTATTGTGAGTTTGATCCTCAGACTTTGATCTCCACTGGAAGCAGATTAATGTTGTGTGTTTGTTTAAATGATAAGTAATCACCTGTTAGCTTTGCAATGCCATTCTTAGAATGATTTTCTTAATGTTATTTAGAAAAAGTTTGATTTCTGATCCCGTACAGGTTTCCCTTCAAAATGACAGCTCAAAGTACAGAAAACACCAAGTTATATTTACCGTTTGCATGTCATATTTCGTTATCATCAATTGATCATTTATTTTTTGTCCAGCAATGTTTTCGACATTTTTCATCAAATTGAAACCATACACATGCATATGTGTAGCTTTCTCACTTCCAGATCATGAACCAAATGAAAATGCAGCACCAGCAGCAACCGCAGATGCAGGATGGGGTTGGAATGCATCCTGGACAGTCGCAAGATCAGTTCAAACAACAGATTGAAGTTAGTTTCAATAGGCGACGGAAACTGTGTTCTGAGCCTTACGTACAAAATGAAGTTCACATTACGAACTTAATCCCCTTCTGACAGAACCGATGTTATTCCTATTAGATGACGCTCGGTTACCAACAAGAGCAGCAGAAGCAGCTGAGAGTCCAGCTCCAGCAGATACAGGCTCAGCAGGTGCAGCAGCAACAGCAGCTGACACAGCAGCAACAGGTTCAACAACAACAGCAGCAGCAGGTCCAACAGCAGCAGCAGTTGAGAGGGATGGCTCCTGTACCCCAGGCTGGCCCTCCACAGCAAAGGATGATAAGGCCCAATATCTCCAACAATCCTGGTCTACGCCATCTTCTCCAGCAAGTAAGAAAATTGTGATTTGTCTGTTCTATAAAATATTCAGGGATGATTTTACTCATTGAGATTTGGAGTCAATAAGTATTGATTTGGGCTTGTGGCCAATGGGCCCTACAAAATGTAATTGTCAACTGGAATGTTAGGAAGATTCTGATAAGACCCTCAGGGCGGAATTCATAGTCCTTCCAGAAGGTGACTAGTCGAGGGTGAGCGGCTCTGTTCATAGACAATCAGAACCCATTTGGAAGCCGACCTCAGCTCACTCCTCGAATCGAGGAGAACTCGTCCCTTGAGAGTGTCTCGTAGGTTTTTTGAATTCCACTCAAAATCTGAATTTTTCCACTTTGAAGATTTTTTCGTGTCTTCAATCATACTTCACTAGAATTGCCATAACTCCCTTAATTTGCATTGAAATTTAAATTTGAGGATACCGTTGTAAAGCGCGTTAAATTTCCTGCCTCTTTGATGCCTAATACATTTTTTTTTTAGGTGGAACTGAGGAGTGAAAATGGAGTCTGAAAAATGAATTTTGTAAAAATATCAAAATCACCTGTTTTTTAAACGCTTAGTAATTTTATCAATTCTTATAAAAGAATTTCAATTTAACAGCATTTTTTCTGTTGAATTAAGAAAGAAAATGAGGTTTGAATGCGAAAAACGTATTCTTTCGGGCTAAATCTTGGGTTTTTCATGAAAAATGTACCCTTTGTGGACAAGTGAGTTTTAATTCATCTTTCATGCTGAATTTACCGACGAACTGGTCTTTGCATTCGCCAAAATGGAGGACCTTTTGGGTAACCTGGGAACTGAATTTAGTAATGGTTGAAAAAAAATAAAAACTTCCATTCTTCAATTCTTCTTTTTAATGTCAACACTTCTGCCCTAAAATGAAAATAACGAACTTGTAGGTTCGAGTCTAGGAAGAGTGAAAAATGGAGTCTGAAAAGTGAATTTTCTTCACTTCAACAAAAAATCTCATCATCACCTTTTTTCGAACTCTTGGTAGTCTTATTAATTCCATAGTGTTTAAAAAAGTTTGTGATCCTGATCGACTTTTCTTCTGCTTTCGACATGGTCAGATCTAACATAATATCTAACATAATCTAACATAATATCTAACATAATATTATTGTTGAGCATTCTGAGGTCAATAGGAATCAGAGATAATCTGTTAAATTGGTTTAAATCATATTTATCAGGACGTCAACAATGTGTGAAGGTCCTGAAAAGATCTTCTCCACATGGAGAAATGTATCAATTGGTACTCCTCAAGGTTCAGTTCTATCTGCTTCAATTTTTATAATTTATATTTCATCCCTTCCCAAAATTCTTCTACCAGACACCGAATACATGTTCTATGCGAACGACTTTCAGATGTATCGAATGTGTAATACAGAAGAAGTACTTCAATACAGTAGCGTGTTTGAATTCAGAGCTAGATAAATTCAAAAAACTGGTGTACAGCTACAGTGTACAGTATGAAGGTTAATGAAAACAAAACAAAAGCAATAATCCTAGGTTATACGCAAATCCTTTCGAAAATAAATATGAATTGTACACTCCCTCTCCTCTATGACGAAGTGGCCTTAGCATATATGTCTGAAGTAAAGAACCATGGAATTTGCATCCAGAACTCCCTCTCATGGGACAAACAAATAACCAACATGTGTAACTCCGTATTTAAGACTATTTATCAATTTCGCCGAATAGCCTCTCTGATTTTCCTGTTTACACTAGGCTACAACTGGTCTACTCCCTCGTCTTTCCAACATTCCAGTACGCCGCTGTTACCCTCTGCGACTTGAAAAGTGAGGAAATTGCAAAGCTCCTCAGGGCGCATAATTCCGCAATTAGATTCATGATGCGTCTGAAGTTGGACGTACATGTTACTCCCTCCTATAAAAAGCTTGGTATACTTAAAATAAAAGAATTGACCTTTTGGCGCATTTGTAGCATACCTTCAAAATTCTGCTATTAGAATTAATAAGCAGCGTTTGAAAAACGGGTAATTTTGATTTTCACTCCTTGGCTCTACCTAAAAAAAAAGCTTTGTTAGGCATGAAAAATGAATTTTGAAAAATAACTCTCTTTCCAACCGTATCCTTATTTTTAAATTTCAGTGTAAATTAGTGTAAATAAGGGAGTTATGGCAATTCTAGTGAAGTAAGGTCGAAGGCACGAAAAAATCTTCAAAGTGGAAAAATTCGTATTTTAAAAAGTCTACGGGACACTTTTGGCCGGAAACTAAATGTAGAACACGTAGGAGAGGTGTCGGACACCATTCTTACACCCTGCATAGCAGGGCTGACAATTCTCCCTCCAAATGTGTTCTGGTTATCTATGAATAGAACCGTTCACCCACGACTTGAGTGGAGAAACTTTGCGCCTTGAGGAAGAACTATGAATTCCGCCCTTAGTCTTCGTTCTTCATGAACATTGTGGAATTTCCACTGGATCTAATTTCTATTCGGCGTCTCATCTTTGCACAGCCTCAGTATCGGATCAACATGCAGCAGCAAATGCCGCGCGCAGGGATGCCCACGCAGCCGGGGCAGCAGCCCCCCAACCAACAACAGTTCGACGAACAGTACGATTTCCTCGGGAACTGAATCAATCAATAGAAACCTGAACTTTTCCTAATATTAATTACTCGAAAATCGATTGGAAGATAGGATCTACTATTTCAATATCAGTAAGTTCCCCTTACCAGCAGTAATTGGGAAATAGTAATAATGTCAGATCAATAATTATTATTGATCTGACATTGCATGTCTTGGCGACATACATTTCACACTATTGCCGCTACATTATTACTATTTCACAATTACTGCTGGTAAGGGGAACAGTAGAGGAACTGGCACGAACTAAATCACTCGCGACGAAATCGTGGAAACCCATGTTAGGAAAAACAAGAGTATTTGAAAAAGTATTATTATTAAAGTATTGAAAAGAAGTATTGTTTGGTTACTGACGATGGTTTAATCGCCGAAACCGGTCTAACAGTGTACTCATATTTCAGTGGAAATAGACGATTTTTTCAAATACTCTTGTTTTTCTTTTCTGAACTGGCATAATATGCCAGTTATGTTATTCATTCCTACGCATTTTTATTAATTAATTTCTCCAATTAAAATAAGTAGGTACCTAAATCATTGAGAGCTTACCAGCGATGCTCTTATAAGATGTCGATCAGGGAAACAAAAACACTTGATTCGTAGAATGTCGAGGTTTTCGCATCACGTACCCTCGTCTACCTAAACGTTTTGTGTCCAAACAATGCGGTATTTCGAACTGAAAATTGGAAGTCTGTTACTAGTAGAGTTCACTCGGACGCTGAGATCATTTGAGAATGACAGTTCGGCAGCATGTAATAATTTTCTTATGTGAAGCATATCGTACTTGACACAGATGAAGGGATTGAACAAATCAGACGTTCAATCATGTTCTTGTAAGTTTTTCATCGAATTGAAGCTAAAGAAAATGTCTAGTTTCATGGAATACATTCACCTGTACTTACATCAGCTGGTTAACGATTTTGAACTTATGTTTAGATAAATTAGTTCTGCCACTGAGTGAGTGGTAAGTAAACAATTTTGGTTTCACCAGTTTTTATTACGCCTCAAGACTGGTTGTATTGTTGGTATTGATACAAGTTAATGTCGTGACAACGTGACATGTGTGATGGTTTGCTGAGTGTCCTTGCTTCCCGAGTTTTTGTTACAACCACACAGTGGATACCCAGGTCTGTGAATGCAGACCACGATATCCTTCTGGGTGGGCATAATTGCCTAACCTCCCCGGGTTACAGAATAACTCAGCAAACCATACATTAAACATGATTGGGCACAAGTTGTAGTTTGAAATATCTTGTCGCCTAAGAGGGCACATGTGCTATCTAACATTTTGTCGAAAATGATGTTTTGACTGATCCTATGGTGAAGAGTACCTACGCTTCCTACAGAAAATGTCACTCGTTTCTTTTGTAAAAAACATTGAATGGTATCTCAATTTCAAACATCGAAATCGGTTCAGCAGCAATCGGCCGTCAAATATAGGCGATTTCTACCGAATTCGCTAAAAAGTTGACAACCCTCAACTTCTAACGCCTCTAGTTTGAAAATGACTGCTCCGATTGAAAAATGTCAGGACGAAAGTTGTCGGAAATTGATTTCTATATCAGAGCTTTTTAAAATTTGATAGCGCCCATCTTTGACGGGCGATTGCGGCTGAACGGATTTCGATGTTTGACATGCAATTTGACGCAGGATTCAATGTTCTTTAAAAAAGAAAGAAATTATCTCTATGATGTGTACTCTTCGAGTTATACAATAGTTATACGAAAAACTGAAAACGTGAGACAATTTCGCGGTTTTTAGGCTCTCAAATCAGAAGCACAACCTAGAAATCGTCGCAAACTCATATACCCGTTATTCAGCACCCCCAAGAGGGATTAAATCGATTTTCAGCACTCGAGCTGAAATACATGAATTTTTGGAAGCTAGAGCCTTTTTTTGCACCACCTTTCCTGGGCTATGTAATGAATGGTTTGCTGAGTGGCCCCTGTTCTTGGGGGTTCGGCAATATGCCCACCCCGAGGGATATCCTGGTCTGCATTCACAGACCTGGCTATCCACTGAGTGGTTAAACGAAAAATTCGGGAACCGATAACACTCAGCAAACCTTCACACACCCACCTTTAAACAACACCTCGTATGCCAGGATGTTGTTGATAGGAAATCACTGTGAACGAACGGCTGGTCGCACAAAAATCCAATTGGTCTTGAAAGATTCGTAATTTTTCAGGTCATTCAAACGTGAACTGAAAATTACACGTTTCAGTTAAATATTTTGAGATATGACATTGTCGAAATTTTAAATTTCGTTTTGAACCCCTTCCCCTTGACCTAGGGTTATGAAAAGTTTCGAGGACCATTGTGGGGCTGGTCCAAACCCAGAAACCGAATTTCGTAATTTTAACTCAACGCTAACTGGGCAAAGTGGCGCGGACGGCGTACGGGGGACGGCGTACGGCGGACGGACGGATTTTTTTTAATTCGATTTTCTGAATCTACGTGTCTTGAAACGTAAACCAACAAATTTTGAGGGGGGGGGGGGGGTTAAAATTTTTTTTTCTTTGGGCGATTCCAATGGTTCATTATCGAAGATAATAAACCAAAAAGGGGGACTGAAAGTAGTAGTAGTTGTTCTTCCTGAGTTCCAATCCAGGAAGAACAACTGGAAAACTCCAAGGTATGGTTAACCTCCATCGTAATGGTACCTACCTTTGCAAATTACTGCTTGTGGAGAACTATGCTCCTACAAGTATGGATTTTAGCAGGGATGTGAATGAAATATAGAAAATTGAAAATAGAAGTTTATGCTTATACGTAAAATGGGTTTGATCCCTATATAGGAGTCCCTTATGGGAATGCTCCTTAGAGCTCCAAAAAAATAGTCGATTATTTTTTTTTTTTTTTCGAGAATCGGAAACCGATACTTTTCTGCTCTTGACAAGTATTTTTGTGTTCCATTCCTCTGTTATCCAGATCCATAATCATGGAGACATTATTGTCTCTAAACATTTTTTTAGAAACTCGAGTCACGCATCGAGAAAACGCATCTGCTCCCTCCATGAAGCAGAGGGACATCACCAATGGCTATCATCATATTTGTAATTGATTTGATTTTTCATTCTTATACTTGAATACATTTTTTACAATGGTACTTGTTGTTACTGGAATTCCGGTTTCATAATGTACCATAATTATTAAATAATGTTTCTTCACTTTCTGAGTTTTGAGAAAAAAGAATCGATTCTCAGATGTAGGTATCGATTCTTTTTGAAAACAGTCGCGATTATATTTTATAATTTTCTAAAAAATCGATTCGATTTAAATCGATTCATTTTGGAGACTCAGAATCTCGAAGCAGCCACGTTCTGCTACCATGTAATGAATGGTTTGCTGAGTTCCCTGTTCTCGGGGGGTTAGGCAATATGCCCACTCCGAATGATGTATTTTTCGTATTTTATCAACCAATAATTGTAACTACAGTGACTGTAATAACTAATGATGTAACAGGTAATAATAGTGGTCAACCACAAGTGCTATAGCAAGAAAGCAAAAAACCTCTTTTTCTATAAGTCAAAATAATGACTAAAAAGTTGATGGTAGATTAATAAACACGTTTTTTGGTTCTCATGTGAAGTTGCAACATTTTGGATAGAAAGTCTAGACAATTTCAAGTACTTTTTGTTCACCACAATTTGCGTACCAGAATATTTATCGCAAATTTTCTATTTATTTTATGGTTGTACTTAAAGAGTAGCATATAGTAGTAAAATATATGTTTGAAGTACACTTATTTGTCATTCTTTAACTATGCATTATATAATTATGTAATTATTCTAACAATTATTTTTAACACTTACCTGCTGACTTGTACTCTTTGGGGATGGATGAAAATGTGACTTCTAATGGGTTAAAATCGAATTTTCTGTACTAACTATTGATCTGGGAATTTTTAAAAAGATTTGTCTCGAATTCTATGCCCCTGAAATTATAAAGGAGAATTTCATGCGTTTAAGACTTGAGGCAAAAACACTATTATCCCAGCAGTTATGAGTAACACAAATCAACTAGTTGACCAGGGGCGGATCCAGACTTTGATTGAGCGATGTTGGTGGGGGGGGGGGGAGATGGTCATGAGGTTCATAACCAAACCTAACCTAAGTTTATTTTAGCGATTTTATTCTTTCTATTGCATATAGAGCGTCCATGTTCGAACTCAGCCTTAGTACCATGGACCTATTAGCAACCTCCCGAAATTTCGAGATGTCTTACCGAACAGTTATCTTATCCGAACCAAATGCTATCTTAATGGCAAACGATTTTGCGTGGATTAAAAACAAAAGTGTACACTTTTGGTTGCAAATTAGGTGTAGAATTGACCTTGTCTTGTGATTTATAGTTTTATTTCAAGAAAAAGCTTGATGTGGAGACTTGCGCACGTGATTTTAGTTCAGTGCCCTGCAGGGCACACTGTCCGTTTGCCGGAAAAATGTCCAAGGCCATTTTTCCTCGAAAATCATCTGAGGAGCGGACAGTGTGTCCTCCAGGGCACATCTATTTTGGAGCGTTACGATGAATGATTTTTTGTATTCCAATGACATTAGGGATGATAAATCCGTAGAATGGGGGTCCTCGATTGTACATGTACACCACAGATCATTTTCTGGGGAAATCGGTACTCATTAATGGCTTGAGAAAAATGTGCCTTTTAGTTTATTATCTTCGATAATGAACCATTGGAATCGCCCAGAGAAAAAATTTTTTTAACCCCCCCTCAAAATTTGTTGGTTTACGTTTCAACACGTAGATTCAGAAAATCGAATAAAAAAAAAAAAATCCGTCTGTCCGCCGTACGCCGTCCGTGGCACTTTGCCCAGTTAGCGTTGAGCTAAAATTACGAAATTTGGTTTCTGGGTTTGGACCAGCCCCACAATGATCCTCGAAACTTTTCATAACCCTAGGGAAGGGGTTCAAAACGAAATTTAAAATTTCGACGATGTCATATCTCAAAATATTTGACTGAACCGTGTAATTTTTAGTTCACTTTTGAATGACCTGAAAAATTATGAATCTTTTAAGACCAATTGGATTTTTGTGCGACCAGCCGTTCGTTCACAGTGAGCGCGCAAAGGTTTAGGAAAAACACTAAACTTCGCGTCGAAAACGGCCGTTACGTGGGTCAACCTCCAGACGCCCAGAATAAAACTACCTTTTTTCAACTTCCCGGTAAACTACAGTCTAGAAATTTTAACCGTGAGTCGGGGATAGACCACATTGCAATATTCACTCGGTTTCTCATCTGTAAAATTATTTAAATAATACCTTTTAGTAATAATACAAATTAAATTTTGATGATGAGCTATTGACTTGAAATTTTAAAAATAGTTCAGAACTGGATCACAAAGCAATATTCACTCGGTTTCTTGTCTTTAAAATTGTTTAAATAATACCTATTTGTTTAAACAAATTAAATTTTGATGATGAGCTAGATACTTGAAATTTTAAATATACCTAGGTCAGAAATGGATGACATTTCAATATTCACTCGGTTTGTATGACATGGTATGGTATATTATTGTATGTATGATTTGGTATAGTACAGTATGGTATGATAGGAAAGAAATTCGTATGGTATGGTATGAGTACGGTGAGAATATGGTATGGTGCCGATTTGCAACACAGTCTGGTATAGACAGAAGGGTGATCTTGTAATACGCATCGTTGGGGATAATTATGCACTCATCGGTATTGCAGAGGATGAGGTTAAAAACGGAGCAGTTTTCGTTCAGAAACGATCATACGAAGCCAAAGAATTCTCTACCTGTCCCACAACAAGATCGCGTTGTTCCAGTTTTAATGTATTTCCCGCTCTCCCTAAATCAACACGGGAATTACATGCAGTTAGTCACGATCGACGCATCGAACAAGTTCCCTCCCGTCCCCCTATTTTGAAGTATTCTACTTATTCTAATTGTATGAATAAACCCAGTTTCCCCCCTTACTTCGTCGTAATCTATGACTTCTACCCCATCGTCCAGTACCTAAAGTACGTGCAGGTAATTTTCATATTACAATCTGCACAAGGAAGATAATAAACCGTTGTGTCAAGAATTTGCAGAGTTTTTAGGGGTTCAAATCACGCGGAGAGAAAATTTTGGCTATTGTGCCACTATTTAATATTCAATCGGACCACGAAATGAGCGATACCTAGTGATGATGATGAAGGGGGTGAAGAAGAACAGAACAAAAGAGTTTAGGGATATTTATTGTGACATTATTTATTTATTTATTTACTGTGACATATTATGTTGAGAGATATACCAAGACTTAGTGTTCGTTAAGTTTCAAAAGTTTATAATTTTTTCAAAAGTTTGTTCACTCCAGGGTAGGGATGCAACATCGGATTATAACATCAAATGAATAATCGTAAGCCAATAATCGATGTTCGAATAATCGATTTTTAAGTACTTATTTTAAACGCATAATCATTTGCTTTCCGATGGTTTTCTTCGTCTTTAGGTGACGACCTATTGTTAAATTACAAGGCTAATAATGAAGATACAGGAAAACCAAAACTTCAGTAAATGAGAATAATCTCTCAGCAGGAACTAACGTGGCCACAGATGCAACATACTTTTGGTTTATTATCTTTGATGATGATCCATGGGAATCGACCAAAGAAAAAAATTGTTTAACTTCCCCTCAAAATTTGTTGGTTTACGTTTCAAGATACGTAGACTGACAGGCAGCCTCACGATTCACTCACATGTTCACGAATATTGATCTGCTCCAACTTTGAGCCCTCATTGTGCACGAACGGCTGGTCGTACAAACCTCTGGATGGTCATAAAATTCTAAGAATTAAACACTAATTAAATGTGAACTAAAAACTATACCGTTCCATTTGAATTTTTCCCTACCACCAGAACGAAATTCCTAGGTACTTTACATCAGCTACGGTATCTGATGTACAAGCAGGAGTTGGTAGATATTCATTTATTGTCGGTGACTCCCGAAACGCTCTATATGATATAGAATTAATTAAATCGATAAATACCTAGGTAAGGTTAGGTTATGAACCTCATTCCCCCCCCCCCCCCCCCCCATGAAAGTCTAGATCCACTCCTGAAAGTTTACTGTCACTACTGATCGTTGACATTTGCTAAGCGTGGTAGGTCCGAAGATAAAGAAGTTTCGACATTTATTAATGATCTGAGAGCGATTGCTTGCAAATGACAATCTGGAGCGTCCATCGAAGAGTAAGTTAGAGTTCGGCAGTTACGAAATCACATTGAGCGTATTTTCATGAAATACACTAATTTTTAAACCACTTCTTGGATTGAACCACTTTTCTGCACTGGATCCTATTTCGTACATAATGATCGGATTTGTGTAGGTTTCGGGAGGCACCATCCGGCGACGGTTTCTTGTCGAATTGATGTTCACCTACTGATCGGAACCCGTTGGAAACGCTTAGCTCAGCAGGAACGGATTTAACAAGCTGTCGATTTCCTTTCACTTGAATAGACATCCCACCTCCCGCCCTTCCATCAACTCGCTTTACAAACTACCTTAGTGAGCTTGAGCTTTCCTATCAACAACTGAGGTCTCCTCGACTGCTTTGCCCGCCAATCAGCCAAAGTGCAAGGGCCTGCGTAAGCTATAAGCCCCCCCCCCCCCCCTTCCGTCTTCATTCCAATAATATCCGTTTTAATTGCTTAATCACTCAGTTTAATTGATAATCCACTAGACATTGGATTAACCACTAGCCTTTCTCAAGGCTGTTTTCACATTGTCGGCACGTGAAGTCGTCACAAGCGGTGCACCTGATTACCCACCATATAACACCCTTGACGCTGATTACTAATCAGTTTACAAAATTTGTAAATTTTGGTTTATTATCTTCGATAATGAACCATTGGAATCGCCCAAAGAAAAAAAATTTTAACCCCCCCTCAAAATTTGTTGGTTTACGTTTCAAGATACGTAGATTCAGAAAATCGAATTAAAAAAACTCTGCAAATTCTTGACACAACGGTTCATTATCTTCTTTGTACAGATCACCCTTCTGTCTAGATCACTAGGTCTAAATGTCTAGATCCTAAATGTTAGATTAATTATTATTGTCAATTATCACTAATTATTAACAATTTCATCAAGTGATGTTCGCCCCTACTAGCTGTACTTGTATCGTTCCATGCTCGGTCAACTTGAGAACTGCAGGCACCCGCCGATAGAGCGCTACCTTGCCACTTGATCCCTTACACTAGTTCTAATATATTAAGTACATATTGTCCTCTTAAATTAGTTCTATACAATTAGTTAATTAAACCAGTTCAGTTACCTAGTTCAGGAGCGGCGCCTATTGAACTTATTAAAGAGTGAGCCAGCCACCTGTCAGTATTGCCTTCCTCCATGGATGTACGATCCATCACTCGATCCATGTTCTTTAGTCTGTGAAGTGTGTAACCTCGCCTTCAGCTCGTTCTATTCATTCTGTTTAGAGCACTTGCCTTGTGATAACCTCTAAGTACTGTTCTGTTTTTTTGTAATCCTAGTTCATCCGTGAAAGATTCAGTCTAATTTAATTAAAAACTCGTTCAATACAAAGTGTAGTTCTTCTTGTTGCCCGGTAAAACAAGTACCTAGTGAAAATTATTATAATTTATTGTTAGGTATTAATAATTCGTATTCATTATTAGTGATAATAATTATTAATTATGATTAATTAATACGATATAATTCTGGGGTTTTTAAAACTACGTCGGTAATAATTTTTCTATAAAAGAAGTACCTACCAACAAACATTCGAAATTACCTTCATTTCCGTAGCACGAAACGCACCTCAGGACAACAAACTCGACATCACTTAAGCCATATGATGTTCCAAAGAGCTTGTTAAGCTGGGTTCACATCCATCCGGTAGGCTGCGGCAATACGGATAGGGGAAGCTAGTGAAAAGCAGTGGAGGGGATGGAGGGGAATCGCGGCAGTTGGGAAGGTTCAACAGCTGTTTTCAACAGCGCCGCCATTTCCGTATGCGCAGTAGTGAACTGCGCAGATGCGGCTGCGGCAAATATCTAAAAAATCTGATGCGTACAGTACGCTTCAAAAGTGCTTCTCCGGTAAGAATGTTCCCCCTCCCCAGCTAACGTCCAACCAATCAGCTCCCCGAACGCACTCCCCGAACGCACTACCGGATGGATGTGAACCCAGCTTTAGTATGAAAATGGACCTGTATTTCAAAAGTTTGATTCATGATCGTGTTGTGAGGCACAATCTTTGAGCCGTCATTGTGAACGAACGGCTAGTCGTACAAAGCTGCGGATGGTCTTAAAAAATTCTACGGAACAAACTCTATCTAAATATGAAATAAAAAACATACCGTTCTATATGAATTTTTCGAGATATGAAATTTTCAAAATTTCAAAATTCGTTTTGAACCCCTTCCCCTTGACCTAGGGTTATGAAAAGTTTCGAGGACCATTGTGGGGTTGGTCGAAACCCATAAAAAAAATTTCGTAATTTTAACTCAACGCTAACTGGGCAAAGTGGCGCGGACGGCGTACGGCGGACGGACGGATTTTTGGTTTATTATCTTCGATAATGAACCATTGGAATCGCCCAAAGAAAAAAATTTTTTAACCCCCCCTCAAAATTTGTTGGTTTACGTTTCAAGATACGTAGATTCAGAAAATCGAATAAAAAAAAATCCGTCCGTCCGCCGTACGCCGTCAGCGCCACTTTGCCCAGTTAGCGTTGAGTTAAAATTACGAAATTTTGGTTTATTTTTATGGGTTTCGACCAACCCCACAATGGTCCTCGAAACTTTTCAGAACCCTAGGTCAAGGGGAAGGGGTTCAAAACAAATTTTGAAAATTTGAAAATCTCATATCTCGAAAAATTCATATAGAACCGTATGTTTTTTATTTCATGTTTAGATAGAGTTTGTTCCGTAGAATTTTTTGAGACCATCCGCAGCTTTGTAGGACCAGCCGTTCGTTCACAATGAGGGCTCAAAGATTGTGCCTCACAACACGATCGTGACTCAAACTGTTGAAATACAGGTCCATTTTCATACTTTTTTTATTCGACTTTCTGAATCTACGTATCTTGAAACGTAAACCAACAAATTTTGAGGGGGGGTTAAAATTTCTTTTTCTTTGGGCGATTCCAATGGTTCATTATCGAAGATAATAAACCAAAATCCGTCCGTACGCCGTCCGCCGTCCGCGCCACTTTGCCCAGTTAGCGTTGAGTTAAAATTACGAAATTTTTTTTATGGGTTTCGACCAACCCCACAATGGTCCTCGAAACTTTTCATAACCCTAGGTCAAGGGGAAGGGGTTCAAAACGAATTTTGAAAATTTGAAAATCTCATATCTCGAAAAATTTATATAGAACGGTATGTTTTTTATTTCATATTTAGATAGAGTTTGTTCCGTAGAATTTTTTAAGACCATCCGCAGCTGTGTACGACCAGCCGTTCGTTCAGAATGACGGCTCAAAGATTGTGCCTCACAACACGATCGTGAATCAAACTGTTGAAATACAGGTCCATTTTCATACTAACAAGCTCTTTGGAACATCATATGGCTTAAGTGATGTCGAGTTTGTTGTTCTGAGGTGCGTTTGGTGCTACGGAAATGAAGGTAATTTCGAATGTTTGTTGGTAGGTACTTCTTTTATAGAAAAATTATTACCGACGTAGTATTAAAAACCCCAGAATTATATCGTATTAGTTAATCATAATTAATAATTATTATTATTAATAATAAATACGAATTATTAATACCTAACAATAAATTATAATAATTTTCACTAGGTACTTGATAAAATGGTTAATAATTAGTGATAATTGATAAAAATAATTAATCTAACATTTAGGATCTAGACATTTAGACCTAGTGATCTAGACAGAAGGGTGATCTGTACAAAGAAGATAATGAACCGTTGTGTCAAGAATTTGCAGAGTATTTATTAATGTCGCTGATCACCAAGCGACTACCTCGACTTCAATCTCATTAGAGAATGCAATTCCGTGGAGTAACAATTTCAGAGTTAGCTGTTGATGAATTATTTTACGGACGGCCACACAGGTGATAAGCTCCAATATTTGAAGAATGAGTGCTCATTTATTTGATTAAGACGTTACAGAACGAATGAATAACACAATGCTGCATTTTAATTTTGTTCGAACGATGTCAGAAAGTTCCTTGGTTCCTAGGTTCCTTGTCTGTAAATTGTCTAAACAATTTCGTGAATTAGATAAGGCTGATCTGCTCAAAGAATAAACCGTTGTGTCAAGAATTTGCAGAGTTTTTTATTCGATTTTCGGAATCTGCGTATCTTGAAACGTAAACCCTCAAAATTTGTGTGTGTGTGTGGGGGGGGGGGGGATTTTGTTTCTTTGGCGATTACAAAGGTTCATTATCGAAGATAATAAACCAAAAGGGCTCCGTGAAGCATTTAGATAAGCGTAAGCCTGAAATCACGGTTTCATCACTTTAACTTTAGTATCTATGTTGCGTACCAACAGTACTGGAATAAACATCTATATCAATAACCATTTGTGGACCAACCCCGTATTACCCTCGACATTTTTTCAATTGGTCCTGCTGGCTCTTATTCGAATTTAATCAGGTTATTACCGGTGCTTTTGTCTGCCCGGAAGTAACGTGATGTAACAGTCTGTGGTTTTGGGTGAAAGATTGACAACTCATTCATGATGTACTTGCTTGTAGGAACCGGTTGGGATTAGAAAATTTGAATAAGTAACACTGAAAACTTAGCAATTGAATGTAAGGCAGGGAGTAGGTACCTACTCCGAAACATGAGTGGAGGAGGTTTGAGAACTTGTGCTCAGAATTTGGTTATTTGACCTCATTCAGGAGCGGACGGGAGACTATTAAAGTGAGGGAAAACCTCCGGAAAATTCCTTTCGACCCGTTTTTAAGGGAGCTCCAGCGGTGCTGAGGGAAGAGGAGGGGTATTAAAACCCGAATTCCCGCGAGCAAGCGTGAACAGCGTGATGTGACTTTGAAAGCTTCAGAGCATTTAATGACCATCTCGGGGCCTCTTCCCGGGGCGTTAATCGGTGGAAACCGCGCGAGAAAACCCGGTGTACCCCCCAGAATAAAATGAGGTGAACTTGGACGTGGGTTATAAGTGAATTCATTTCTAGGGAAGACATTAGGGATCAGCATAATTTGCGTTGGATTGTAAGCTGGCGTTGAAAACTTTCTGGAAGGTTGTGTTATGGAAAACACTCTTAGTTACGTGTCAGTACCACGGTGGTGAGTTTTTAGGCTACTGCTTTAGGTTGGCTGGGGGCCTAACATTCTGGATCTGTGGTATCCGATTTCAGGTGATCCTGGAAAAACCTATTCTCCTCTTAAAAATACCCGGTACCTTGAAGAGGGAGAGAGAGAGTTTCAAATAAATATAATGAACAACAATATTGTTCATAATACAAGGTGTATGGCACTTGGTGTAAAAGAAGAAATGGGTGAAACTAGACTCAAAATGGAGTAGAATGCTGCCAACCGCATCTTTCTATCTCAATCCGCTCCCAAGATATGATTTTTCAAGGTTTTTTTTCCTTTTTTTTCAGAAAACCACGTTTTTTGCCATAAAGACTCACGTTTCTTCACTTTAAAACAACTTTTTTCTACTTTTGACCACATTTTCGGATTCAGCGTTATTTTCTACGTACCCCTACTTCACATTCATAATAAAAAACAACTCCTAAGGACCGCAATTGCAGTTCAAACATTGACAACTTTTAAACAATTAAATTTTTGAAAATACTTGTGCGCTAACTGCATTTCCAAAAAAGGTGCTGGAAGCTGGCAAACCTAAATAAAAACTTGCAAATTTAATCAGCTTTCTAATGGTATGGTCTACTTTGCGATTCCTTATCGATTTCATGGAGAAATTCAAGTTTGAATGCGTAAATACAGAAGGCACCTACAAAAATACGAGTACCTACCTACCTACCAGAAAATTAACAAACGGATTCTCAATTTTTTTGTGTTTACCGTTGTAGTGATATGATTCAGATTGATAATTTCAATGATATCAAGGCTGTGATATTACTCCAATCATTGTGATCACATGACTCTCATTTGTAATGATTGTTAGTTACCAACGTTGTAAATTATCTGAATTATTCTGATGTATAATTTTGCCGAATAAAGCCTAAGTTCAGGCTAGCTTACTTTATCACAATTTATTCGGCAAAATTAAGAAGCAAAAAATGAAAAAATTCCTCAAACCAGACCGTCTTGATGTAGACCCATCGGATTCGTGCGCGGAAGCCAACTGGACACACTGGAAGCATACTTTTGAAAATTTCCTGGGTTCGTCATCGGAAATCCTGACGGATGAGGTAAAACGACAACTGATAGCTAATTTCATCGCCCCCAAGCTGTTTTCATTCATATCTGACTGTATTACTTACAAGGAGGCCTTATCAACATTAGAGGGGCTATTTATTAAGCCTCGAAACGAAATTTACGCACGACACTGCCTGGCCACTAAGAAACAACAGCCTGGGGAAACGATAGATCAATATTTACAAGCTTTAAAGGTGCTTGGTAAGCAGTGCAATTACAAAGCAGTGACAGCAGACCAAAATAGGGACGACAGTATACGTGATGCATTCATAACAGGCTTACAATCAGCAGCTATTCGCCAAAGACTTCTGGAGAACACTGTACTATCCCTCGACGATGCATTCAATCAAGCTAGGTCTCTAGACTTGGCACATCTACACTCCTTAGCGTATGAAGGAGCCCGACCAGTGCCAATAGGTGCAATGAAACAGCCATGGAGCGAGGAAAACGCGAGTATATCTGACGCAGAACAACAGGACCACACAACAGCGGCCATTTCGAAGCGAACTTCTTGTTATTTCTGTGGAGGTCCAAGACATCCTCGAACAGCCTGCCCAGCTTTAGATGCAAGGTGCAAAATATGCAATAAGAAAGGACACTTCGCAAAGGTCTGCCTGTCTAAGGGCCGAATCCCAAAAGGAACGGTTGCTTCACTTGCAACTGTGGTGGCTGTTTCATCCTCAACACTAGCATACACAACCGTACCAATAATGATCAACAACTCAATTCAAGCAGATGCCTTGATCGACACCGGGAGCTCGCTTAGCTTCATCAGCTCCTTGAAGGCTCAGGAAGCCAACTTGCAGAGTTTTCCATTCTTCGGTCGAATTTCCATGGCTTCCCTTTCACTGGCTACAGAAATCAAATCCTATTGTAAGGTGTCTATAAGGGCGAAAGGACATCTGTACAAAAATGTCAAGCTTTATGTGATGAAGGATCTTTGCTCAGATGTTATCCTTGGGCATGATGTTCTACAGGCGCATAAATCGGTGGAGATAGCCTTTGGGGGTACACGTCCCACACTGAAGATCTGTGGGGGCGTCGAGGCAGCCTTTGTTAAGCCAATTCACATATTTTCACACCTCAGCCCAAATTGTAAGCCTATAGCAACACGATCAAGAAGACACAGCAAAGATGACCTAGAATTCATGGAAGCAGAAGTTAAAGAACTCCTAGCCAATAAGATTATTGAGTTAAGTGATTCCCCGTGGAGAGCTCAAGCTTTTGTTGTCACCAGTGGGAGAAAGAAGAGGATGGTCATTGACTATTCTCAGACAATCAACAAATATACGCTTCTCGACGCCTTCCCAATTCCCAGGATTGACGATATCGTTGAAGAAGTAGCCCGATACAATGTTTTCAGTCAAATTGATCTTAAAAGTGCTTATCATCAGGTACCTATTGCTGAAGAGGAGCGGATCTACACAGCTTTTGAGGTAGGTGGACAACTTTACCATTTCACTCGCCTCCCATTTGGAGTGACAAATGGGGTTCCGGCTTTCCAGAAATTCCTCACAAAAATCATACAGCAGGAGAACCTTAGAGGAACTTATGCCTACCTGGACGACGTAACTATATGCGGCGTGGACGAAGCTGATCACAATACAAATTTGCAGAATTTTCTCGACATGTCAAAGAAGTACAACCTCACCCTCAACAAGGATAAATGCGCATTCAATACCAAAACGATCAGATTACTTGGGTACGTGGTTTCAGACGGACAAATTAAACCAGATCCTGAGAGGCTCCGTCCCCTGCTGGAGATCCCTCCACCTACAAACTCTTTATCACTGCAAAAGGTCTTGGGGATGTTCTCGCACTATGCCAAATGGGTAACTAAGTTCTCAGAGAAAGTCTATCCTCTTGTCCATTACGGGTCTTTCCCACTTAGCAGAGAAGCTATAGAGGCTTTTGAGAGGATTAAAACTGACATTGCCAATGCAGTAGTAAACGTAGTGGATCTGAATGTTCCCTTTTTAGTTGAGACAGATGCATCAGACTACGCGATTTCAGCCACTCTTAGCCAGCAAGGAAAACCAATAGCTTTCTTTGCTCGCACTCTGAATTCCTCTGAGAAGAATCATTCAATAATTGAAAAGGAGGCATATGCCATTGTCGAGTCTATCCGTAAATGGCGGCATTACTTACTGGGACGGCATTTCCTCCTAAAAACCGACCAGCAGAGCGTGGCATTCATGCTGAATAACAAACATACTGGGAAAGTCAAGAATGAGAAGATTTCGAGATGGAAACTTGAATTATCTGCCTATTCATACGACATCGTTTACCGTCCTGGGAGAGAGAATACTGTCGCTGATGCTCTGTCCCGAGTTTGCTGTTCCATGACTTCTGTTGACTTGCATAATCTCCATACATCATTATGTCATCCTGGAGTGACAAGGATGTACCACTGGGTTCGGAGTAAGAACCTACCCTTTTCAATGGACGATATTCGGAAGCTGACCTCTTCCTGTCCTGTTTGCAATGAGCTGAAGCCCCGATTCTTTAAAGGAGAAAAAGCCCATCTCATTAAAGCAACAAAGCCATTCGAGAGGCTCAATCTCGATTTTAAAGGGCCTTTACCAACACACCGCGGACGACCTTACATGTTGACCGTGGTAGACGAGTTTTCTCGTTTTCCATTCGCAATACCGTTGAAGGACATAAGCACTCCAACACTCATCGATAGTTTGAAGCCGCTGTTTTCGGTCTTTGGGATGCCATCATTTATACACTCAGACAGAGGCGCATCGTTCATGTCAAAAGAGTTCAAAACCTTCCTCCATTCTAGTGGTATTGCTACAAGCAGAACGACTCCATATAATCCACAGGGCAACGGCCAGGTCGAAAGATACAATGGCATACTATGGAAAACTATCCAGCTCGCGTTGCGTTCCAATAACTTGCGGATTGAAGATTGGGAAGACGTGCTGCAAGAATCTCTACATTCTATACGCTCCCTGCTATGCACCGCTACGAACCAGACGCCCCATGAACGTATGTTCGTTCATCCTAGAAAGTCGTCAAATGGAGAAGCAGTACCTTCTTGGCTCCTTGAACCGGGAAGGGTACTTCTAAAAAGACATGTGCGTACTAGCAAGTATGAACCTCTGGTTGATGAGGTTGACTTGCTGGAGGCAAATGCACAATACGCACACATAAGGCTCCAGGATGGCCGAGAAACGACAGTGTCAACTCAGCACTTGGCTCCCCTCGGGGAACAACCGAGAATGGAAGATGCCGAGCTGACGCCAACGCCATCAGATCCTATGCCAACACAAGAAGAGCATAAATCCTCAAGTACGGATGATGCTGAGTCGTTGCATCTTTCAGAGGAGCCACCGATTAGAAGGAGCGAGCGGGCTAGGAAACTACCCAGCTACTTGGAGGACTATGTTACACAGTGAGGCGGGGGTAAATGTGATATTACTCCAATCATTGTGATCACATGACTCTCATTTGTAATGATTGTTAGTTACCAACGTTGTAAATTATCTGAATTATTCTGATGTATAATTTTGCCGAATAAAGCCTAAGTTCAGGCTAGCTTACTTTATCACAAAGGCAAAATCTGAAAAAGATTAAAATTTGAAAATTTAAAAAATTGTTCATTTCCACTAAAATAAGTATACTTTTCACTAAAATATGAGCACACTTTTAGACCGGTTTTAGTTATTGAACCATCGTCAGTAACGAAAACAATACAGAGAAGTGAACATAATATGTAAATATTATGTAAAGTGAATGAAAGGTCGTAATGTGAAAAGTCGAATAGGATTGGTTGATACAAGGCCCCTCCCCTTGCACTCCCCTCCCAGGCGTAATAACCTGATGTAGATGTTAAGTTTGGAAGCAGCTGATAGTCAATCGCAGGCTAGATGGGGCGGAATTTACTGCACAGGATAAAAGGAAAACAGGATCGGACGAACTGTACGATTTACTGAAATTTCACTGTACCTACTCGTCATTAAATGTATAGAATGCCTCATTTCACACATTATTAAGTTGCTCTCATCGTACATTTCAAAAACTTTAATAAAAGATAAAAAATTACTAATAATAACCCTCGAAACTGAAAACGTAGGAGTGAAGGCGGTTTCTTCGTAAAAATGGAGGCAAAGGTCTTTTTGAAGTCTTTGAAAATTGGATTCGGAAATTCTTTTCAACCCAGTGCCTCTAGTCCCCGCACTTTATAGAACTATACCAATCAAGTAGATGAGAAAAAAAAGAAGGAAGAGCACTTCGCGGTACACCCCTCTCTTATGGTAGAGCGATGATAGAAAGATCAAAAGGCACCTTTTTCCCTCTTTTGAAAGTGGGAGTGAGCAAAAAACGATTTCAACATGCTCGCTTTCGTTCAGGCATTAGAAACGACCAGAGGAAATTTGATCAAGAAAAAAAAGCCTTTTGGAAATGATTTGAAGTGCGAATAATGCCACCAAACACGCAGTTAACACTACCGGGAAAGTAGAGTATACTCTACTCATACTTCTCATACATGAGAATAATCCAACCCCCACGACTTCCGGAAATTACGTGCAGATCGTCAATATTGCTCATACACTTGTTAAGCTTCCCAAAGCGGACCTAGACTAAGTTATAAGTCCTCTGTTAAACTTCTGAGCATAAGTCCTCCTATTTGGATCTTACAATAAGCAGTCGCTTGCTTCCTTTATATAAAGAATAAAAGATAATTAGATAATAAAACAACCTGTTCGCAACTTGACGTGAGTATTCGCTTGTACTGTTGTTCTTACGAAATAGGCAAGGCAGCTGAAACTTCAGGCGGGGGTTAGACAGCACAGGGTTAGAATTCAAAATTCTCTGAGTGGCAAGTGTTCCTTTGGTTATGGAATTCCGCAGGGAACCGTGTTGGGTCCCCTCCTCTTTTTGTGTTATATCAATGATATATTTGGTATTGACGCAGGGGGTGTAGTGACATCTTTTGCGGATGATACGGCAGTCATTATTAGTGGAGAAAACTGGGATGAGGTAGTGCAAAAGGCGACGGCTGGATTATGGGCCTGGGGAATTGTGGTTTAGAAAGATGGGCCTGATACTCAATTATAATAAAACAAAATTCATTGCGTTTGCAACAAGATCTGGTTTGGTACCGTCAATTGGTAGCATAAAATGCCATGTTAGTGAGGATTGTAATGAATGTGATTGTCCAACCATTGTTCAAACGACACAAACTACATATTTGGGAGTCAAAATTGATCAGTGCATGTTGTGGGATTACCATCTGTCATTTCTCAATACGAAACTGCGTAGGTTATTACCTGTTTGTTTTGAAGTTCGTGGCTTCATGTCAATAAAGGTTAAAAGAATTTTATATTAAATATAAAAATTTTGGCTTTAGCATAATCATTACTAGTTTACGGTATAGTTGCTTGGGGATCAGCATATCGAACAAGGTCTCAGTTGCTCTACGTAACTCAAAAATGCTTATTGAAAATTCTGTTAAGAAAGCCTATTGATTTTCAGTCAGTGGAGGTCTTTTGTGAGATGAAAGTTCTACCATTTCATGAATTGTACGAACAGACTACATTAATATATATATATTCAAAATGTATCTCTCTGGCCATTTCTCAATTTCTGACAATAACACAAGATCATCCGATAGACTTACTTTGCCTTTGCCTCGTCGATATACTTCGCTTGGACAAAGATTTTTCACTTATTATGGTGTCAATTTATTCAACACTCTGTCTCCAACTATATTCAAGTTGCCTATGTCACTGGCCATATTTAAGAGGAAACTAAAAGAACTCTATATAGCACGGTTAGGGAGCAATTGTATTCGAGAGTGATTTTATTTTTAAGAGTTTATTTTTGTTTGTTTTATCCCTAATAGAAGATATAAGATTTATTACTTTATACTTTCGTACGTGACTCCAACTCCCAGCACAAGATTACTTTCAGGGAGTTGTAGTGTTTAGTTGTACTTGTAGATGTAAAACAAAATTTTGTATTTCATGAATAAACGCATTTATTATTATAAAAAAAATAAATAAAATAAAATAAAAAAAATAAAAAATAAAAAATAGGGCATTGATAAATAAAATGCAGAGCTGTGTCGCTTACGACTACAACTAGGATCCTTGGAGGGTGCTTGCCAAAACCAGTAGCTGAGCCTGTGAGCGGAGGATGAACATTAGCAAATCCTGAGTGCGATACCTCCTGGGATGGAGTGAGGTTTCCTGGAAGGCAATTAGTCCATAGCCTGGGCAGGCCCTTGAGGTTGTTGCCAGCTGCAGGTCGATATTACAAGGGATAAAATTCAGGGAAGTCAAAAGGCCATACATTGTGCAAGAATCCGGTATCAGTCCAGCATCAGCAGGCAGTATTATTCTAAAAGACTCCAATGCTTGAACCTGGGATGGCATGATGGCAACCTAGACAGGTTGAAGAGACGCCTTAAACTTGCAGTACAAACTACTTGCCTCTCACATTCCAAGGAAATCATATGATCGTATCATACTACCATATTCCACCGAAAACTCACTTCTTCACATTTTGGATATAGCTTTTTCAAATTGAATTCGTCCTTTTACAAAATGAATTAGTCCATTTACAAAATGAATTAGACCTTTTACAAAATGAATTCGTCCTTTTCCAAAACGAATTCGTCCCTTTTCAAAATGAATTAGTCCTTTTTCAAAATGAATTAGTCCTTTTACAAAATGAATTAGTCCTTTTACAAAATGAATTCGTCCTTCATAAAGAGGGACCAAATCTTGAAGGTAATAAGGGCGGCGTCTGGGGCTCTGGAAAACGATGGCGGTAGGCATGCGGTCTTTATGCAAGGGCGCGGACATCTTCTACATGTCATCCCTTATCTCCCGCACATCTTCTCGACTATTCCTCGATTTTCTTCATGAGCTCGAAGTACAACTGCAAGGCTCAGGTTAGCTGCTCTATTTTCTCTTTTTTTTTCTTTTTTTTCATTTCAATTCACACGAACTTGTTAAATAATAATAATGATACTGTATTAGTAATCAATGTGGCTTTGTTTATGTTCTTATTAGTATACTTAATGTTTCAGATAACGTATTGTTGATGGACAACGCCAGGATCCACCGAGCACAAGCAATCCAGCAGTGGTCAGAATCAACCGAGATTAACATCAAGTTCCTACCCCCATATTCGCCTATGCTCAATCCAGTCGAGCAGGCGTTTTCGAAAATTAAAACCGTCGTTCGAGGGACACTTGGAAGTCCGGGAGAACATCCTTTGCGTGAAACAATAATAGAGGGTGTATCCGCGATCACCCCCGATGACTGTACCAACTTTGTTATGCATATGCTTTTCTTCATGCCTAGAGCAGCGTCAGGGCAGCCTCTACATTGAGATTAAAAACCGCTCTAAAAACCTTGTTATACGTTGGCTTTGTATGAAAGTCTTGCCAACTTTCCGTAAATTTCTTATATCAATTATTCCTTGTAAACTTTGTAAATTTCTTCTAGGTATTACATATTTATTAACTATGCAAACCAATGCAATAAATTGTTATTCTCCGAGAAAAGGTATCTGCATATCATTTGGTCCCTCTTTATGAAGGACGAATTCATTTTGTAATAGGACGAATTCATTTTGTAATAGGACTAATTCATTTTGTAATAGGACTAATTCATTTTGAAAAGGGACGAATTCATTTTGAAAAGGGACGAATTCATTTTGAAAAAGGACGAATTCATTTTAAAAAAGGACTAATTCATTTTGTAAAAGGACGAATTCAATTTGAAAAAGCTATATAATATATAGCTTTTTCAAATTGAATTCGTCCTTTTACAAAATGAATTAGTCCTTTTTTAAAATGAATTCGTCCTTTTGGGGTCAGTGCGTCGTGGGGTCAGTGCGAAAACTACCCAAGTCCAATTTTTTTGTAAAATTAGATATTAGTATCCAGGGAACAGTTTTCAACCTACCTTTCACTCGAAAGTATTGCAGAATATAGTATTGTATATAGTAACAAATGTTATGAACCATGGTACATTAAATAATTCCATATATTCGATTTTTCCGACAACCACAACATTTGAATTTGTGTTTTCCACAAAAATGAAAAAGTGGACTTGGGTAGTTTTCGCACTGACCCCACGATATACACCGTTGTTCCGGCCACCCATTTTGCGTATAAGCATTAATATTGACAATTCAAATTCTTGACATTGTTCCATTTTTCTCTCCTCCAATCTTCTACATTCTATTCTCTATGTTTCTTCATTTCGTGGGTAAACTTCTATATTCATATTTCTTTATTTCTATCCCCTGCTATCCTCCTACAAGCATATCCATGCGTGTAGGAGCATAGTTCTCCACAAGTAGTAATTCGCAGTAGTAGGTACCATTACGATGGAGGTTAACCATACCTTGGAGTCTTCCAGTTATTCTTCCTGGATTGGAACTCCATACTACTTTCAGTCCCCCTTTTTTTCCTATCAACAACAACCTGGCATACGTGGTGTTGTTTCAAGGTGGGTGTGTGGTGGTTTGCTGTGTATTCCCGGTTCCCGAGTTTTTCGTTCGACCACTCTGTGGATAGCCGGCTCTGTGAATGCAGTCCGTATACCCTCTGGGTGGGCAGCATTGCCTAACCTCCCCAGGACAAGGGAAAATTCAGAAATCAAGTCCTTACTACGGAACTTTATCTTCGTCATTCGTGTTCGTAGAAAAATCGTTCACCATCTCGCATTTATTTTGCACTTGTTCTTTGTATTTATGAGAAATTAATCCAGTAATACGGTGTTAAAGATGGGTAGCAAACAATAGGTAGAAATGTTTTGTTGTCACTTGGTTGATGGATTACCTACTTCTTATAACCGTTGGTAGAAAATTTTGATCGAAGATTAGCAAGATAACATTGTAGCATTGGACTTCAACGGAAGCTGAGTTATGCACATCATAGTCATAAGGCGAGTCCGGATTAGCAGAAGAACACGAACGACGAAGATAAAATTCCGTAGCAACGACTTGGTGGTAAGTAAATGGAAATCATTGCAAAATTACGTGACACATCGCCGCCTCCCAAAAAACGTGACTCTTTTGGCCAGTTAGCTCAAAGCAGAAAGCAACCCCGTTGGGGGAGGGGGGGGGGGGGTCGAGGCTCGAAGGGCCTAGTTTTTGAGTTATTCCTTTCAGTAGAAAACTACTTTTTGATGTGTCTGAGTTTTGATGTTCATTTGTGTCTTCATAATAAATATGTTTTAAATATGCTTCGGCATTCTTCTTCAAGTTTCGCACCGTATTAGGAACACTCGGTATAGTTTCCAGCAATACAACGTAATATCTAGGAACGCGGTAGCGTTCCGCCCCGCCAAGCAAAGAAGTTGAGAAAACGAACGGTGCCGAGTGTATGTTTACCGGACGTCACGAAACGCGTTTTCGAGGTATCCATATCTCGGCTCCTATTTGACCGATCAACTTGAAAATTAGTGTGGGTCTTCTTTGAGTGGATATTAGAAAGCCCTGAAAGTTTCAAATCGATAGGTCTAAAGGGAGCCGAGCTACTTAGATTGTTCTTCTCCTTCTTCTCCTTGTTCAGACAGGCTAGGCTGGAGCCTCTCCACGTTCACCGATTGACTTGAAATTTTGCATAGAGCTTCATTTAACCTTGAGACAGAGCCTTATATAAGATTTAACCCATTATCTCAACCCAAAAAAGTTTTAGAAACAAAAAAACAGAAACCTTAGGAAAATTCTGTCCACTTTGACGAGTCTACAGCCTGGGTAAAAGGACCAATCGACTTGCATTTTTTTACATACCTTCTTTATAGCATGGCTCAGTGCCATTTGAACGAAATAAGCCATTATCTCAACCCAAAAAAAATTAGGGACAAAAAAACTGAAATTTAGGGTAATTTAGGCTAATTATGGCCATATCTTGGCTCCTAGTAGACCGATCAACTTGAAATTTGGTATGGATCTTTTTGGTGTGGATAATAGAAAGCCCTGAAAGTTTCAAGTCGCTAGGTCTAAAGGGAGCCTAGTTATATAACTTCAAAACCCAATTACCATGTTTTTCTACTTTTTTCAGTCGGTCAAGGCTACAGCCTCTCCACCTTCGCCGATTGACTTGAAATTTTGCACGGAGCTTCGTTTCAAGTGTAGCAAGTGCCTTTTGAAAGATTCAAGTCGATATCTTTAAAGGGAGCCGAGTTATATAACTTCAAAAACCCGGTTTTTCGCCCTTACCTGTTCTTTTTCTCCTTAATCAGTTAGGCATTTCCACCTTCACGGATTGACTTGAAATTTTGCACAGAGCTTCGTTTCAACATCAGACAGTGCCTTTTGAAAGGTTTAACCCAAAAACGTTTAGAAACAAAAAACTGAAATTTAGGCTAATTTTGGCAACTTTGACGAGTCTACAGCCTGGGTAACCGGAGCAATCGACTTGAAATTTTGCATAGACCTTCTTTATAAAATGAACCACTTCAACAACAAAAAGATGTGATATCCCCCCAAAAAACACTCCGTGTAAAAATCACCCCGCCTCGCAAATATCATTCTTCAGAGGCCGGAAAAAGTTATGATATCCACTTTCCCCGCCCGCCCTTTTCCTCATTAAGGAGCTAAGTATAATGAAAAGCTTAACCACTTCACAAGCACCGTACCCCTTTCGAAATCTCCCCTTGGCGCTATTGCGAGACGTTTTTATTACTTCCACAAACAACTAATACTTGTATAAAAAGTTTGTAGTATTGTTATTACTTTCACTACCTACAAACCTGATCCTCCTTCCCCTAACCACCACCATCAAGTATTAGTTGCTTGTGGAAGTAATAAAAACGTCTCGCAATAGCGCCAAGGGGAGATTTCGAAAGGGGTACGGTGCTTGTGAAGTGGTTAAGCTTTTCATTACGCTCCTTAATGAGGAAAAGGGCGGGCGGGGAAAGTGGATATCATAACTTTTTTCCGGCCTCTGAAGAATGATATTTGCGAGGCGGGGTGATTTTTACACGGAGTGTTTTTTGGGGTTATATCTACGTCCCGAGGGATTCAGTTTGTATCATTTACCCGAAGGAAATTGAATTTTCCGACTCGAAAGTTGCTGAAAAGGGCGAGCGATATTATGGAAGGCTCTTTTCAGATTTGACGAGGTTCCAATTAAACTTTGATGAAGCTCCGTCAATTAAAATCCCCTCAGGGAAAGCGATTAAGACGTTGCGATCAGAAAATTGAATGCGAAAGAGAGGGGAAAAAACCGAGTTAATTACCTCGAAAATTAAAAGGAGTTAAACTGATTATGAACCACTAATCTGGTTTTCTATTGTCAACTGAGTGGTTACTAATACAAATTACCTTGATAACCACAAACTAGTGTGCACGATCAGTGTTGCCAACCTGTAATCAACAAATATAGGGTCAAGCCACTGTACCATGGAACACGGTACACTTTTTACGCACCGAGCGCGCCGTGGCTTAGCTGCACCTCTACGATCAATTTACGACCACCGTAATAGGAAAGTTCTGAAACGCACATTGCAAATAAAATATTGATTTTGGACAACAAACTTCTTTCTTCTCTGGAAAACTGACTAAGTAGTCCCATTACCAGTGAGGGCTGGAAAAGGAAATCATTTCTGGAATCCAAATATTATTTGAAGACTCATCAGAAGAGACATTGTTTAAATAGAAAACATCAACATGATGTGCCAGCGGCAACTGATGAATATATTCTTGAATATCTTATACATCTAGGTAGGCACATATCTCACAATTCATCACCAATCAAATACCTGTTAACGTAAACCTTACATCTGTCTTAATGGAAACCAGAATAAATTTCGAGTTGCTTAAGGAACTTCGGTGAGAGCTTGAACCATCTCCACGTACAAGTCGATACCCTCAAGGAACTGGTCTTCGGGGATGTACTCGTTGTGGTCGTGGAGGAGAACAGGAGTGTTTTTCATAGGCGTCAATCCAAACGCTAAAATTCCTTGCTAAAATACGGAAATCAATAAGCGACAAAAAAAACTGTTTTTCTTATATATTTTTTCGTGCTGAATTGAAATCATCAATCTGATTTTCTCCAAAACGTATACATATTCCACAGACTCAAAAAATTGAGTAATAGTTCAAGCGGACGTAGGTGAATTTGAACAAAGAAAGTCAGTCACAACTTGATTTGTACTGGGATGTGGATTTTGTGATATCCTACTATGGTACACGTGAATAGCAATTATACTAGTTAATATGGAATTTCCTCTTCCTCGGTCATCGACTGTGTTGCAAATCGGCACCATACCATATTCTCACCGTACTCATACCATTCCATACGAATTTCTTTCCTACCATACCATACTGTACTATACCAAATCATACATACAATAATATACCATACCACACTCATACCATGTCATACAAACCGAATGAATATTGAAATGTCATCCATTTCTGACCTATATTTAATATTTCAAGTATCAAGCTCATCATCAAAATTAATTTGTTTAAACAAATAGGTATTATTTAAACAATTTTACAGACAAGAAACCGAGTGAATATTGCATTGTGATCCAGTTCTGACCTATTTTAAAAATTTCAAGTCAATAGCTCATCATCAAAATTTAATTTGTATTATTACAAAAATGTATTATTTAAACAATTTTACAGATGAGAAACCGAGTGAATATTGCAATGTGGTCTATCCCGGACTCACGGTTAAAATTTCTAGACTGTAGTTTACCGGGAAGATGTAAAAAGGTAGTTTTATTCTGGGCGTCTGGGGGTTGGGTCACATAACGGCCGTTCTCGACGCGAAAGTTTAGTGTTTTTCCTAAAACTTTGCGCACTCACTGTGAACGAACGGCTGGTCGCACAAAAATCCAATTGGTCTTAAAAGATTCGTAATTTTTCAGGTCATTCAAAGGTGAACTAAAATGTACACGGTTCAGTTAAATATTTGGAGATAAGACATCGTCGAAATTTTAAATTTCGTTTTGAACCCCTTCCCCTTGACCTAGGGTTATGAAAAGTTTCGAGGATCATTGTGGGGCTGGTCCAAACCCAGAAACCAAATTTCGTAATTTTAGCTCAACGCTAACTGGGCAAAGTGGCGCGGACGGCGTACGGACGGATTTTGGTTTATTATCTTCGATAATGAACCATTGGAATCGCCCAAAGAAAAATTTTTTTTAACCCCCCCTCAAAATTTGTTGGTTTACGTTTCAAGATACGTAGATTCAGAAAATCGAATAAAAAAAAATCCGTCCGTCTGCCGTACGCCGTCCGCCTTCCGCGCCACTTTGCCCAGTTAGCGTTGAGTTAAAATTACGACATTTTTTTTATGGGTTTCGACCAGCCCCACAATGGTCCTCGAAACTTTTCATAACCCTAGGTCAAGGGGAAGGGGTTCAATACGAATTTTGAATTTTGAAAATTTCATATCTCGAAAAATTCATATAGAACGGCATGTTTTTTATTTCATTTTTAGATAGAGTTTGTTCCGTAGAATTTTTTAAGACCATCCGCAGCTTTGTACGACCAGCCGTTCGTTCACAATGACGGCTCAAAGATTGTGCCTCACAACACGATCGTGAATCAAACTGTTGAAATACAGGTCCATTTTCATACTAACAAGCTCTTTGGAACATCATATGGCTTAAGTGATTTCGAGTTTGTTGTTCTGAGGTGCGTTTCGTGCTACGGAAATGAAGGTAATTTCGAATGTTTGTTGGTAGGTACTTCTTTTATAGAAAAGTTATTACCGACGTAGTATTAAAAACCTCAGAATTATATAGTATTAATTAATCATAATTAATAATAATTATTATTAATAATAAATACAAATTATTAATACCTAACAATAAATATATAATAATTTTCACTAGGTACTTGATAAAATTGTTAATAATTAGTGATAATTGATAATAATAATTAATCTAACATTTAGGATCTAGACATTTAGACCTAGTG
Source organism: Stenodema calcarata (assembly GCA_963920205.1). Lineage (NCBI taxonomy): Eukaryota > Metazoa > Arthropoda > Insecta > Hemiptera > Miridae > Stenodema > Stenodema calcarata. Next base: position 20,456,463 of record OY986062.1, read on the forward strand.
ATCTAGACAGAAGGGTGATCTGTACAAAGAAGATAATGAACCGTTGTTTCAAATCTGAAATACATGGAGCTTCAACTGGCTTTTTACGTTACAGAAGATTAATGGGATCAGTCTTGATACCTTGATCATAGTAACTATCATAGTATCATACAACACAACTGTTGTGTTGTATGATACGCGTCACCTACATCATTACGTACTTTTGACATTTTATGTCTTTACTATGGCACATAACTCAAAAAGTGTGACATTACAGTGTGACGAAGAAAGTGTTATGAAATGTTTTAAATTAAATTAAATGTTTTTATTAAATTTTTTAAATTAAATTAAATTTTAAATTAAATGTTTTCAGAAATTTTCTAATGATTTTCACGTACAACCGATTCGTTGCTACGGAACTTTAACTTCGCCAGTTATCATCGTACACAAATCGTTCACCACTCGATGGATAGCTCTCGATTTACCTAACAATATTACGTTAACCACTGCGGTGTGCGTGGCCGACAAGCTGCGGTATGAGCGTGATTGTTTAAATAATTGTTCACAAACAGGTGATCATTCTCAATAATTTATATAACAATTTTTAAATTAAAAAAAAAATGAAGTACGTGGTGTGGGTGAGGGAGGGGGCGCAAAGACATGAAATGTCCCTCGTGGTTGCGTACTTGTACGAAAGCTGTACATGTCATAGGCTTTGACGTACAAGTTGGCCTCCTGCCAGCCGTCTAACGTTATAGGCTCGTGCGTCATAGGCTCTGACGTACTAGTTGGCCTCCTGCCAGCCGTCTCACGTCATAGGCTGGTGCGTCACAGGCTCTGACGTACTAGTCAGCCTCCTGCGAGCCGTCTGACGTCATAGGCTCGTGCGTCATAGGCTCTGACGTATTAGTTGGCCTTCTGGCAGCCGTCTGACGGCATAGGCTCGTGCGTCATAGGGTCTGACGTAGTAGCCCGCCGGTCGCTTGTGTTCTGACGTGATCTGAGGGAAAGGGTGAATCAAGGGAACAAATTTTTCCCGTTGGTGTCTGGACTCGGTCCTGTTTCTTTCGATTATGAGTCGAGTACTTAACCTCGAGACTTGAATTGATTGATTGATTGATTGATAAGATTTTATTGGCATAAAGCATAGGTTCCCAACCTGGGGTACGCGGTACGAAATTTAGTGGTTTCTGGGTTTGGACCAGCCCCACAATGATCCTCGAAACTTTTCATAACCCTAGGTCAAGGGGAAGGGGTTCAAAACGAAATTTAAAATTTCGACGATGTCATATCTCAAAATATTTGACTGAACCGTGTAAGTTTTAGTTCACTTTCGAATGACCTGAAAAATTACGAATCTTTTAAGACCAATCGGATTTTTGTGCGACCAGCCGTTCGTTCACAGTGAGCGTGCAAAGGTTTAGGAAAAACACTAAACTTCGCGTCGAAAACGGCCGTTACGTGGGTCAACGCCCAGAATAAAACTATCTTTTTTCATCTTCCCGGTAAACTACAGTCTAGAAATTTTAACCGTGAGTCGGGGTTAGACCACATTGCAATATTCACTCGGTTTCTCATCTGTAAAATTGTTTAAATAATACCTTTTTGTAATAATACAAATTAAATTTTGATGATGAGCTATTGACTTGAAATTTTAAAAATAGTTCAGAACCGGATCACAATGCAATATTCACTCGGTTTCTTGTCTGTAAAATTGTTTAAATAATACCTATTTGTTTAAACAAATTAAATTTTGATGATGAGCTAGATACTTGAAATTTTAAATATAGGTCAGAAATGGATGACATTTCAATATTCACTCGGTTTGTATGACATGGTATGAGTGAAAAGTTAAGTAAAGTAAAGTAAGCAACCATTTCAGGTTGAATTTTCGTCCGACTGCCGTTTTTTTGGCGTCGCGGACGTCATCGGCTGTCCACCTAGGTGGATCACATGGTATGAGTATGGTATGGTATATTATTGTATGTATGATTTGGTATAGTAAAGTATGGTATGATAGGAAAGAAATTCGTATGGTATGGTATGAGTACGGTGAGAATATGGTATGGTGCCGATTTGCAACACAGTCTGGTATAGACAGAAGGGTGATCTGCACAAGGAAGATAATAAACCGTTGTGTCAAGAATTTGCAGAGTTTTTTTTATTCGATTTTCTGAATCTACGTATCTTGAAACGTAAACCAACAAATCTTGAGGGGGGGTTAAAAAATTTTTTTCTTTGGGCGATTCCAATGGTTCATTATCGAAGATAATAAACCAAAATATATTTTGATTATGGTGTTGCATTTTGATTTTTGATGTTTAAATAAATAGGTAGATTTTGATAAGTAAATAAATAAAACGCATTTGCTGACCTGTCGAAGGAATCTCGAGTCGGTGCCGCCACAAAAGGCGCTTATTACATATTTATGGCCCCTGAAAAACGGAGAAAATGTGAGTAACATTATATGAATGATGATCTTTTTGAATGCTATTCCAGTTTCCACCATTTTTTGATTCACTCAAGTTTTATGGACTGGTTGTTGAATACACTGGTGATAAAAATAGTGTAATACATTTTGCCTTAGTTGATACCACCGGGGGAGAAATTTCTGCAACTAATTATTTTAGTAATATTGATAGTCTCACATTTTTTCCAAAGTCTCCCTGTACGGCTTCCAAAACGGATTGCTGTCATCGACTGGTGTGGGTGACAGTTGTGGGCTTTTCCTCATGAACTCGAGAGTTGTTCCTTCGCCAGCTTTCTCACAAACTTCCTGAATTGGACATCAAAGTCGTGCGGGGATTATCTATTCTAGAAACGTTCTATCAGTGGTGGGATTGTGGAGGAGATGGACAACATATGAACAGCCCTGACTGACCAAGGGGCGGGACAACCTACTCACTTTGTTCAGTGACAATTGCAGCCAAGCAGATGCAAACTCTATCAACAGGTAGAATGACAAACAAACGGGTTGGAAGATGGTTCGATGGAAGAAGGATATTACCATTTGACTCAATTTGACTGGGACGATCACTGATTAAATCCTCCTGACTTTTGTCACCCATTGAGTCATGCGTCCAAATTTACAGATTGGAAAATAGCAATCGTCGTTGTCAGAACAGTACTTTAACGAGCCTTAGCTAACCCTGACCATTCAGAATGACCTTGAAATTTCCTAACACAATGACAGCAATTTAGCTAGGAGTACACTTGATACCTCCAACCATCTCAGCAAAGCATCCGGGTCTTCCGAAACTGCAAGCCGGATATCGAATTCCATGATTAGGCAGTCGGGGACGACATTGTTTTGGACGCCGCCCTGAAAATTATTAGACCAAGTTAATGTAAATCGATAATTGAATATTCCTCACTAAAAATGGTTTGGATTTTAGAGAATAATGATAGAGATCGCAGAATCACACTCATGAAATTGATGTAATTAAAGACCGAGTCCGAACACCCGTCTATGTTCATTTTATGTTAGCGAACTTTCGAAGAAAAGGAAGCTATTGTTCTCGGTCCAAAATGTTTAAAACTCGAATTTCCCAAACATTATCATACCATAATCCGTTTCAGACCATCCTGCATTCACTGCCAAAGACACCAAAAATCCAGAGATAAAAAGTTCAAATTTGCACGAAAAATCTGTCTTGGCAATCGAAAGGCTACGTTCGTACAGGGTCCGAATCGGGCCACTCTAAGGGTGTGGGGAGGGGGGGATTACACATGAATTCCCATAATAAATTTCAAAGGGTTTTTAAACGCTAAACACGATGGTGAAGTCAGCATTGTGATATCTTATTCCGTTCCCTAACTGAAGACACGTGGTTGTTAAGTGAGATGTTCTTCAGTGTTCATCTGCTCTATTCTTATAATTGATAGCGTCGAAAAATCTATAAACTGAGAGGGGAAATGGTGAGTAAGGGGGGGGGATTACTTATAAATTCCCAAAATAAAACCGTCCGACAAGTGACTCCCCATTTCAAAGGGTTTTTAAACGCTAAACACGATGGTGAAATCAGAATTGTGATATCTTATTCCGTTCTCAAACTAGAGCACTTTGAAGATGAAGACACGTGGTTCTTACGTGAGATGTTCTTCGCGGTTCATGTGCTCTAATCTGGTAACTGAATGAGATATCGCAAATCTGACATTACCATCGTGTTCAGCGTTGAAAAATCTATAAGCTGCAGTGCACAGAAAACCCTACTATACTACGTAGTGCTACTCGGCAAAAAAAAGGAGACCAACATTTGTTATAAAACCAGTAAAATGGAGGCATTTTACATAAAACCTCTTCCCTTCGAAAATTCGCTTTTATAGCCATGCAGAGTAATGGGTTTTTTTTGAAAAGTTATACAGGAGAGCGTAAAAACGAACGCCGGACCAAATTTTTCGCAAATCGGCAGCTTTGGTGTAACATAGACGTTTGTTCCACGGCTTGGGAGTTGGTCAGCTGGAATAATCCAGTGAATTCCAGTTGATTCACCATCATCAGGGCTTGGGTGTTAAAGCGAGGATAAACCAAAACAAGAGTTCATCGATGAGTGCTCATGACTAGTCGCATTACCTTGGCTAGCGTGAGGTTGAATGTTGTCACATCTCCCATAACAGTCATCGGCTCCGGATGCCCTTGTATTTTCATTTGTTCTTCCGCCCTCCGTTTGTAGATATCGCTGAGGACTACGCTCATTTTTTCAGCTGCTGTATTCACGTGAAGAAGCGACCCATGGCCGGCTGGGCCTCTGCAGATTATCCTTAAACCTGCGTCAAAAACCTCGTTCTGCACGAATCAAAAATGGAATTTGAACCTGTCATTTCTATAAATAACACTTGGAGAGCAGATGTACTTATATCAAACGATAGAGGGATGGCAAACGTAGATCTTTAACAATGATCAGACCAACGTGGCCCTTTTGGGTCATAATGTAAGGTCACATGTTAATTGTTGGAAGGTTTTGTTGAATGGTGTTTACCTGAGATACCACAGATTCATTCTATGGTTGATTGTATATAATACACAAACTACAACCACACGTTTCGTATCAATAACGATAATTGTTTTTACAATTTGGGGGCCGCTCCGGGATTCCTTGGAAATTATAGAGGGGAAATTTTTTCCTCGGTCGTAGGGTCCCCAGCGCTCATGCCTACAATGGGTAGTGCCAACGTCGGGAGTCGATCAGGTATTGAGGCAATGCCATGACCGGATGCCATGACTGGGGGAAATTTCGACTCTTGCAACTGTAGAAACTGCAGTGTTCTATTATCGACTCAGGAGGAGAAGGCGAATAGCCGGAAGGTGTTAGGTACACCCATACCTGGAGACGACCGCAACTCCAGGTTATGTGCGACTCCACTTAAGAACCATTTCTGTGACTTCTTCCATGGTGTGACTCAAACCTCTCTAAAACCTCACCTACCTTTCCTGTGCTGTAGCTCAGCCTGGGACTGTTCTTCACACATTACTTCGGGCTGAGTCTTCGGGAGTCCTCTTGACTCTCCTTCTCTTTATACTCGAAAGAAGTATTCAGACGGAGTTGTTAGTTGCTTCAAAACATATATCGGCTATCCCATCTGGGCGCGAGCGGGACCTTTTTTCTCGAGATCCTGAAGGGTATTAGAACATATTGCAAAATGTCCCGCTATCAATCTCTGGATTAAAAATGATTTTTCCATGTAGAAAACATGGAGGGTCATGCATCCATGTAGATACCTATCACATCGTAGAGGTTGGGCCATAGTCTTCTCTACTCTGCTGCTGATGATTTTAGATCAAGAGCCAATGAAGGTAGGCAACCAGCATTGCGCCCACCCCCAACCATGAATTAGTTCCGCGCCCCGAATACAGTGCAGACATTTCGATTTCAATCATTCATTAGTTGAACGGTACAAGTCAGACAACAAAGGAATATCAGAAGCGACTGCGTTCTACTACTCTGTTTTCATAAACTTACCCCATTTCGCGCGTTCGTCGTTGTAAATGATGAAATGGTCCGAATTACTTGGGACTCCTTCGTCCAAAGAGAATCCGACGTTCAAATTTTTGAATTCTTCAGTTTCTGCAAACTCTTTCATTCCTTCCACTCCTCCAACTTCTTCCTCTATCGAAAAAGATTTCAATTAAGATTGTATCCTCAAGTTGGGAAACAAAACTTTTCCTTGGAACGTTGTTATTACGTTCCTTCGTCGTTTACTTCAAACAAGAGAAAAAAAAATTAGTGAATAACTTGGACGTAATTGAATGAGGGCATTAGGGATGTCAAATTAAGTAGGTACCTACATCAAATTTACGATTACGGGAACCCAACGTAAGCTTAGATATTGAATCCGAATACGACGAAGTAAGAGATCGTATTCTTCGTACTGATCACCCTTCTGTCAAGATCACTGTTCTTTATACAATACCTTGCCCTGTAATAATTGCAGTAATGCAAAACACTGTAAAAACAGTGTTCGTTTGAGAAGGTGATCATGTAACTGGGTCAGTAACTTATATTATGTCGTTTAATTTATGAAAACAAACTACTTTATTGTTCTTCTTATGGGGCTTACATGGGTAGCGTACACAAGACAGTACGACCGACAGTACGAACGTAAACTAAACCCACGGTAAGAAACAGTTGGGGAAGAGTTTGTAGCGTTCTTAGATCTCGGATGGTCTCGCTGAAACTATTTCTCCATCGCCGGTATATCAGAATATCTTCCTGCCTCCTCGAAACCCCTCTAAACTATTTACGTAAGCTTATTTACCTGGAACGAAAGATAGGATAACCGTTCTAGTAGGCTGAAAAGCCTGCTTCTTCATCCTTTTGATGGCCTCCAAGTATTGAATTCCAATGCTTTTCATGTCCTGGGCACCTCTGGCGTATATTTTCCCGTCGACAGTCTCTGCTGAGAACGGATCGCATCTCCACTTTTCCTGACAAATAAAAATACGCCTATTTATAATAATAGCTCAACACACAAATGCTGATTAATTGAACAATTGATTTACAAGATATAGGTAACAAATTTGCCAACCATCATCAGATAGATCAAATATTTTGCAGACCACGACCCAAGTGACGACGTGACAGAGGGCGGAAGCGAGCAGTTCAAGATGTTAACCATTTTTGACGTAAAACGGGGCGAGTTGGTGGGGAAAACATTGAACTTGAGTTCAAATTCTCGTCAAACAGCAGAGTGACGGTAAAGTTTTTCGTTATTTTTTTGGTTTTGGCCACCATTTGTGCAAACTTTCAAAAATTGAAATAATCGAAGATTATTGAAAGTAATGAACTAATATAAGTGGACTGAAATAGCACTACGGTCCGATGTCTCGTGGCTCAATTTTTGGTTATAACTTGGGAACGTTATGCTGTACGTAGCCGCGCAACGGAAGTTTCGTACGTAGCTGGCAGGTGCATGCCAAAAGGTAACGTACGCTGTACGGCCATACCGCATAGAACACACCGGTTCTCTTCCGATCACTAAAGTTACCCCGGGCGTGGCTAACCACGGGAGGATGTTGACTGCCTCGGAACACCGTGTGGTGTTGGCATTCATTCATTGTTGCTCAATTTAGCTACAATGATCTAATAGGTACCATGAGGCTCAATGTTTGTTGTTTACATGTGATCTTTCCATGATTTTGTGAGAGTTCCCCACAAGGGCGTAGCCAGACTAATTTTGGTAATTCAATAATAAGTCAATCTAATTCAGACTAATTTTGGTAATTCAATAATAATTCATAATTCGATAATAATTCAAAATTAGAGGGTTTACGTTTCAAGATACGTAGATTCAGAAATTGGAATACAAAAAATAAATCCGTCCTTCCGCCGTACGCGGCATTTTGCCCAGTTAGCGTTGTGCTAAAATTACGAAATTTTGTTGACGGGTTCGGACCGAGCCCAAAATGATCCTCGAACGATCCAGATATTCCGGTTATAATCTAAGGGTTCAAATGAAAGCTGTTGACGAGAAGATTTGAAAAATTAATGTTTTTTGAACCCTGGGGTCCCCCCCCCCTCCCACGCTGGGATTCGGGCAGGGAAATTTCATTGCCATTCCTAAGCTGCGCTACTCAGCTGCTCAAAAGTTTTCTTATTTACCAAGGAATTTTGTCATTCATTGGATTCTCGCTGGATGAAAGAACTTGCATCCAGGACAAAAAAGCACAGTCAATCTGTCCTTAGAGGCAATTAATAAGAATGCGGGCTGGCTCCTTATTGGTAGCATGTTATTAGTTTCACCAGAAGAACCTATTATTTTTCTTTTTTTTATTACTTATTTTCTTCTTTTTTTACATTTTTCTGTGACTTTTTTTTAGTAATTTAATAAGGCAGACTAGTGTGATGTTGGTTTCATGTTTGTATTAAATACAAATATTGTAGACTCATCCTCCACCACGGGCTTGCCCATATGGAGGATTATCAACAACATCAGTCAATAGTGGTTACTTGCCTCGTGTGTGGAGTCAAGTGAGCCATTCAGTCTCTAACTGGTCAAAAACCCGAGTTACCAACTGGTTTAGTTCTTTCCATTGCATAGGACCCATGTGCATAGGACCTTAGTACTCGCTTTAATAAGAGAATGCTTACTTTAACAACTGGTACAACGTCCATATGAGAATTTAGTAATATCGCCGGTAGAGATGGATCTTTCCCTTTCCATGTGATTATTAATACTGGCTTCTTGGGCAGGCCGTACGTTGCCAGTGGTAGATCCAAAATCGCCGCTTCCCTTTTAAAAAACTCAACGCAGGGATCTGAGGAAACCATTGCTCATAATTATTATTATTATCAGTATTAATATTCATTTTATTTTCAATTGAAAGATTGTACATAATTTCTATCAATAAACGTTCTCTATTTTGTTGAAAGATCAAGATCTCCTTAGGTATTAGGTATCCCCTTAGGTGGGGAAAACGTGAAAGACCCAATTATTCAGCATGATTCGATTAGCGAATTTTCGGAGTATCCTTCGGCACCGGTGGTGGAGGGGAATAACACGTAGAAAACAAACATTACATTTAGGAGCGTAGCGTGGCTCTGGACAATGGGGTGCCGCACTCAAAAATCCCCTCCCCCCCACACACACTTCCCAACTCTCTCACCCAAAAAGAGAAAAAGTGAAGCAGTTCTTAGCGAGCTGTTTGTTCAAAGGAATTGTATGATGTTATTTCATAAAATTCATATAATAACTATATTCTTATAATTAATTATTGAATTATTCATAAAATTCCCCTGCAAACAGCCAGTAAGTATACGTTTCTTGCAAACCCCTGCAAACCTAAAAACGTTTCTCGGAGACAACCACGTTTATCAATATATCTAACGACTGTTGAGAGCTGGGACAGAAAACTAACGTCTTATGTTTCACCTAACAAGATTAAGATGAATACTGACTTGGCTAGATCAGATTTAATGTCATCTAGAATGTCTATAGCTATAGCATCATTCTGGGTGGCAGGGGAGGTCCCTTTGAAAATTGATGGCGTTTTCAAATGATATTCCAATGGCTGGTCGTAATCTTTTAGGAAATTTAATAACTCGAGGTAATTTCCTTTGTTATGATAAGAGGAAGAGGCAGTTCCTGAAAGGCAGTTCCTGTTTAGCCAAGAAAAGAATGCAGTCAATAAGCCGAACAATAATCTCCCTATTTTTTTTACGTTCACATTATGAAGAGAGATTTGTGCAGTTTGTTACACATCCAACAAAAGATTAATACGAGGGCTCTTACCGAATTTTAGTAAAGCAAGAGAGGAAACTATGTGCAAATATCTAAGCTGGTGCTTTTGAGCAGCTTTTTTAAAGTTTGTAATACTAGAAAAGCCGCTAGGTACACCAAGAAGTATTTTCAGAGGAACACAAAATGCATGGGAAACAAAATAGAAGGTTTTTGAACTACACCCTGTTTTTGAACTACACTGGTATCTATTGTAGTTCTCAACATTGTCGAGTGTACTCACAATTTTTTTATTTTTTATTTATTTTTTTTTTTTATTTATTGTGTTCACACAGCATAGGACCAAGGCCCCCTAGCGCCATGTACCTATGTATTAGTAAGATATAATTAATTAAATGGCCGTCAAAATACAATTGAAATAAAATTTACTTGATTATCAAAAAAAATAAATCAGGGTTCGTGCCGATTTTCAATTTTCAATTTCCCTGACTTTTCCCTGATTTCCAGACCAAAAATTTCGATTTTTCCCTGACTTTTCACAACGTTTCAGGATCCCTTTTTTTTTTTTTTTTTTTTTTTTTTGTTAAAGGGGGCTTTGATAGGCTTATGCCTTTGGTCACGTAGACCTCGAAGTGGGTCTATTGTGACATTATACCCCTGTTCCTACACTACAACATTTGTAGTGAGGAGACAGTTTACAGCCTCCTCCCGGATGAAGTGGAGCAGGCTGTTGTCATCGATTTTTGCAACCTCGGAGGGACTGAGGATGCCCTTACCAAGATGCTTAAATCTTTTGTATGCAAGCGCTGGACAGTTACAGAGTATGTGTTCTGCTGTCTCTGGCTCACAGTCACAAAGTCGACAGTCATCTGTCCTGCATATTCCCATCTTTTTGAGGTGGTACTTGACTGGACAGTGGCCAGTTAGGAGGCCTGTGACGGCCTTTATGTCCTTCCGGCTGAGGGAAAGGAGAGCCCTGGCTTTCCTTCTGGAAAAGCGTACGAACTGCTTGGCTTGTCTCATTTTTGGAGCGCTTTGCCAATGCTTTGTTCTCTGCTTGTCAACCCACTTCCCCACTTCTCGGGCTATAAAGCTCTCCGTGATGCCAAGGAAGGGTTCTGGTCCAATTGGGTTTGACGTGGATGCCTGTTTGGCGAGGCGATCCGCCTCTTCGTTGCCTTCTATGCCCTCCTGACCCGGCACCCACAGCAGCGTCAATTTGTTGCCATGGGCAGCCATCTTGAGGGAGTTTAGGCAGCTCCAGGTGAGCTTTGATTTTATGGAGAAGGCCGAGATGGCCTTTAATGCTGCCTGGCTGTCTGATAGAATATAGATCTTTGCGCCCTTTAGTCTTTTCCTGGCGATCTCCTGGGCACAAATATCTATTGCATGGGTTTCCGCTTGAAAGATGGTGGCCAAGGCCCCAAGGGGCTTAGACAGGCTAAATCTGGGGCCTTTTATCCCCAGGCCTGCTTTTTCATCCATCACCGACCCATCTGTGAACCACAGCAGTGATCCTGGCCCTAATTGAGGCATGCCTCCTTTCCAGAAATCACGATCTTTTATTATTACTCTGAATGGAAGATCAAAATTCATCCTCTCTGGCATTTTGTCAGAGATTGATGAAGCCACTGGGTCTACCTTGACAAAGTCAAGGATGGACGCGTGGCTATTTTTCCTGGCAGGGTGTTTTATTACTCCTGCTTGCAGCATCCTCATGGCCCCCAGGTAGGCCACCCTCTGTATGTGGAGATGGAGGGGTTCAAGGTCAAGTAAAACCTCTAGTGCTGCAGTAGGGGCTGTTCTCATTGCCCCTGTTATTCCAAGGCAGGCCTGTCTTTGGAGTTTTGTAAGTTTCTCCACAGCCGTTGCCTGACAGGTTTTCTGCCACCATACCGTTGAGGCATAGGTGACCATGGGTCTGACAATGGCTTTATAAGCCCAGTTGGCCCTCATTCAGGATCCTTTAAACAGTAACGTTTTGCATGAATCGAAAATTTTAGATGCGCAAATGAAGAAAAACAATATAAGGAACAAGTTTTTTTTATTCATAAAAAACGAAGTTTACTTAAAACAAAGTAAGAGATAGAATCACAAGATAAAACACATAAAAGTTTTGAGTACGTGGTTTACATAAACCATACCTTACAAAGGTAAAGGGGTTTTCGACGCGTATCATGGATTTTTCGCAATTCTGCACCCGATTTGAGATTTTTCCCTGACCAAAATCCAATATCCCTGACTTTTCCATGACTTCCAGTGCCCATTTATATTTCCCTGACTTTTCCATGACTTCCCTGACTTCCCTGACCGGCACGAACCCTGTAAATAAATAAATAAATAAAAACTTACCTACTTACATCGCAGATTTTTGTTTTGTTTTGTTTTTTTAACTGGTAAGAAACACAAAATTTACTCAAAGAAGAGATGTGCTGGAGATAAAAGAAGTGCTGGAGAGAAACCAGAAAGAAAGAGAAGAACAAGAGAAGAGGAGAGAAGAAAATGAAAATGGTGTAGTCATAAATCAGCAAAATGTGCTTTCAGTTCCGTGCTGAATTGCCGGAAAGAGGAGATAGAGCGTAAACGAAGAGGGAGACCATTCCAAAGTCGCGCTCCTTCTACAGCAAAGGAATTTTTATAAAGGGTTGAGTGGAATCGATGCTGAGAGATAAGATGCAGTCTGGTGGATGTGGTTAGGCTGAACATATTTTCCAAGTAGGAAGGGAGTACATTGCTGGGGGTGGTGTGAAGGATCTTGTGAACTAAGATAAGGCGCCTAAAGGCATAAAAGTGTTCCAGAGTCATACCCAACAACTCCTTACTTCTGTGAGATACGTGATTTCACGAGATTTCAAATTGAAAACATATCTCAAACATGCATTATGCGCCACAGTCAGCTTCCTAATATTTTCAGCAGAAAGGGAGCCCGAAAATACTCTGTCGCCAAAGGAAAAATGTGGGAGGACAAGTGATTTTATTAAATGCAATTTCAAATATTGGGGGGTGTAATATTTAAAGCTTTTGAGGGAATAAAGCGCTCCATAGATTTTTCTGCACATGGCACTCACTTGTGAGTCCCATGACAGATCATTTTGTATAATCATGTCTAAATTCCTCACTTCGTCACAATAGTCAATACTACTATTATTTATACAGAGTGGTAATTTGTTCTTTTCGAATGGCGTTTTATACAGAACTATAGCTTTAGTTTTGTTGGCGTTAATTTTTAATTTATTAGCTTCGGAATACCTATTTATTTGTTCAAGTTCATTGTTGATTAGTGGCAGAGTTGAAGGGAGATCATCTGGTTTGCATTGAAAGTAAATCTGGTAGTCGTCAGCAAAATTTGCAAAATTAAATTATATTTAATATAATATATTTATGTTGTTTGGCTAGTGTGACCGACGAAGGGATGTCATTAATAAATATACTAAAAAGGAGGGGCCCGAGGATAGATCCCTGAGGAAGCCCACTCTTTAGCTTGACCACCCTAGATCTGAGATCATCGATCACAACACACTGATTCCTATCGCATAAATATGATTTAATCAGATTGCGAGCAGATGAAGAGAATTTAAAATTAACCGTTGTCTAAAAGAATGTCATGATTTACTGATCCAAATGCGTCCGAAAAATCAAGCAAAATTAAAACAATGCATAAATTCTGATCACACCCACCCCTCACGTCCTCCATCAGCGAAAGAAGAGCAGTCTCACAACTACGGCCAGCTCTGAAGCCTGATTGATAGTCAGAGAGCAGTTTTTCGTCATTTATGTAGAAGACAAGTTGTTTGTTCATAAGACTTTCTAAGATTTTAGCTCCCAGTGGAATCTTGCTGATTGGTCTAAATTCACTGGTTGATTTGGGGGATTTAACTTTAGGAATCGGGGTTACTAAGGCAGTCTTCCATGCTGAAGGAAACACAGAAGTTGTGAGACACATGTTCAGAATATGTGTAAAAAGTGGCAAGACAGTCGGAATGATGACTCTCAGAAATGCTAATGGTATACCTACCATCATCACCCATGGCATCCTTTTTAATAGATTTGATGACAGCTAAGACTTCAGTCTCTGTACTCACGATTTTGTTCCCTGACAACTCCTTTGAGATTCGGGATCTGCAAAGTCGAGCGGCCGGCCACAATTATGTCGAATTTTTCGCTAAAACTTTGCAAACTAAAAGAACGCTGGACTCTCGAACAATTAATGCAGTAACTATCCATTTTAGGAGGATAACAACTAAACAAAAAACTGAAAACTATGAACAATAAAAAACATCAACATCCGCAGAATAGGACAAGAAAACAAAATGGCACTTCTGAAAGTTGATCCATACCAAATCGATCGATTGTCAATCGGTCTGTCCCAACGCTTGCGCATTACATTCAGGTAGCCTCCCCCTGAGCCATCGCCTTCATTCATGCAATCAGATTCTTCCTCTTCTTAGATTACTTGGCTTCGGCCGTGGATTCCATCAAAGGTAGGTAGCATGGAAGAGGGAATTCTTCCATGGGTAGGAAGGCAGCTGTAGATAATTGTCAGTTTAATGTTTTTGATTAAATATTTTGTTATTGGTAATAAATTTTTTCATCATTCAACTTCTACCTACATTCTTCGTTTCTTGTGGGGAAGCGCCGCTTCCTGCGCTCCCCCTGACGCTACGCCCCTGATTACATTTACAAATTCAACTTTATTTACAACACAAAAACCGAATTGAATCTATTGTAGGTATTTAGTTTTGGCGGCTGTATGGATAGAAAATCCAGATTCGCATAAGTTGTGGCAAAAGGAGAAGAACCATTCGATCCAACTTTTTTTTAAGTCGGCGGCATCGAAATTAAAATGATCCCAAATGAACAACAAAAACTCTGACCACTAACAGGTTATTTGCAAATTTTAAGGCTTCGTTCGTGGCGCTCCTGACAGTTCATTCGACTCGTTAGAAGTTTCTTGAAGAAACGTTGGATGGCACTCACACTTGTGACACTTTTACCTATTCTCAGACCTACCAAAGACACATACAAAATTTTGTAAAAATCGGTGGAGGAGTTCGACAAACACAATGACGCGGGATTTTTATATATTAGATATCCATAATATACGTAGATATACATATTATGTGGGTCTTTTATTATAAAGACGGTGAAATCAGAATCTTTCTTATCTTTTTCCGTTCCCAAGCGTGGAGCACTTTGAATATGAAGAAACGTGGTTAATACTTGAGATGTTTTTCATGTACATCATGTTCTTCAATGAAGACATTTTACATAAAAACCATTTATTTCTTCGAAAGTTCGCTCTTATAGCGATGCTGCATGACTATGGATTTTTTTCTCTTCATATTGTGTATCTATGAGGGTTCCTTAACAACTTCCTCAAGCGCGCACACACTTTATTGGATAGTTTGGGAAATATGGAATTTTGATAATGTAAGCTTGTAGGGAGAGAGAAAATAATGGAAATTCGAACACTAACTACATTTCAAAACAAGAAAACGATCTCCACAGTAGAATTACAGTGTAGGTGGTTGATGGTCTTCGAGGGGCGGGGGGGGGGGGCTGCTTGAGTTGAGGTTCGGTGGTTCTGCAAACCCTTGCCGAATCTCGTCGAATCTCGCATTCAGTACACAGAAAACCCTACTATACTTAGTATAGTATACTACGTATTCAGTAAGATACACAGAAAATTCATCCGAGACAAAAGACAGTCTGATATCCAATTACTGTTGTAAGGGTATACGGACTTACGTCCCAGTGTAGGCAGTAATTGTCATTTTCCTTTTAAGAGGCAACACTGTTGTTCATAACCTTCTTCTATTAATCGTTGGATGCGTGTCAACCAAGGAGTCTATGGGCCGGATTAATAGACTGGTCTCAAGTGTGAGAGTCACTCACACTCGTGGAAGTGGCCGGGGCCCCCAAGTAAGGATCCCACTGGAGATTGGAATTAATAGTCTGAGTGGGACCCGCACTTTGCTGAGTAAGTACAGGTGTCACTTGGGGGAGTTGGGGTCCGACTTGTGTAGGATCCATGCAGATTTCTTCCAGGGAGGTTACAATCTACCAGGTTATCGCGTGTTGTTAACCATATTTTACGAGTTTGTTTTCGCGGAGTTCTATCAAATTACATAATATTACTATACTAATTACCTACATTCTATGTAATTTGATAGCTTTTTAGTTTGTGAGTTAGGTATGTGACGTTGTTTTGGTGTTGGACGTTTTCGCTCTTCAACACAATAGTGGAAACAGTCTTCAAAATAAACCTAACCGAACGAACGGTGTTTTCCGTTGTAGATTCTGAAAATTTGTGTTTTCCCACTTTATTCTTCGTTTGAAAAGGTATTCATAGAAGAAAGGATTATTAGATACTCGTAAATGGGAAAAATGAAGTGAACGGCTGAGCATTTTTTGATTGCTTACGTTTTACTATCTTACATTACTATTTTATTTTGGTTGTTCCTAATAAATTCCTCAAACAAAAGTGTTGTCCTTTTACAATTTATTTTGTCTACCTACCCTTCGGCATGGCCGCTCAACAAAGATAATATTATAATAGCACAATGTCATATCACAAAGATAATATTATAATAGCACATACTTAATATGTGCTATTATTATGATATGACATAATATTATTATCACATATTATTATATCTCCATTTTTACCATTTTTACGTACCTACATTAACGTTATCCGACATTTTACCTGGCAAGTGTAGTAGAAGAAAAATTACGGTAAGTGGAAAATAGTGGAGGGTGTAAGACTCCAAAATACGAGTAAGCAATCTAGGATAGTTATGTCAAGGATGATTTACGTCATGAAATTACAAAAAAAAGCGTTTTATTAAGTACAAAAAAATTATTGAAACATACAGAAGAGTTTAATTAATGTGTTTTTAGGCACATCATACAAGCAAGAGCTTATTTTCAGGTCGATGTGAGCAAGGTTGTAGTTTTCTCTTATTCCTCACTGGGCTCAAAATGTAACTCCTTTGCCAAGATAGCCAATATCCCCCATGTGATGATTGGATGCACCAGAGGAACCAGTACCTGCAATATAAGTAAATGATAAGTATAAATAGAGAAGTGAAGCCTGTATTTAACTGAATTAATTTAGAATATTGGCCATTTCGATGAAATGGGCAAACAACTAGCGAAAACGACGAGTTGACAATGCTTGGACAACAGTTTCTTTTAAAATCGGCGTTACTGGCCATCTACAAGAGTATTTTCCTGGTCTAGCACATATTTATTTCAAATAAACATCATAATAAAATAAAAAAAAAAACAGGCCTCATCGAATCGAGTCAGCTCAACCTAACCTTAAAAGTTGCGTATAACTTACCTTTTCAGAATCCTGACGATCAAATTAATCGTGAAACTCCATTGCAGCAAGTAAAATAACGATTTATTTGAATTCGAATTGAATTTGAATTCGAGATCAATTTGAGGGCACATTGTTTTGTTAGCGATGAAAACGCGTTATAGAAACGATCGAACTGATAAGCCGATACTCAAGGTACCTATCGAGGTTACTTGGGATAAATCCCAAGTTTGGCTGGTTCAAGTGCGGGTCCCACTCGGAATTTCGTCTATTAATACGGGCTGATGAGGTAGGTCTCCGTGGCATATATCTTTGTGCTTCCACATTATGTTTCATTTTGAATGGAAGCTCGAGCAGGAGATCTGTACAGACAATATCTGCTGTCTTTGAAAGGCACTGTGAATATATATTACTGCAACAAGTGCTCAAGTAGCGTTTTATATTTAAGTATTTAATGAGTAGGTTACTCAGCAAAATTCCTCTGTGTTTTTTGTTGTGTTGGACGTTGAGTATTTATCTCCTGTGAAATTAAATCTTGTAATTTGAGGACACCAAACGACACGACTTCCCTGGTTGAAGTATGTTTTCTAGTCCAAATACTTATTAGTATCATCGCGGTTTGTCAAAACGCGACGAATCCCACCGTAAACGAGCGGGAAAGTTCGAGCGGTTTTGCAAAACGGTACTGTTTCTTTGTGTTTTGCCAAAACGGTACAAAAATCCTTGGGGGACGGATCGGAATATGTCTTTCAACAACTTGCCTATCGATTCTCATTGTATAATCTCAAAAAACTCTGCAAATTCTTGACACAACGGTTCATTATCTTCTTTGTACAGATCACCCTTCTGTCTAGATCACTAGGTCTAAATGTCTACATCCTAAATGTTAGATCAATTATTATTATCAATTATCACTAATTATTAACAATTTTATCAAGTACCTACTGAAAATTATTATAATTTATTGTTAGGTATTAATAATTCGTAATTATTAATAATAATAATAATTATTAATTATGATTAATTAATTCGATATAATTCTGGGGTTTTTAATACTACGTCGGTAATAATTTTTCTATAAAAGAAGTACCTACCAACAAACATTCGAAATTACCTTCATTTCCGTAGCACGAAACGCACCTCAGAACAACAAACTCGACATCACTTAAGCCATATGATGTTCCAAAGAGCTTGTTAGTATGAAAATGGACCTGTATTTCAACAGTTTGATTCACCATCGGGTTGTGAGGCACAATCTTTGAGCCGTCATTGTGAACGAACGGCTGGTCGTACAAAGCTGCGGATAGTCTTAAAAAATTCTACGGAACAAACTCTATCTAAATATGAAATAAAAAACATACCGTTTGATGGGAATTTTTCGAGATATGGAATTTTCAAAATTTCAAAATTCGTTTTGAACCCCTTCCCCTTGACCTAGGGTTATGAAAAGTTTCGTGGATCATTGTGGGGCTGGTCCAAACCCAGAAACCAAATTTCGTAATTTTAACTCAACGCTAACTGGGCAAAGTGCCTCGGACGGCGGACGGCGTACGGCGTACGGCGGACGGACGGATTTTTTTTTATTCGATTTTCTGAATCTACGTATCTTGAAACGTAAACCAACAAATTTTGAGGGGGGGTTAAATTTTTTTTTTCTTAGGGCGATTCCAATGGTTCATTATCGAAGATAATAAACCAAAAAGAGAAGAACAAGAATAAGGCGGCATAGTTTGTTTTGGTCGAACAACTGAAGTTGCTGGACCCTGAAAAAGCAACAGATGACAATTTATTGATAAAGTTAAAATCAAGGGGCTACCTGACATTCCCCTCTGTTGAAACTGTGCAGCTTCTTCGATACCTGGAGAAACAAATAGTGAATACAGCAAACAATAACGAGTTGGAAGAAAATTTACTGTTTTTAACAGTGGAAAATATCCAAGAGGCCAAAGGAACTCCTTTAGTTGGCTGTGAAGAACATAAGCGAGAATTGACAAAAGCCATCATAAAGTTCTTTTTCATTATGCGAATGCACTTCATCTGTAAAAGATGGAATGAGAAGACTAAAGATATTAAGAAAAAGCAGAGGGGACTTAGAAAAGAAGCTCATTTAACATAGGTAGATTGCATTGCTGTTTTTAAATGCTATGTTTTAATTGTACAAAGCTTTTTACTGTACCGTTTCTTTGTAATATTTCTGCTCTTTCTACTTCAGTTTTTCTCGGAACCCGTGCATTGACTTCACAACCATTAATTTTAAAATATGACGAGATAAATGCGATGTAAACAGACCGCATCCCACCCAGTCCCATGCTACGCAGTGCCGGAGTATCGCCATAGCGAACGCAGCGCCGCGCGGTGGCGGCCGGTGGAACTCCTCCGCACCTCCGCCGCTGGTAGTCGAAACGGACGGGCCGGGAGCGCGGAACCGTGCCTCCAGGTATTATAGACTCCTTGGTGTCAACGGCGTTGACTCAACGTGCTTTTCTGCTCTCTAAAAAATTCTCAATTTATATTGTTCCAGTCAGTTATGATTAAATTCGTTATTTTATATTTTACGCGTTTATTCCTTGCGTCTCATTTCAAGAGGTTATACGGCCCAGAATTCGATAAAATACGGAAGTTCGTGAAATATGTTCGTTAAAATGGAACAAGCGTCTCAAGTGACGAAACTACGAGGGAGTTCAAATTGGAGCCTTTGGAAGTTCCAAGTTCTGATAAATGCAGAAAGCCGGCACATCGACGGACATCTCCTCGGAACCAAGGTAAAACCAGAACTAAATGACAAGTCGAATGCTCAACAAGTGGTTGACAACAACAAAAAGAGCTTGAAACTTGGAAAACGGCCGACAGTAAAGCAAAAGAATTAATCGTCAATAGGCTTGAAGATGAACCTATGGTTCATATATTATCATGTCAAACAGCCGCTGAGATGTGGGCACGGCTATTATCTGTTTATGAGCTAAAATCCGAAACATCAATTCATTTACTACATGAATCATTCTTCAACTATCAATTTAAAAATCAAGGAGTCGCCGCTCATGTTTCGGGTATTAACTACTTCTAGATTGATAATAGAAGAACAACGTCTGAATTCTCGTGAAAGTAGTGGTTCGAATTCACATGCTTTAACTTCTCAGTCCACTTACGAATGCGTATTTTGCGGTAAAAATCACCCCAGCCACAAATGTTCTAAAAATCCAGCAAGAAAATCGGAGGATAGTGTTAACAATAACGAGTGTGTGTGGTTTTGTTGACCGTCAGTAACAATGATGTTGAGGGATGTCGAGGGTCGGTCAAATGGTCATTTGACCGACCCTCGACATCCCTCAACATCGTTAACAATAACAAATGTGAATACTGCAAGAAATTCGGTCATGTCAAAAAAGATTGTAAATTTCGCATTAGTAAAGAAAAATCCTACAAATATAAGCAGCAAAATTCAGGACAGCACTCAAAAAGCATCGGAAGTAAATCTGACCCAGATAAAAATGCTTATATCAGCGTTGCATTAATGGGAGAAGAGTCTAATTCTACCAAGCATTGGTTTCTTGATAGCGGAGCCAGTCAACACATGACTCCACACAGAAATCTATTTGCCACCTACAAGTCATGTAGGTACTAAGTATATCAAGATTGGCGACGGCCGACTTATTGAAGCCATAGGAGTTGGAAATGTTGATTTTACTACCGTTGTTGACAATAACCCTGTTGGAAGTGTTCTGTTGAATGTTTTACATGTACCCGATCTCAAAATGAATCTATTTTCAGTTTCACAAGCACTTTCCAAGGGACACTCTGATTGGGAAAGGTGACACCTGTCAACTCGTCAAAAACAACAAAGTTTTTTCAACAGCAAAACTCAATGGTAATGTATTTATACTTGAAAATATCCATCCATTACCTGAAACGGCTGCAATCGCTGTCAACAAAGAGTCCCTTGAAACCTGGCACAAGAGACTAGCTCATCAAAATGTTGAATACGTCAAGACAATTGAAATTTACCGAGTATTAATAGGTATTATGACTTGTTTCAGATATACTATTAGGACAAAAAAGACTAGGTTGAACATTTAGACACGAATAACTTTTATTAAGTTAGAAACAACTGTTTCTAACAAAGCAATATGTTTTAAAAACAGGATACTTGATGAGTAAATAGAATTATCTCAATACTCCCCCTCATCAAGATATCAACAGAGTCCCATTGATCTACAAAGGATCATCAACCGTGGACTGTGCAGTGGTTTGGTTTGCATGTCCGCAAGTTGGTGTTCAGTAGGCGTCTTCACGATCTCAAGCTCCCCTTCTGTGACAACTTCTCGAATGAAGAAATGCCTGATTCGAATATGCTTGGTTCGTCTGTGGTATTCGGGATTTTGGGACAACTTTATGGCTGCTTCATTGTCCACTTGAAGTTGAGGGATTTTCTTCAAAGAAATTACGTCATTGAACAGTCTCCTCAGCCATATCATTTCTCGAGCCCCTTCGCTTGCAGCAGTGACTTCGGCTTCTGTGGTTGATATTGCCACGCATGGTTGCCTTTGGCTCAACCAAGAAATGGCTCCCCCTGCGTACATGCATAGTACTCCAGTGGTCGATCGACCAGTAGAGTAGTCACCACCGTGATCATCATCGCTGTAGCATTCAAGTTGACCTTTGTTGAAGTCCGATTTGTAGGTGATTCCATATTGTGCTGTTCCTTTCACATAGCGGAAAATTCGTTTCACACGAACAATGTCTTCTTGTGAAGGATTTTCTAGTGTGCGAGATGCAACTCCAACTGCATACGCAATGTCAGGTCGAGTGCCGACCATAAGATACATGAGGGCTCCGACTGCTTGTCGATACGGAAAATTCATATCTTCTTCCTCATTTCCTTCTGGTCCACTGACAATGCCATCTTTCAGTATAGGAGTCGCTACTGGCCTGCAGCTTGACATTCCAAATCTTTCTAGGATTTTGTTGGAGTATGCCTCTTGATGAATTTTGATTGATCCATCTTCAGAACGTCGAATTTCCAATCCGAGATAATAACTTGCAGGTTTTACAGTAATTTTGAATTCTTTTTTCAATTCGTTAATGAATGATTTTGATAGATTTTCGTTTGTTGCAGCAACCATCCCGTCATCTACATAGAGAGCTACGACAACCATTCCTGACTTATTTTTCTTGATGAAAAGGCAGTGATCCGCATCGCTTCTCTTAAAGCCAATATTGTTGAGATATTTGGCAAACCGGATGTTCCAACAACGTGGAGCTTGCTTAAGTCCATAAAGACTCCGTTTCAAACGACAAACCCTTCCGGAGTTATCGTTATACCCCTCTGGTTGGCGCATGCAGATTTCTTCTTGGAGGTTTCCGTACAAAAAAGCTGTAGTCACGTCAAATTGAGTCAGTACCATCCTCTCACTTGCCGCTATGCTGAGTAATGATCTGATAGTACCAGCTTTGGCAACAGGGCTGAAGGTCTGCTCATAGTCTTCCCCCTTTCTTTGAGAGAATCCCTTGACGACTAATCTCGCTTTGTACTTGTCAACGGTTCCATCTGCATTCGTTTTCACACGGAATACCCATCTGCATGGTATTGCTTTCTTTCTTTTAGGTAGTTTTTCGAGTTCCCAGGTTTCATTTTCCTTTAGTGAGTTGATTTCGCTCTTCATTGCTTCTATCCATTCATTTTTTTCGCTACACTCCATCGCATCTTAATATGAGGAGGGCTCAAAGTAGGATTGCAATTCTGATTGAATGTTCATAACAAAATCATTAAACCTTTCAGGTTGTTTCAGCAAGGATCTATCTCGAAGTACTTTTCCAGTGATCTCTTCTAGGTCATCATCGTTTTGCTCTAGATCATTATTATTGTTGTCCATTTCAGAAGATTCCAGTTCTAGCTCATTATCTCCATTTTAGGAAGATTGTGGAGGAGTTTCTGGTTCTGGATCCATGTTACTGTCAGTATTCGAAGGTAGGTCGTTTTGTTCAGGTATATTGATGGAAGGTAACGGATCATTCAGTAGGTAGAGGTTGTTCGTCGAAAGTGACATCTCGTGATCTGATCATACGATTGTTCTTTTCACACCAAACTCTATAGCCATCCCAACCATCATATCCTACCAAAACCCCTTTTACTGCCTTCTTATCCATTTTCCTGCGCTGACTTTTGTGTACATGAGCATAACGTCTACTTCCTATTATACGAAGATGTTTCAATGAGGCTCTCTTACCAGTCCAGAGTTCATACGGAGATTTTCCTGGTACTTGAGTTGGTCCACTGATGTTCAATATATATCTGGCTGTATTGATAATTTCTGCCCATAATTTTTGTGGTATGCCTTGATGAGCATGCATCAATGAACGAGCTGCCTCCACCACAGTACGATTTTCCCTTTCAATACACCCATTTTGTTCAGGGCACCAGGGCATGGTTAGGCGAAGTTGTATTCCACTGCGCTGTAGAATTTCACGTACATTTGCACAGTCGAACTCCCCTCCATTATCGCATTGAAGAGTTTTTATCAAATTTCCCGTTACTCTTGCTTTTGCAAGCATGTCCTCAAGTTTTCTATGGACTTCTGATTTTTGTTTTAGAAAGTAAATGAACCGATATTTTGTGAAGTCATCTTTGAACATGACAAAGTACCGGAATCCTGACACAGACTTTTCAAACGGTCCGCATACATCGGCATGCATTATTTCGCCTGGCACTTTGGATCTTTCTCTCGTACCAAACTTCAATCTATGCGCTTTTCCGTAGACACAACCTTCACAAAGTTCGCTATCTAAGTCAACTTTTATGCCTAGTTCTCGCTCTATAGTTACTTTGACGTGTCTTTTATTCTGATGAGCCAAACGTTCATGATACAGTTGCAGTTGAAGCTCTTTGGTTATCAGATTCACGCGTACTACTCTTGGAGGCTTGATGTTTCGTATGGCCAGTTTGAAAAGCCCTCCTTTTCTCTCCCTGTATCCTGAAACCTTGAGATGTGCTATCTTGAAATGACATTCCTCAGTGACCGATTCAAACGTACTGTTTGGATTCTTGTCATGAGCAGCAAGGATCGAAAATAGGTTCTTGTTGATACCTGGAACACATCACCAAGTGTAAACCTTTCCCATTTTCCGTTCACTCTGGCTTCAAGAGTGATGTCACCTTTACCAACAGCTACGACGGTGTCTCCACTTGCTGTGGTTACAGACTGTTTGTAAGTGAATGGTTGGAAGGTTGTGAACAAGTCTTTCCGATAAGTAATGTGATTTGTGGCACCATTGTCGACCCACCATGAATCGTCATCATTCAGCGTCAGTGAATTTGCCATTAAAGTCAAGTTAGTGCACTTTTCCTCGTCATTTTTCTTTTGCGAAGGCTTTGGCTTAGAAGGTTTTCCGTCTGCCTTCCACTTAAAGCATTGGGGAACTCTGTGACCCTTTTTCCTACAGTATTTGCAAAAACGCTCGTACTTTTTCTTTTGTTCATAGCTTGGTTCTCGATTATCCCTGGTCGCTAGAGCTTCCTGTTTGACTTCATCACCAGCCTTTTGATTCAATGCACGTTCGTACGCAGAAAGCTGTGTTGTCAGGTTCTCTATAGTACGATCTTGACGAGACATTAACATCCAACTACTTTTGAAAGAGAAATAATTTTCTGGAAGTGTTCCTAGAATTTTGCAGATTAGAAAAAGATCTGGCAATTCACGATTAGCAGTGTCTTTGGCGATTTCAATTTTCAATTCAGTCCAAATATTTTTCAGCTTAGACATGTGTTCAGCTATGTCATCCGTTGGAGATCTTTCATAGTTGAAAAATGTGAGACACAAGTCGTAGGCTTTATCTTCCGATACCCCATCGTACAGTCTTAGGAGTTCCAACCAGACTTCGTATGCCGTAGTGTACCTCATGACTTTTTTGAGAGTTTCTTCTGTCATGTTTGTGGTGAGCACTATCAGGACATCACCGTCGGCTTTGGTATACGTCTCTAGATTTGTATTGTACGTCGCAAGTTGTTCAGCAGAACCATTTTCTGGGTCGGTCGGAGATTTCAACTTACCATTGACTATATCTAAACCATGTTTTATACCTTTTAATACGGCGAGAGCTTTGTATTTCCATGTAGCCCAGTTCGTTTTTCCTTCAAGGAGTCCAAATCAGCACTTGAACAAATCCATTGGAACGAATTTTGCCCAAAATGAAAACGATTGAACGAACAAACTTTTGACTAGCTACTTACAAAAAAAAAAGAGAAGAAGAACGCAATTTCAGCATCCTGGGCCCATAGCCAATTGAAATTTACCGAGTATTAATAGGTATTATGATTTGTTTCAGATATACTATTAGGACAAAAAAGACTAGGTTGAACATTTAGACACGAATAACTTTTATTAAGTTAGAAACAACCGTTTCTAACAAAGCAATATGTTTTAAAAACAGGATACTTGATGAGTAAATAGAATTATCTCAATAAAGACGGCTCTGTCAAATCTCAACATTGATTATTTGAAAAACGATTTCTCCTGTGAAGCGTGTAAATGCGGAAAAATTCACAGACTGCCATTTAAATCCAGTGTAAACAGATCCAAAGAGCCATCCATGTCTTATCCATGTCGATCTATGTGGACCAATGGAAGTTTCTAGCATTGGAGGCTCGAATTATTTTTTGCTATTCAAAGATGATTTTTCACATTATCGATCTGTTTATCCCATCAAATATAAAACTGAAGTTCCAGGTGTGCTGAAAAAGTTCCTGGCATTAGCAGAAAACGACACTGGAAGAAAAGTCAAAACTCTGAAATCGGATCATGGAACTGAAATCTTGAATGAAGCTGTCACCAGAATGTTGGAAGACGCTGGTATTCGACATCAGCTGTCTGCCCCGTACTGTCCTGAGCAGAATGGTCGCATTGAACGTGAAATGCGAACAGTTGTGGAAGCAGCTCGCACTATGCTGATTGACGCAGGTCTCAACAAGCGCTATTGGGCGGAAGCAGTGGCAACGGCTGTCTACGTTTTGAATCTTACGGGAAGAAGCTCAGTACAAGACAAATCTCCACACGAACTATGGTTCAACAAATAACCAAATCTGAAGCATTTCAGAATATTTGGTGAAGGCGCAGTTGTGCATGTACCTGATCAGCGTCGTCAAAAATGGGATCCTAAAGGGAAACACGGCATTTTTGTTGGTTATGAGCCTGATAGTAAGGCATGCCTTATATGCATATAGAATCTACATATCAGCTGAGGATAAAGTTATGATATCTCGCAATGTGATTTTTTCCCAAAAGGTACCACTGCCACAACGAAAATCGTCTACTGTATTTGCAGAACTTTTCCCAGATATTGATCTACCAGACAATGATGAACAACAAATGGGAAATCAGGTTAACTGTGACTACAATTCAACTGGAAATGAAAACTCTATTGTCAACGTGAACTCCAGCAACAGTGATGAATCTCCCGAATCGTCTGATCACATTGAAGAAGAAACTGAAGAGGAACAAGGAAGAGGCTGCCGAAAGAAGATACCTAACAAGAAATATGATGAATACGTTCTACTCTCATTCTCAGAAGCTACCACTGGAGATGATAGTCACCGTTGCAGAGAGGCAATTGAAGAAGAGAAAAATGCCCTACTAGAAAATGAGACTTGGAAAGTAGTTGATCAAAAAGACGTAAAAAAATAAGAAGATACTTACTAGCAGATACAAGGTAAAAGATGATGGCAGATACAAGGCAAGACTTGTTGTCAGAGGTTGTCAACAGAGAGAAGGCATTGATTACACTGACATTTTCAGTCCTGTTATTGGATCAGACGCTCTTAGACTTCTATTGGCATATGCAGCCAAGACGGATTACTCTATAATGAAATTTGATGTCAAAGGAGCATTTCTATATAGAACTGTAAACGAAGAACTCTATATGCAACTGCCTGAAGGTTTTGAAACTTCAATGACCAAAGGAAAGATCTGCAAGTTACAAAAATCTCTGTATGGTCTCAAACAGGCTCCTGCAAGATGGAACAAACGACTCAAACTTTATCTATGCAGTCAAGGATTTCACCAACTTAAAACTGAACAATGCATTTTTGTGAACAATAAACGCAGCTTGTATTTGGGAATCCATGTAGATGACGGAATACTTGCTGGCTCAAACAAAAAGGATATGCTCAATCTACTGATTGCTCTTCAAGAAGAATTTAAAATAACCTACGACACAGATCCTCAAGTGTACCTTGGAATTAATATTGAACATCAAGACGGTCAACTTAAATTGTCACAACCCACCTATGCTGAACAGATTGTTGAAAAGTATAGAATGTCAGATGCGAAACCTACCTACACTCCATTGACAGTTGGGCAAACTACAACATCTGACATCTCAACCGACCAAATCAAATTCCCATTTCAAGAAGCAGTGGGAAGTCTTCTATACCTATCTACAAAAACTCGACCAGACTTAGCTTTTGCTGTTGGTTTGAGTGGTCGGCACGTCCAAGAACCTCAACGCCAAGACTGTACAAATCTCAAGAGAACCCTCAAATACGTGAACACGTCTAAGGATCTTGGAATCTTCTATAAGATGAATAACCCTGGCAATAACAAGTTGATAGCGTTTTGTGACGCAGACTTTGCTGGTGACGCAACTACTCGAAGAAGCACCACTGGTTTTGTCATTTTTTTACAACGGCGGACCTGTCAGTTGGGCTTCCAGGCGTCAACCGATTGTTGCTACTTCTTCAACTGAGGCAGAGTACATAGCTGCTGCTGAAGCTACAAAGAATCTACTCTACATGAAAAGCCTACTTGAAGAACTTTCTATGACTCCATGCAGCATCGAATTGAATATTGACAATAAAAGTGCTATTGCTTTGATAAAAAATGGGATTATAAATAGGCGAAGCAAACACATAGATGTACGCTTTCATTTCATAAAAGAGACTGTTGAAAAGGGTCTTGTCATTAACTATTGTCCTACTGAAAATCAAATTGCAGATATTTTTAAATGCTCATTAAATGCTCATAATTTTGTAAAATTCAAAAACAAATTAGTTCATTAACTATGCCATTTTGCCATAAAAATGTCAATAACTGGAACATCATGAAAATTTATTGGTTCACTAACTACATATTATGCCAATTACTTTTTTTCTTTCATTTGAACTGTTTTATATATTAATTATGCCATTATTACGTATAATGATTCATGTATTTCTGATTGTCAATGTGACATTTCAATTCATAACTTCTCTATACCTAATATGAATATGTATGCTCTCATTATGATTCAAGATATAATGACAATTAGAGGGGTGTGTTGAAGGGTATACGGACTTACGTCCCAGTGTAGGCAGTAATTGTCATTTTCCTTTAAGAGGCAACACTGTTGTTCATAACCTTCTTCTATTAATCGTTCGATGCGTGTCAACGTGCTTTTCTGCTCTCTAAAAAATTCTCAATTTATTATTATACTTTTATATTGTTCCAGTCAGTTGTGATTAAATACGTTATTTTATCGTTTACGCGTTTATTCCTTGCGTCTCATTTCAAGAATTACCTATCCGTGCCAAATGTACCTAAGCCTTAGTATCTCCCTACAATCCATTCTCTCTCTCTGCAAATCTAAGTGTTTCGATTAGTATTAGGAAGAGAAGTTGTAGGGAGAGAGGTTTTGGAGGTTATCATGTCGTGCAGCACAGATGTTGGAGATTTTTGTTATAAAAATAATAAACGCAACATCATGCCAGTAGTATTCACAATAATTGATTATTATTTAACTAATTAAATAGCTACCTTAATTGATGAAGTGGTTGTAGGGAGAGGGAAAGTATTAAAATACTGTTGTGAAGTCTTCACTTGTTGAGTTCTTGAAAGCTACATGTGGTGCTCTGGCATAGCTCTATATTGCCTTGGATTTTACACAACACGAAATATCCTATTCTAGGGGTTCTGGGGGGGGGGGGGGGATTTCAAAAGATTGCAGGGAGAGAGAAAAAACTGTGTGACAGACATAAAACCCATTATTGTAGAAGAGAGTATACCGCAACTGAAAAGGTTTTGGTCAGTAATAAAACATGGGTTGGTGGGAACATAAAAATCTGGAAACTTCCTTACCTACCCCTTGTGACATGAGTAGGGAGAGAGAAAATGGGGTAAATAACTCATTTTAGTTATGGAACTAATAAACTTTTTGACCTCAAATTAGTTGGTTCATTTAGAGGCCGTACTATCATGTTCCCAAAAAAATGGAATTTCTATGAAAAAAGAAATTGTAGGCACACGAGCTGTGTGACAGGAAATGAGCCAAAATTTTGAAACGACCCATGTATGATTTTTGGTGTCTTTTGGCAGTGAACTCAGGATGGTCTGGAACGGATTTTGGTATGCAATTTTTTCCTGAAATTCGAGTTTTAAACATTTTAGACCTGGAACAATAATTTTTATTGTTGAACAACTATTATAGCTTCTTTTTCTTTGACAATTCGCTGAAAGAGGAGAAAATTCCAGGAGCACCATTCGTTTTGTTTCATTCAAGATACACTTAAATGCATAATCTGATAGTGGATCGATTCACTCATCCAAAACCAACTGAATTCCACTCTAATTTCAAAATCCTTTCCGTACCATGAAATATCATGTTGTTCGTAATAAGATTCAAATTTACCGTAGTTGATGTTAGGGTGCATTGAGGGAATTCGCAGATATTCCTTCAACACTGCCACTGACGGGTGCTCAGCCATTGTCATTCCGTCTCCGCTCAAACTGTCAACTGAATTTCTAATCGAAATCAAAAGAGGCCTTGGGTTTTTTTCCGTAACAACTTGAAGTATTCAACAAGCGCGAATGAGGATAGACCCATTAGCGGAGTGGTGACCACGGAGTGGGGGCCACGATATCGCGGCCCCCACTATGCACTGAGCTTTATCTCAGGACTAATTTCTTCCCGTTACCAACCGTCGAAATGAACGGCAGCACAAATTTCGGGAATCGCTTGTCGTCTAATTTCCTTGCAACGCAATATCACGCAACATAAAGTTTAGGTTTACCATGCAAGTAAATTATAGGTGTATTTTGGCAATATGCAAGAATAAAAGCAATTTATTAAATTAAGCAAATGAATGCAACTATAAATTAATTATGTAATAATAAATTTATAAATTATTTATTGACGTATATAATTATAAAGAAATAAAATAAATATATTTGGCACGGATAAAGGGGAGGATGTAGCCTTGGCTAACTGAATAAGAAGAACATGGCATGGGTGAAGAACCGAGTTTTTGATGTTATATAACCCTTTAAACCTAGCGACCTGAAAGTTTCAGGGCTTTCTATTATCCACACCAAATTTCAAGTTGATCGGCTATGGACCCGCCAAAGTGGCCAAAATTATCCTAAATTTCAGTTTTTTGTTCCTGAACATTTCTTGGGTTGAGATAATGGGTTAAATCTTTCAAATGGCACTAGGTCTTATTATAAAGGAAGTCTGTGCACAATTTCAAGTTAAACAGGTCCTGTTACTCAGGCTGTAGACTCGTCAAAGTGGAAAATATTACTTAGTCTAAAATTTATTGGTTTATTATCTTTGATAATGAACCATTGGAATCGCCCAAAGAAAAAAAATTTTTAACCCCCCCTCAAAATTTGTTGGTTTACGTTTCAAGATACGTAGATTCAGAAAATCGAATAAAAAAAAATCCGTCCGTCCGCCGTACGCCGTCCGCGCCACTTTGCCCAGTTAGCGTTGAGTTAAAATTACGAAATTTTTTTTTATGGGTTTCGACCAACCCCACAATGGTCCTCGAAACTTTTCATAACCCTAGGTCAAGGGGAAGGGGTTCAAAACGAATTTTGAAAATTTGAAAATCTCATATCTCGAAAAATTCATATAGAACGGTATGTTTTTTATTTCATATTTAGATAGAGTGTGTTCCGTAGAATTTTTTAAGGCCATCCGCAGCTTTGTACGACCAGCCGTTCGTTCACAATGACGGCTCAAAGATTGTGCCTCACAACACGATCGTGAATCAAACTGTTGAAATACAGGTCCATTTTCATACTAACAAGCTCTTTGGAACATCATATGGCTTAAGTGATGTCGAGTTTGTTGTTCTGAGGTGCGTTTCGTGCTACGGAAATGAAGGTAATTTCGAATGTTTGTTGGTAGGTACCTACTTCTTTTATAAAAAAATTATTACCGACGTAGTATTAAAAACCCCAGAATTATATCGTATTGATTAATAATAATTATTATTATTAATAATTATTATAAATAATTATAAATACAAATTATTAATACCTCACAATAAATTATAATAATTTTCACTACTTGATAAAATTGTTAATAATTAGTGATAATTGATAATAATAATTCATCTAACATTTAGGATCTAGACATTTAGACCTAGTGATCTAGACAGAAGGGTGATCTGTACAAAGAAGATAATGAACCGTTGTGTCAAGAATTTGCAGAGTTTTTTTGTTTCTAACATTTTTTACTTGTGATAATGGGTTAAATCTTTTAAAAAGGGGAGGTTTGAAGCTGAAACGAAGCTCTGTGCAAAATGTTCCACCGCAACCATATCATTCGTAATTAAACTCACCCACCAAAAATGTTCTATATTTTCCTGCTTTCTTCAAGTATAGCACAAGGTCAGACCACCCCAATACCATTCAAAATGTCCTTCAGCTCCAGAGTTTTCAATCGGGGCCTTCACAAGCACGCCACACGGAACTCTCTGGGCACCGGTCAGACAGCTGTAAAGTGAAAAAGGGTCTCCGGCTCATCCAAATTACACATTGAACATTTGTTTGCTGTTCCTTCCTTCCACCATTTGTAATTTACATTTACCTTTTTCAGCTCTGGCCCTAAACACAGCGCGTGTGGTATCCAAGGACGTGCATGCCAGATACTTCGTCGCTTTTGTAAGTATTCTTAATTGAAAATTGGAGTAATCTACTGAATAGAATGAGTCGACGACACTAGAACCGACCTATCCTCACTCGTTTGAACTCAGACAAACTAGTCGACGAAATTCGCTCACGCCTGAATCTTTCGCAGTTTTAATTGGAGCATTGGGTTTCAAGGCCAAGATGAGTCCGCTGACGCGTCGACTCGCAAGTTGAAAACTCAATGCAGCGTTCGACAACAGCAATTACCAAGTTCTCAACAAACTCACTGAGCCACACGAAATGCCTTCCAGGTCTCATCTTCACCCTCTGGAGTCGAGATAGACGTGAATAACTCCTCTTGAAAAGCTTATTCCTCGTTTTCATTATTAACGCAAGAAAGAACCTGATGGTGACTCCCCTCACGGGTGCATTTTACGTTCGGGTTATGGAAACGAGAAGCTTTTGAATAATTGATAGCAGCGCTGAGTGCATTAATTTACAGTTATATATTCCGGGGAGGGGGGGGGGAGATCCAGCGTATTTCGCGTTCCGAGATGTGCTTTTCACTCTTTTCCCTTAAGTGTTTTCGTTGCTGGGACATTTAAATTGCACCTTTTGGAAAACGTACCCGAGAGAAATCCACTGCACATGATGGCTCTGCAAACAGGGCAAACGCCCTGGAATTTAGGATACTCATGAGGGAGTGATTCGGTCTCTAAACTGAATCTCAGGATTAATTGACCTCCCTCACCAATTCTTATCTTTAACCCCATGCAATCTTGTTAATTGCTAATATACCCATGCAATCTTGTTAATATACATTGTTAATTACTCCATTGATCTGGGGAGTTAAGCATTATGATGAAACCCTCTCGTGATATTTCAGCGCGACCAAGCCACTTTAATCTCAACTATCTGTCGGGCTTGCGCTGACGGGCAGAACTCGGGGTGTGTCCATCTCCCTCTGTTACCTGTCCCGGACGGGTAGTACTCGGGATGGATCCATCTGCCACTCTTACTTGTCGCTTTACGGATTATACCTCTTACTTATTGAGGCTTTTCAATATGTTTTATTCGTTAATATTAAATTTTCTTTCAATACCAAAAATAATATTCATCTGTCTCACGGGAAGGAAGAGTTTAAGATTTTCTTGCATCGGATCCGGAAGTGAACCCCCCTATGTCATTCCCTGATCACAGAAACATTTAAATACGGGAGAACAGTTTGATCCATTTAGCCGTTTTCGAGAATTTAAAATTTTTACAGTTCGGCTTCCCCGCCGAAATGCATTGGATCCGGAAGTGAACCCTCCTAGGTATGTCCTTCCCCGATAACGGAAACATCTAAATACGGGATGACAGACACCAAATTCAAAATCGACATGGTTCGACTCCATTTCACGCAAAACGAATAGCGGTAGTGAAATTTTTCGAAAATACCCAAGGAACACGAAAATTGTCTGTAAATTTAGTTATAACTTATAAATATAGATTCCCTCAGGATAGGACGATCACAGACGAAATGATAGATACCCTCTTTAGCTACTCTATTGCACAGTGAGCATAATGCTACTAATGCTACATAATGCTTACTACTAAACACGGTTGATAGTTGAGGTTACGTACTGTTGGCCTCCTCGTACTGTTGGCCGCCAGACCCGCGACAATCCGTGGAAACCCCGCTACACACATTTTGAAAACCTTACGTAGATAAATTTTGGATTATCTACGTAAGGTTTTCAAAATGAATGCAGCGAGGTTTCCACAGTAATATTGGAGGATTTTCACGGCTGACGGAACTGCGGAATAAGTTCGGTTTGGACTTAATGCAACTAAGGTTCGCATTTAATGCAACTTTAAAGCAATGAAAATACTTATAGAGGTGGAAAATTCGTTTCCAAGTACAACATGTAGTGGGGGGTCCTATCAGGCAACTTTCCGTAGAAAATACATTTGTACTTTTTCGATCTCCTCAAAGTTCCTGAATCCCCATACCTGGACACCGTAACATAGGTACTACTGTTCAGGGGCTACGGATGTGTTGGATTGTCCACGGGTATTAGGTGGCGTGTGGTTGGCCCCACTGGGGAATTGATAAGAAGGATTATGGGATTCGCGACTAGGCAAGTGATTTGTACGGATATCTCTTTGAATAAATAAAGCTGCTTTTCTTTAAAGTCTTTTTCCTTTATCATAAACCCATGATAAAACATGGTGGCAGCTTGACGAATTAAAGTGAGTAGTTTTCGCGAGTTGTTTTGCTACGAACGCGAGTGTTTGACAGGGACGGAACAACGTGGTGAGTCGAGTGTCACTTAACAGGTTACGATCAGCCGAAATGCAGGATACTCCCAGGATTAATCCTCCCAGAGGTGGCACAGGTGAATCGTCAAATTATGTTTCAAATGTGGCACTCCCATTGCAGCCGCCGGAGCCATTCAATTTTAGTCCACTGGAGTGGCCGAGTTGGAAGAATCGTTTTCAGAGGTACAGGCGCGGAAGCGGTCTTGATAAGGCTTCCGACGATCGTCAGATCGACGTGTTAATATATCAGATGGGTCACAGAGCTGAAGAGGTGTTCGCCTCGTTTAAACCGGAACCCAAGACGTTCGAAGAGGTAATTGCAGAATTTGATAAGCATTTTATTCCTAAACGCAACATTATCTATGAAAGAGCCAAGTTCCTCAGAGCACGACAAGGGATGGATCCTGCCGAAAAATTTATTACCGACCTCCACAGCCTAGCCAGTACATGTGAGTGGGGCGAATTGCATGATGATTTAATCCTGTTAGTACTGATCATAGGTATGAGGGATTCAACGGTTAGTGACCGTTTACAGCTAGACCCTAACTTAAACCTAGAAAAAGCAAAAACAGCCCTACGTCAACACGAAGAGTTACTGAGGCAAAAAGAGGATCTAAACGAGCCTAGTACAGTGAATCACGTCCGGGGAAGCAAGCCTAGGCAGAATTTTAGGCAGTCTCATCGTCAATCTGAAAACTCTGGTAAATCCTTCAAGGACAAGAGGCGGGGCGATTCAAGGGGAAAAAAGTGCCCTAAG
Source organism: Stenodema calcarata (assembly GCA_963920205.1). NCBI lineage: Eukaryota > Metazoa > Arthropoda > Insecta > Hemiptera > Miridae > Stenodema > Stenodema calcarata. The sequence goes on from OY986062.1 coordinate 20,491,384, forward strand.
TGCGGTCATGACTGGCATGATGACGTATCACAGTGCCCAGCAAAAACTGCGAAATGTGGGTCATGTAGAGAGGTTGGCCACTACTCCCGGAGGTGCCCAAATAACCGTAGGGACGTACGTCAAGTACATCAGGATTCCTCACACTCGGATGGAGATAGTGATGAGTATTACGTCGGTTGTATCAACAAAGACAACTCAGATGGGGCGTGGTCAGAGATGTTGGAGGTTGTCGTAGGTTGCAATTCCAAGAAGATTTTATTCAAGCTGGACACAGCGGCTGACGTCACAATGATACCAACCCGTGTTCTCCCGAATCTTAGTCTAGCCAGATGTAAAAATAATGTATTCAGTGCCAAGAAACATGAAAAATTGGATATACAGGGTACAGCTACAGTCAAAATAAAATATAAAAATTCTGAAATAACTGAAAAGGTATACATTTCAGAGGATATTGGTGTAGCCCTTTTGAGCCGTAAGGGTTGCCTTGGCTTGAATTTGGTCAAGCGTATTTACATGGCGAACCAAAAGACGGAATGGCAAAAGGAGTTCCCGACCCTATTCAAAGGTTTGGGGAACGTGAAGGGCGATTACATCATTGAACTAAAAGAAAATGCGCAGCCCTATGCAATCACATCGCCGCGAGCTGTAGCCCTTCCACTGCGTAAAAAAGTTGAAGAGGAGCTGCAGGAGATGGTGAAGAGAGGAGTCATCGAACCAGTAGACCATGCGACGGACTGGTGTGCACCAATGGTTGTGGCCAAGAAGAAAGATGAAGGGATACGGATCTGTGTAGACCTATCAAGGCTGAATGAAAGTGTCAAGAGACAGTACCATCCAATACCAAGAGTGGAGTTGACCCTTGCAGAGCTTGGTGGCGCACGCATATTTAGCAAGCTTGACGCAAATTCAGGGTTTTGGCAGCTCAATTTGGCCAAAGAAAGCCAGGACCTGACAACATTTATTACTCCTTGTGGAAGGTTTCGTTTCAAAAAACTACCTTTTGGAATTTCCTCGGCAACTGAACACTTCCAAAAACGTCTATCATCAATTTTGGCCGGGTGTAAAAACTGCTGTATCCACGTTGATGACGTACTGGTCTGGGGCAAGGATCAGGCGGAACATGACGCATGCTTAAGGATTGTTTTAGAGAAAATACGAGATGTTGGAATGACACTGAACAAGCAAAAGTGTGAGTTCAGCAAGCCATCTGTCACGTTCTTAGGGTTTGTGGTGACATCAGAGGGAATCAGTCCTGACCCTGAAAAGGTGGAAGGAATAATTAAATTTGCTTCTCCTACAGACATTCAAGGGGTGCAGAGGCTAATGGGAATGGTGAATTTCCTGTCCCGATTTATTCCTGACAGATCTGAGATAATGGAACCCATCTCTAGCCTTCTTTCGTCAAAAAATGCCTTTGTTTGGGGGCAGCCACAAGAGGACGCATTCAGGAAAATCAAGGAAAAGCTGACGTCTGCACCTTGCCTAAAGCTATACGATGTGGACAAGCCTACAATGATCTCCTGTGATGCTTCATCCCTCGGACTTGGCGCTGTCCTCCTGCAGGGTGAGGGGAGCGAGAGACACCCTGTGGCTTTTCTTTCACGCACCCTCACAGCAGCGGAGAAGGGTTATGCAAACATAGAGCGTGAGGCATTGGCTCTGACATGGGCCAGTGAGCGCCTGAGAAACTACCTGGTTGGAAAACGCTACACAATTGAGACAGATCACAAGCCTTTGGTCCAGATCTTCAAATCGAAACATTTGGATGATCTCTCTCCACGCCTACAGCGGTTTCGATTGAGGATGATGCGGTTTGATTATGACATCATGTACACTCCAGGAAAGCATCTTCTCATCGCCGACGCACTTTCAAGACAGCCTGCACCACACCACGAGAAAGACATTGAACTAGGGGAGGAGGTGGATGCATATATTCACAGAATTGCTTTGGCTGAGATCAACACGACCGACGAAAACATAGTTAGAGTCTTGCAGGCCCAATCCCGCGATCCAGTTTGCATTAAGCTAAAAGATCTGCTGATGAAGGATTGGCCTCGGAAAGCAGACTTGCCACTAGACCTTCAGGAGTTCTACTCAGTGAAGGACGAACTGTGTGCCATTGAGGGAATCCTCATGAGAGGTAGACGCATGGTCATACCATCAGAACTACGCAATGTAATGCTGAACAAGCTTCATGAGGGCCACATGGGAATCACCAAAACTAGACGACGTGCTCAAGGAACCATGTGGTGGCCAAACATTTCAAAGGACATTGAAAGAAAGATCAAAGGTTGTCCAACCTGTATCCAACATGCATCAAACCTCCACGAGCCTCTCCTACCATCAGTGCTACCTGATTATCCTTGGCAAGTCATATCCATGGACCTATTTAAATCAGAGAGTCAATGGTATTTGGTCGTTGTTGACCATTTCTCCCGCTATTTTGAACTGGCTTGCATGAACAGAATGCAGACAGCAGACGTGATAAAAGTCTGCAAGGAATTGTTTTCACGACACGGAATTCCAGTGAAAATCTGCACAGACAGCGGTACGCAGTTTCAGCCACTTCAGACATCTGAATTTCAGAAATTTGCTCGTGACTGGGGGTTTACCACATCAACTAGCAGCCCGCACTTCCATCAGGCTAATGGCGCTGCAGAAGCTGCTGTCAAGACAGCAAAGTCGCTGCTAAAGAAGAACAAGGGCAATTTTGAAAAAGCCATTCTCGCCTACCGAAATACACCACTGGAGACAGGATTCAGCCCAGCTGAGCTACTTTATGGTCGGAAATTACGGGACACCCTGCCTGTCACTCATCATGCTATGACTTCAAAGCCTAACTTAGAAGACTTTCCGGAAAAGGAGGGGAGATATAGGGAAAGGTACAAGAAAAATTATGATCATCATCATCGGAGCTTTAAGCTAGAGCCACTTTTGATTGGTTCATTTGTTTGGATCACAGATCTGCGAAGGCACGGGCAAGTTGTTGCTGTTTTAAGTGAGCCTAGGTCCTACTTGATCAGGACAGAAAAACAGACTGTCCGCAGGAATCGATATCATCTCATTCCTGCACCCTATTTGGACGAGTTGCCAAACACATCAGGGGACAACACTCCTCCATGTGCTGCAGATCCAAAGGTTGTACCAGCAACGGGGGCAAGCAGTGGTGCTGCTACAGGCCCAGAGGTACCAAGCCCAATCCTAACTCCAAAGATGCCTCAACTGCCTACAACGACTATGAGAGGACCATCTACTGAGAGTGGACTGCCTAAGCAACCAGGAGGAGCTTCGCCTGACAAAAGTACCGCCGCCAGGCCACTAGCGCCTACTCCTGCTGTTTCCACCCGCTCAGGAAGGATTGTTGTGCGTCCTGCCCGATATTTTCAAAACCTAGTAAGACTGCGGTCTTGAGGGAGGATGTTCAGGGGCTACGGATGTGTTGGATTGTCCACGGGTATTAGGTGGCGTGTGGTTGGCCCCACTGGGGAATTGATAAGAAGGATTATGGGATTCGCGACTAGGCAAGTGATTTGTACGGATATCTCTTTGAATAAATAAAGCTGCTTTTCTTTAAAGTCTTTTTCCTTTATCATAAACCCATGATAAAACTATCGATCTGACAACAGCCATGAAGACCTCCAATCTAGTACCCAAGGGTGCCTTTGAGTCAAGTAGTAACCCTTTCCAGGCTTCGTTGATTGCAACTTTGGCTGCAGGTACTTTATGCTTGAAGTGTGCTGTGTATGATAGGCGGGGTGTCATTGTAACTCCAAGATACTTGTATTGGTTTACTACTTCAATTCTCTCCCCTTTGTAGCACCGCCGCTCACTGGCTGCCAATGGGCCGCCTCTCCGCAAAAAGCCAATAAGATCAAATCATCAGCATAAGCCAGCATAGAAATCCTCACTCCTCCAATCACGATACCACTTGGCAGATGGTCCACGAGGTCACTCAGGAACAGTGAAAAGGCAATGGGACTGATCAGGCACCCCTGCTTGAGACCGTTCATCACATCGAAGTAATCTGTGATTCTCTCTTCGACCCACACAGCAGCTTTCGTTCCTGTATATAGATTTCTTAGAGCTCGCACTATTTTGGTCTACAGCCCAATAGTGAGTAATTTATGAAAGACAGCCCCACGATTAAACAGGATTTGAAATCGACATAAAAAGCGTATACTTTGTTGCCCTTGGGCGCAGCTGGACCAGGTTCGCAAGGACAAAAACGCAGTCGATGGTCTAATAGCCCCTCCTAAAACCCATCTGATTCTCGCAAAGCACACCCTCGCGATCAACAAAGCCGTTGATCCGCTTCATAAGCAGGCCAGAGTAAATTTTAGCGTCCGCATTAATGAATGAGAGACCTCTGTAACTTCCAACCACTGTTGGATCCCCTTATTTCATCAACGGATATAATATATAAATAATATATAATATATCCGTTGATGAAATAAGGGGATCCAACAGTGGTTGGAAGTTACACAGGTCTCATATTAAGAGGCGTTGAGACATGAACTGTGGTACAATGTGAAAAAGGTCATAAATTGCAACGCCAAATGGAACAGAATGTTTTTTATTTATTTATCAAAGAAAAATAACCTTGTAAATAAAATGCAGAAAGCAAGGAGTGAGCAAAAGCTTGGAGTGAGCTGGATTTGATCCAGAGGGCAAACCTTTTCATCTAGTTTTGGGTTGGAATGAGCTGGATTTGAGCTATATCCCTTCGTCAGATTATGAAGGACCTCTAAACTTTCTCAATATGCAAAAAAGTGGATTTCAGAAAAATATGGAATGAGCTGGTTTTAATAGCATAATTTTGATATTATAATAAAGAATTTACATACTTAGACGGACATTGCCCAATTCTGAACATTTCGTTAAATATCAGAAGCTCATTAAGGAATGATTCCGGGGCATTTTTATAGTGCTCGTAAGGAATCCGATCCTCCCCCGGAGCCTTATTATTTTTCAGGGAGGCCAGTACATCAACTCGGTCATTGCGAAGTCTCCGTCTTAGAGTCACTCACTCAGAGGTTCGGCGTATAGGACAGGACATCCAGAGTTCGGCGGATTCAACAGGCTTCGAAAGAAATGAAATGAATTTATTTATGTACCTAAATATTGAATCCTAAAAATGATCCAAATAAATTCCGGCTCCTACTGCATCTGCTGATCTAATAGACTATACTTCTAAAGTTGCTTCTAACGCGGGGTGTCAAGTTTAAGCTCGAACTGAGACTGCTGTGCTGTACTATACCTCTGGGGGGGGGGGGGGGGGCTGTCCATTATTAATAGTGCTGGTTGAACGGGTGGTTGAAGACGTAATACCTGGGTAGCCATTAAACCCCCAAGTAATCATTCTGTTCGTCGAATGAGGATTCCCAGGTGTCCGTTGAATAATTGTTCACTGTAGGTACGCACTTCCTATCTCTATGTATAGTATTCTATCTTTGTTTACTGGCACAATTCTTTGTCAGGCACGCTATCAGTTAGCGGCCTAAGATGCCACTATCTTGGTCGGTATCCATCATACTTAATTAAATCTCAAATAGAAAACTATCAGACCATTGTCTTCATTTGTGTTTACCTCTCTACATAATATTTGATGTAAAAAATAGACTAGGATTAATTTTATCTTGAGGCATTTGACAATTACGAAGGATTCGGTTCATTCCTCTTAAAAATAGACGGTAGTACCAAATGGAGGTTACCTGTAGTTTTACTAGAATATTCGTGGGACCGTCTGTGGGTAAATTCCCACTCCCAACTGCTGGGGATACTATTTAATTAGGGCTAGGGCTGTTCCGATATATCGATTACGAAATCGTCTCTAAGTGACGATTTATGTCCGGTCTTGGTATAGACTTTTCTGCAATTTTGTTCTACAGACTCGAAATTTCAGAAAAGTCTATACACTGAAACACACGTGTTTTTTTTTTTTTTTTTTTTTTTTGTCTGTTGGGAAAAGTGAGATACGGAAAATATCGATATCGGCAATATCGTATGATATATTGAGAAATTGAGAATTATATTACTGCAATTTAAGACTGATTTCAGTAATATGTGGTTATATATCTCGGTACTTTTGATATTGATTCAGAATGCGAGTAATAGTAGACACCTTTGGATTTTGTGAAAACGGATGGCCTTTATAGCAAAGTGCAAAAACAATACAAAAGACAGACAAAACCGCAGGTAGGTAGTAAACGAACGAGTAGTTTCTATTTAAGGGTCAAAGCTGTTATTAGCCTTTGACGGCTACAAATCGCCCAACTAACCAATGTTTGGCTCCAATTAAGGCCCCGATAAAGCGGGGAAAGTTCCAGTCATGAGCTAATGAATTCCGTAAATCGACCAGCTAGTGGCTTTAATTAAATTTCCAAGTGTCGCACTCGCAGCAGACTAACAAGTTTAATATTTTTTAGGCCCATAGAAGTATCGGAGCGGGAACTCGGAGCACCTCATTTCTTTGTCGGCAATCAAAGTAAGAGTTTTCCCTCCACCTCCGGCTCACATACGCGAAAATATCTTGGATTTGAATTCAACTTCACACACGTGCGTCTTGGAAACCTGCACAGGTGGATTTAATTTCGGATTATTAGTTTTCATTTTTCTTGTTGCCAGGTGAGAACTGACTTCCGACTAGGGAACCCTGAAAATAGTTATTACAAATTTTGATCGCCAACAATCGACAAATTGACTGTTAATTTGTGAACTTCATTCATCAAGTTACTGCAGTGATGCTTAAAATACCTTTCAACTTTGTGGAGGCAACCTTGAACTGTTGAAATCAAGTTATAAACAACATAGAGTTATGAACAATTATGGAAACAAATAATTATGATGAACTTGAACCTGGTGGGTGCGATCATGTTGGATCGACAACGTAATAATATTATCAGTTTCAACATACTTAGCTGATATTATCAGTTTCAACTTGGTTTCAGCCAAAGCCAGTCAGTGGGTTCGCAGTTTGTTAGTCTTTGGGCTTATTGGGCCTATGTTGCAAACGGATGGTCAAAGAGGGCAGGTAATATCTGACAAAGATCCAATTCAACATTAAATCCAGTTTTTTTTTTAATTTAAAAAAAAACTGGACGTGGCCATGCAGATGTGGCCACTGGTCTCAGGCTACAGCACAGTTTTGCCGGCAGTTTGAAACTTCAGTATAAACTATGGAAGATTTTGAAAGTTTTACTTAGCGGGGCGTCTACAGAGCAACCTGTTGAGCGATGACAGATTTATGTATTCATCGTCTAAGGCACTGGATCAGGAATGACTCGAGTTCCATGTGCCATTCCATTCTACTTTCTGTCTAGGCTACTGTCAAGAGATCGTGCAAGCTGGAAGCTACATCAACCAAAGTATCAGGCTAAGTGCACCTGATAGCTGCTCACATCTACCCACCATATGTACGAATTATAGTTGGTTTGTTAACGCTTATGCTAAGATACCTAACCAAGCAAACAAGAAACTTCTCGATGAACACCTCCAACGGCATAGGGCATTGTTTCACAAATTAGGACCGGCCAATGTTTTCCGCACGCGAAGTGTTGAGAGCCTGAAGCAAAACAACCTAATACTATTCCGAATTATACATTTTTGAACAATTCAAATGTTGATTCCATGGGTTGTTGGCAAAGTTGGTCCAAATGGGATTTTTCATTCAATTTTTACCAAATTTGATTATACTATAGCTGTGTACCCGCGCTTCGCAACGGTAGAACAGACACCACCTTTAGTACAGGCCCCCTTGTTCACTCAACAATGTTCACACAACACAATTTCAACGTTTCACTCCAATTCGTCAAGTAGTCGGATCTCCCACGTTCTGTGCAGATGTTTCCAGAAGCACCCGTGCCCCGCACTCATCCCTACCAGGAGTCTCATCTTCCTCTTTCATCTTCCTTCTTCTACAAGGTGGAGCCATTATCAACTTCCTGAAACGTTGTGCTGTCTTGTCTTGAGGCTGGGATGTCTTCCCATTGCCTCATATGCCCTTCTCACCCATTATCCCAAAAGGATCCTACCGAGCATTTGACAATACCCTCGACAGGCTCAGGCCTCACAAATGTTGTGGAGGCCCCTTTTCTTGCCATGTCAACCGCTCAATCATTACCTTCCACCCCAGTGTGTCCCGGTACCCTCATCTGGGTGACTTTGTTTTCTTCCCCCAGACAGCACACCGCCTCCCAGCTCTCCGTTACCAGTCTTGACCTGGTTTGGATTCGAGGATATGAGTACCTTTCCTACCCCTACATCTCCTCCTCATAATCTCCGCCATACATTCTCTAATCGCATATAGTTCCAGCCCCTGACCTCCCATCCATCCTAAAGCCATCTGTAAACATGACGATGTCTCCAGTCCGACTTGCTATCTAGTATTATCCCTAGATATTTGGCTTCTTCCCTCACGCCTACACTTTTCCCATACATCCCCAAGCTCAGTGATTTCAGGGTGTTACGCTTCCTGGTAAAGGGAACAACCACTGTCTTCTTAGGATTAACATGCAGCTCTTCCTCACCACACCACGCCTCCCAGGGCTGCCTACGCCAGCTCCTGAATCTTTTACCCATGCTTCTAGTTGAATAGGCGGAATGTGCATACATTGGACAAACGAGGGTGTATTGGCCAAAGAACATGTAATGGACTTTCTAAAAGGTGACATGAAAATGCATGTCGCTGAGTGATCCTACTCTGATAGCGGCCCATCGAGTCAGTCTTCATCTAGCTGTTAATGCCGCCACCCGTCAACCCGCTTGCTTAATCAAAGTTGTTAATTTCAAGTTCAATTCATTCGAGTAGAATCGGTAGAACCCCCGAGTTGAATTTGTGTCGAGTCCTTAGATTCATCAAAGTCGTGAAAACCGCAAAACCCTCCTTATCCTACAAAAATTCCCATTTTCTCCCTTCACCGCCTCACCATCTGCAGCCTTCGACACTTCGCCGCCTTCGTTCCCCGGCCGGGGGTAAGTACATCTGGCCTCGAGACTTCGGTGAGTTTTTCATCCCCTTTCAACCTAATCTACAACCTTTTCACACTTTTCTACCATCAGTTCCTTCACCCAAAAAGTACGATTGTTAAATACTACCCCGGTGGATCCGAGCGATTAATAACCAGCGACCTTAGTACTATTTCGTATGAGAATAATTCACAAGTAAACCCGCTGTCGAACCGCAATTCTCATATCATCAAAACCAATTAAAATACAGTCCACTACGAAGTTAATTTACACATAAATATCATACAATTTCTTGGTCTCGTTTCGAGCCGGATCCGCCATTTGTAACAGTATCTCATTTGTACATACGTCACACCTTTATTTCGATTTCATTGGTTGTTAGGTTTTGGTGTTTGCTCATCTTAGTTCTGGTTGGCTGCCTTCTTGTATCCTCACTCGCAAAGCATCATGGATAGCGACGATTCACAAAAAATATCGCCGGCCGTTGCTGTGCAATTCGATTTCCTTCGAATGAAACGGGAGCAACTGTTTGCCGAAGTTCAAACAATATACGATATTTCAACAAAAGTAGCACCGGGAACTGTCTCTTCCTTTATTACTCGTTGTAATGAATTATCGCGATTGAGGGATAAATTTGAAGTCATCCAGGATAAAATCATGCAGCTGAACTTGGAAGTGGATAAATCATTGTGGATGGAGGTTGATCAAGTCACTACTTCGTTCAACGATTTATACTATAAAATCAAAGTCATTGAACGGGAGGTTTTAGGTCATATGCATCCCGTGGCACCTCCAAAAACGGAAATGAGTCTCCCGAAAATTGAAGTTCCTGTGTGGGATGGTGATTTGGAAACGTTCCACAATTTTTGGAGTATGTTCAATACTATTGTTCACGAGGGAAGGTACTCCGATGTAATTAAGATGGCATATCTCAAGCGCTCCCTACGTGGTTCACCGTTGAAATTGATTCAGAATCTTTCTAATACTAGTTACTCCGTCGCGTATAATCTGATCAGCCAACGGTATGGGAATTTGCGCAATCTAGCCTCATTTTATGTTGATAAAATGTTGAATTTTTCTCCACTCTCCGGCACTTCGTTAAAGGAGCTTCAATCATTTCTCGATGTTTTCAGCACTACTTCTACCGCCTATAATAATCTTGACCTAAATGACCACAAAGATTTTGTTTTGTTTCAATGTGCATTCAGGGCTCTACCATCGCAAATGCGTACGTTGTTTGAACGTTCCCTTCCACCAGGCGATGAGGTTCCCATGTTTCAGGATTTAGTTGATTTTATTGAACAGCAGTGTAAGATAGAAGAGTTGAGTCGGCGTTCGAATTCCTCAAAACCCCTTGTTACGTCTTATAAAGCGCCTTCAAAACAGAGTCGGAACCCGCAAAGCTTGCTGGTGACTCCGGAAGTAAATGAAAGGGTTTCTGATTCTCCCTCATGTACTCCCACTACTCTTCCCTTCAATACTTCTCCACCTCAATGCTCATTCTGCGGTCTCTCTCACACCTTGTATGGCTGTGAGCGATTTAATAAAATATCTGTACATGATAAGTACGAGTGGTTGCGAAAACATAACAGATGTTTCCGTTGTTTGGGATCGCACAATCGGCTTCGTTGTGCTTCTAAAGGGAAATGCACACATTGTAAGAGCGCTTCTCATCACACCTCGTTGCATCGTAGTGAACAAAATAATAAGTCAAGGTCATATACTGGTTCGTCTGATAAGTTACGTGATGCAGACAGTTCGCATTCCTCAAATGTAAACAGCGGAATCGAACGTTCTAATGCCCAAGCACCTGGGTCACAAACGTTGTTGATGGGTTCATCTGTTACTCGTACAATCAATAATATTGTTTTATTGGGAACCGCTCAGGCACTAATTCGCAACAATTTTGGTAAATTTGAACCAGTTCGAATGGTAATAGATGGCGGAAGTCAAATATGTTTGATTACAGCGGAATGTGTTCAAAGGCTTTCTCTTCCTGTGTTTCGTAAAGAAACAAATATCGACGGTGCACTCTCCTCTAATTTGGGTACTTCTAAAGGAGTAGTGTCGTGTACACTCACTCCACATGGTAATAGCACGTCTATTTCTCTCTCAACAGAAGCTGTTGTTGTTCGTCGAGTGTGCTCTGACCTACCCACAGTTCCTTTGTCTCCTGAAGTGTACAACCGCTTTTCTCATCTAAATCTCGCTGATAGATCGTTTTGTGACCCCGGTCGAGTTGACTTTTTACTTGGGGCCTCTTTGTTTACACAAATATTCAACGGCGATAGATCTTCTATCATTCAAGGTAAACCCGCAGCCTTTGATACCATCTTTGGTTGGGTGATTATGGGCGATGTCCACGACCCTCCACCCCCCGTAGAACCTCCTCACGTCTCCTTACTAACGTGTGAATCCAATCTGGATCAAACATTGCAATGTTTTTGGAGATCAGAAGAAGTCCACTCTCCGTCTCACACTCTGGACGACCCGTTACACCGCTACGCTGAGGATCATTTTGTTTCTACGCACTCGAGGCGCCCTGACGGTTCATACCAAGTCCGCTTGCCCTTTAATCCTGATGGGGAACATAATCTGTTTGATTCAGATGTGGTTGCTAAACGCCGTTGGGTCAACTTAGAAAAACGACTTGAGAAAAATAGTAAACTCAACTTATTGTATCGATCGTTCATGCACGATTATAGAGAATTGGGTCATATGATTCCAGCTACTTCTCCTGGAAGTTATTATATACCGCATTTTGGAATTTTAAAGGATTCTCCGACTTCTCCTCTCCGCGTAGTTTTCGACGCATCGTGTTGTGAATCTTCGGGTAAAAGCCTGAACGATTATCTTCTTGCAGGCCCCCCTTTGCAAAAGGATATAGGTGAACTCGTAACGATGTTTCGGCTCAATCCTGTAGCACTCATCACAGACATCAAAATGATGTATCGTAAAATCTGGATTCATCCTCAAGATACGCCATACCAGCATATATGGTATCGGGAGAGTAGAGAATCTGATATTATCGATTTTGAACTTCTAACGTTGACTTATGGGCTCAAGTCCGCTCCGTTCTTAGCGCAACGTACCTTAAAGCAACTTGTGCTCGATGAAGGAGACCGTTTCCCTTTAGCTTCAAAGGCCATATTAGAAAATTGTTATATGGATGATTTATGCGTCTCGGTGTCTACCGAGAACGAAGCTAAGCAACTCAAAAACGAATTAATAACACTGATGGGTCTGGGTGGTTTCCAACTTCGCAAATGGGCAACCAACTCTTCCCTTCTTCTCAGGGAAATTCCTAAGGAACATCAGCTCCCTTCGCTCTCACTTGAGTCTCGAGAAACCTCCTCTCTTCATGTTTTGGGACTCCGATGGGAACCCAACAAGGATGTATTCACCTACAATGTCAAAACGCTCGGTGATGCGCTCACAAAACGTGAAGTTCTTTCGAGGATAGCCTCTCTGTATGATCCACTAGGGTGGCTCGGACCAGTAATATTCAGAGCTAAGCTGTTTCTTAGAGAAATTTGGGAACGATCATTGGACTGGGATACACGCCTCCCCCCGGATTTGAGTGCACGATGGAAGGAGTTTAGTTCGGAGTTCTCTGAACTAAATAAACTGAAAATCCCGCGACTCATCACTAGACCAGATATGCCGAATTTTCAGATTATCGGGTTCTGTGATGCATCCATGCTTGGTTATGCTGCTGCTCTGTACCTCCGCTGTTTTTCGAATGATGAATCCTCCGTTGATGTCAACTTGTTATATTCTAAAACCCGTGTTGCTCCGCTGAAGGTGGTCACAGTTCCTCGCTTAGAGCTGAATGGTGCCCTCTTGCTGTCACAATCGCTCAAAGCCATTCATCCTTTGGTGCGCCATTTATCTATAACAAGTATTATGTTGTTTACGGACTCTACTGTGGTCCTTGGTTGGCTCAATACGCCTCCGCATCGCCTCCAGACTTACGTCGCCAACCGAGTCGTCAACATCTTGGATTGTTCGGAAATCACTCAGTGGCATCATGTTCCAACTGCTCTCAACGTCGCCGATATGGCTTCTCGCGGGCTCCTTCCTACCGAAATTCTCGACACTTCCTCATGGTGGGCGGGGCCCAAGTTCCTCTATACTCCGGTCTCCACTTGGAGTCTGGATCGGATACCGCTCAGCACCGAACTCCCGGAACTGAAAAATAGTATTGTTGCGATGCAGGTTGTAGATACAACCCCTCCGTTTTTTGTGTCATTCATCAAGCGCTTCTCTTCGTTGGCCAAGGTTAAGCGAGTTGTAGCATGGATGTTGCGATTCATAAAAAATGCTAGGCACCGGGACAGGCGTAGGTCTGGACCTCTGCAGCCTTCGGAGCTACAAGATGGACTTCTGCTGTGTATAAGTGCTACACAACGTCATCATCTCTCGTCTATACGCGTAGCTATGGAGAAGGGGAACCAACTGCCGCCACGTATACGTCGCTTGACTCCCTTTGTTCAAAACGGGATTATTAGAGTAGGAGGACGTTTAAAGCACTCCTTGTTACCCGAATCGGCGAAACACCCTTATCTCCTCCCCAAAGATGCGCATCTTTCTTTCCTAATCTGCGACGCGTATCACCAACGTCTGATGCATGCCGGTCCTCAAGCAACACAAGCTTTGATTTGTCAGGAGTTTTGGATTCTGTCCTTGAGGAACTTGTTACGCCAACGCATACACAAGTGCATGATTTGTTATCGCCACAAAGTCAAAGAGTCCCACCCGCTGATGGCTGATCTGCCTTCGTCGCGCATCACTCCCTGTTCACCGTTTGCACGCTCTGCAGTAGATTTCGCTGGACCTCTCCTAATCAAGCAGAGTACTCGACGTAATGCTCCTGTTGTCAAATCCTATATATGTCTCTTCGTATGTATGGTGACAAAAGCCATACATCTTGAATTAGCAGGAGATCTCTCTACCGAATGTTTCATTGGGGCTCTGAACCGATTCGTTTCACGAAGAGGTTTATGTCATGAAGTCTTCTGCGACAACGGTACTAATTTTCATGGAGCTGCGAATGAACTGAGTCAGATTTTCCAGGCATTGAGTGGTTCTTCCCATTCGATTGTTGACTGTCTTGCTGAGCAAAACGTCACGTTTCATTTCAACCCCCCGGACTCTCCGTGGATGGGTGGTCTTGCCGAGGCTGCTGTAAAGGCTGTTAAGCGTCATATTCGTCATGTTTCCACAAGCTCATTGACGTACGAGGAGATGGCGACTGTTCTCGCCAAAGTCGAGGCCATTGTTAACAGTAGACCTCTCTGCCCTGTTGGGGACTCTCCAGATACGCTCTTCCTCTCTCCAGCGCATTTTCTCGTCGGTCGTCCGCTAGTCTCGCCGTTGGAATACGACTTCACTTCTGAGCCCGTGTCTCACTTGTCCAGATGGCAACGGGTCCAGCATGTCTCTCAACTGTTCTGGAAGCGATGGAGCACAAACTACCTGCACACTTTGATCGAACGACAGAAGTGGACCAAAGCCAAGCCTCCTCTGAAAAAAGGAGACGTTGTGATTGTGCTGCGAGGACAATCCAAGCCCTTGGATTGGCCCTTGGGAAGAATTGAAACACTCCACATAGGAGCTGATAACATTGCTCGTTCAGCCACAGTACGCACAGCCAAAGGTACCTTGACGAGACCTATCGCTAAGCTCGCTCCCTTACCTAACATTCCCGATGATTAGGGTAATGATTAAGATGAGCCAACACCTGTTTTTTTTTTTTTTTTTTTTTCGTGTTATATTCTTCTGATATTTATTATTGCATTCTATTAACAATTAATATTTGTGACTTGTTGTATGTTTTCTTGAGATTTAGTTTGTTTGTAAAAAAAAAAAAATATATATATATATAGGTATTTGTATTGTTTGAGTTGTTGCAAAAAATGTCAAAATTTCAAAAAAAAATTCTCAATTTTGGGTGGGCGGTGTATTGGCCAAAGAACATGTAATGGACTTTCTAAAAGGTGACATGAAAATGCATGTCGCTGAGTGATCCTACTCTGATAGCGGCCCATCGAGTCAGTCTTCATCTAGCTGTTAATGCCGCCACCCGTCAACCCGCTTGCTTAATCAAAGTTGTTAATTTCAAGTTCAATTCATTCGAGTAGAATCGGTAGAACCCCCGAGTTGAATTTGTGTCGAGTCCTTAGATTCATCAAAGTCGTGAAAACCGCAAAACCCTCCTTATCCTACAAAAATTCCCATTTTCTCCCTTCACCGCCTCACCATCTGCAGCCTTCGACACTTCGCCGCCTTCGTTCCCCGGCCGGGGGTAAGTACATCTGGCCTCGAGACTTCGGTGAGTTTTTCATCCCCTTTCAACCTAATCTACAACCTTTTCACACTTTTCTACCATCAGTTCCTTCACCCAAAAAGTACGATTGTTAAATACTACCCCGGTGGATCCGAGCGATTAATAACCAGCGACCTTAGTACTATTTCGTATGAGAATAATTCACAAGTAAACCCGCTGTCGAACCGCAATTCTCATATCATCAAAACCAATTAAAATACAGTCCACTACGAAGTTAATTTACACATAAATATCATACAGAGGGACTATTGTAATTCAATCTTAGTTAGTGACGTTCCGATATTACCGATATTAGTAATATCGATACATTTGTTTCGATACTTCCGATATTTGTATCGATATCGGGATATCGAATGAAGCTTTACAGTATCGAATCGAAATATCGAATCCAGACAACATCTGAAGGAGGTTACTTACCTACGTCCAACATATTACCAGCCGTGAACAACGGAACATTTGGACAGATTGTTGTTTTTGGCGAACTTTACTTCTGAAGTCTTCTGGGTTTGTAATTTTTTTTTAACATTCGCCACAGTATGTTTTCCACTCTTTGTACTTTTTGATATAGATAATAAAAACTTCAAAATCTACCCAAGGATTTATTATTTCCACTCCTACCGAAACTGATCATAATGCTGAGATAGGTGGATCATTGTAGGCCTAAACACGATTTATTTTTTTAAATGGAATTACAGAATTTGAGGTTAATAATATTATCCTAATTATTAAGTTATTATAAGTAATACTTATAATTACTTATATATTAAGTATTGCAAAAAAAAGTAAGAATTATCGGTATCAAATGATACTTTCAATATCGATATTTCCTTTCGATAATATCGGAGTATCGATACCGTGCTTTCGATATTGATTTGATACCAAATATCGGATCGGAAGGAGTATCGGAACGTCACTAATCTTAGTTTAACTGGGGTTCTAGCACCATAAAACAAAAACTCTGCAAATTCTTGACACAACGGTTCATTATCTTCTTTGTACAGATCACCCTTCTGTCTAGATCACTAGGTCTAAATGTCTAGATCCTAAATGTTAGATTAATTATTATTATCAATTATCACTAATTATTAACAATTTTATCAAGTACCTAGTGAAAATTATTATAATTTATTGTTAGGTATTAATAATTCGTATTTATTATTAATAATAATTATCATTAATTATGATTAATTAATACGATATAATTCTGGGGTTTTTAATAGTACGTCGGTAATAATTTTCTATAAAAGAGTAATAATTTTCTATAAAAGTACCTACCAACGAACATTCGAAATTACCTTCATTTCCGTAGCACGAAACGCACCTCAGAACAACAAACTCGACATCACTTAAGCCATATGATGTTCCAAAGAGCTTGTTAGTATGAAAATGGACCTGTATTTCAACAGTTTGAGTCACGATCGTGTTGTGAGGCACAATCTTTGAGCCGTCATTGTGAACGAACGGCTGGTCGTACAAAGCTGCGGATGGTCTTAAAAAATTCTACGGAACAAACTCTATCTAAATATGAAATAAAAAACATACCGTTCCATATGAATTTTTCGAGATATGAGATTTTCAAAATTTCAAAATTCGTTTTGAACCCCTTCCCCTTGACCTAGGGTTATGAAAAGTTTCGAGGATCATTGTGGGGCTGGTCCAAACCCAGAAACCAAATTTCGTAATTTTAGCTCAACGTTAACTGGGCAAAGTGGCGCGGACGGCGGACGGCGTACGGCGGACGGACGGATTTTTTTTTATTCGATTTTCTGAATCTACGTATCTTGAAACGTAAACCAAAAAATTTTGAGGGGGGGTTAAAAAAATTTATTCTTTGGGCGATTCCAATGGTTCATTATCGAAGATAATAAACCAAAATTTCACGAGTTGGATGAAAGTATTATTTTTGGTTTATTATCTTCGATAATGAACCATTGGAATCGCCCAAAGAAAAAAAAATTTTAACCCCCCCTCAAAATTTGTTGGTTTACGTTTCAAGATACGTAGATTCAGAAAATCGAATAAAAAAAAATCCGTCCGTCCGCCGTACGCCGTCCGCCGTACGCCGTCCGCGCCACTTTGCCCAGTTAGCGTTGAGTTAAAATTACGAAATTTTTTTTATGGGTTTCGACTAACCCCACAATGGTCCTCGAAACTTTTCATAACCCTAGGTCAAGGGGAAGGGGTTCAAAACGAATTTTGAAAATTCGAAAATCTCATATCTCGAAAAATTCATATAGAACGGTATGTTTTTTATTTCATATTTAGATAGAGTTTGTTCCGTAGAATTTTTTAAGACCATCCGCAGCTTTGTACGACCAGCCGTTCGTTCACAATGAGGGCTCAAAGATTGTGCCTCACAACACGATCGTGTATCAAACTGTTGAATACAGGTCCATTTTCATACTAACAAGCTCTTTGGAACATCATATGGCTTAAGTGATGTCGAGTTTGTTGTTCTGAGGTGCGTTTCGTGCTACGGAAATGAAGGTAATTTCGAACGTTTGTTGGTAGGTACTTCTTTTATAGAAAAATTATTACCGACGTAGTATTAAAAACTCTGCAAATTCTTGACACAACGGTTCATTATCTTCTTTGTACAGATCACCCTTCTGTCTAGATCACTAAGTCTAAATGTCTAGATCCTATGTTAGAATAATTATTATTATCAATTATCACTACCTAATTATTAACAATTTTATCAAGTATCTAGTGAAAATTATTATAATTTATTGTTAGGTATTAATAATTTGTATTTATTATTAATAATAATTATTATTAATTATGATTAATTAATACGATATAATTCTGGGGTTTTTAATACTACGTCGGTAAAAGAAGTACCTACCAACAAACATTCGAAATTACCTTCATTTCCGTAGCACGAAACGCACCTCAGAACAACAAACTCGACATCACTTAAGCCATATGATGTTCCAAAGAGCTTGTTAGTATGAAAATGGACCTGTATTTCAACAGTTTGATTCACGATCCTGTAGTGAGGCACAATCTTTGAGCCGTCATTGTGAACGAACGGCTGGTCGTACAAAGCTGCGGATGGTCTTAAAAAATTCTACGGAACAAACTCTATCTAAATATGAAATAAAAAACATACCGTTCTATATGAATTTTTCGAGATATGAAATTTTCAAAATTTCAAAATTCGTTTTGAACCCCTTCCCCTTGACCTAGGGTTATGAAAAGTTTCGAGGATCATTGTGGGGCTGGTCCAAACCCAGAAACCAAATTTCGTAATTTTAGCTCAACGTTAACTGGGCAAAGTGGCGCGGACGGCGGACGGCGGACGGCGGACGGCGGACGGCGGACGGCGTACGGCGGACGGACGGATTTTTTTTTATTCGATTTTCTGAATCTACGTATCTTGAAACGTAAACCAACAAATTTTGAGGGGGGGTTAAAAAATTTTTTTCTTTGGGCGATTCCAATGGTTCATTATCGAAGATAATAAACCAAAACCGCAGAATTATATCGTATTAATTAATCATAATTAATAATAATTATTATTAATAATTAATACGAATTATTAATACCTAACAATAAATTATAATAATTTTCACTAGGTACTTGATAAAATTGTTAATAATTAGTGATAATTGATCATAATAATTAATCTAACAATTAGGATCTAGACATTTAGACCTAGTGATCTAGACAGAAGGGTGATCTGTACAAAGAAGATAATGAACCGTTGTGTCAAGAATTTGCAGAGTTTTTTAGGTGATGTCAAAGTTTTATTATTGAATGAACTACCAGAATTGAGATAACAGACCCTGTCGATTCTAAAATGGATGTTTTGGATTAGCGACTAATTTTTAGAGTATCTACCAAAGAGTCCAGAATGCAATCGATGAACAAGCAGCCAGAATTACTATCCCATATCAAAACCTACGTTTCGATCTCAGTGAATACCGAAAATGAAAGATCCATTAGAATCATGTGAAGGCATTTTTATGACGTCACTTTCCCCATTATTTTTCAATGTGGGTTCTACAAAGGCCCCATGTTTTTTCCCGTTGGGCTTTATGGGAGGTCATGTCAACTTCAAAGAACAGAGGTTTGAAAGAGCTTTTATTGATCGCCAAACGGTGTTTTACACATCAAGAATGGCTTCCGTTCTACCTCCCACGGGCCCTCCCAATACGGGTGTACAATCATTACTCACTCGTGGCATCAAAAGCCTCAAAACCTTCTCGTCGAGTTGTCAGATACAGAAGGCGATGCCTATCCATAGAAGCTTGGCGGTTGTTGTGCGAGCCGAGTCAACCAAGTTGTTCCCTCCCCTTGTGTGGAGGAAGTTGGAAATAAACGACCTTTTCGAGTTTCCATTTCCAGCGTTTAATCACTATCTTGCACCGCCTATCCAATGAGAGTTTATCTCAATAAGCAGTTGTGAAGAGTCGATCGCTCGCATTGACATTTCAGTAAAGAGTAAAAGTTAGGTACATGAAGAGTTTGAACGTGAAAAATTAAAAAAAAAAAAAAAAAAATGCTCAAACCAATATTTGAGGAGCTTGGTATCAAAGATGGACATCTCCATTTTTCATTTTTTTCAGGAGAGCCAAAAAACTGTAAGTCAGCATTGTCAGCACCCATAGTCTTGAAATTTTTTCTCAATGTACTTTAGGGATCTAGAATTTACTCGCAATTATGAAAATGTGAATATTAAATTGATTCACGTCGTAAAATTAGTTCAAAAGGTGGAGTTGGCCGGTATTGTAACCAATTGTCGGAGCTGTCCGTTTTTGAACCCAAGGACAGTCATCTTGAATTTGGAGCTGTCCGATTTTGAATGTAAGCCTAGTCTCTGCAAAGCGTTTTTTTTTTTTTTTTTTTTTGAAAAGAAATACATTTGAAATGTGTAATGCTGTGAAAAATGTAAAAGGACTTATGGGAATTCAGGTTCACTAAAAAATACACAGGTGAAGAAAGGTTTCCAGTTCTGCTTGACGACGATTCTCTTCCTGGCTTCCTTTCGAGGGGCTTCAACTAAATTACTTTCCATTTTTTTAAATAAAAATAATTATAGGAAAAAATAGAAAACAACAATCTATGAGCAGGAGAACTCACTCTGAACTGAAAGCTGAAATCACATAATGTGATTCACATTGTCATGATCAGCTGTCCTCTCCCATTTTTTTTTTTTTTCCTTTAAAACATTCTTTATTACACCAAGTTTACAACTTATTAGCAATTTAATTTTGATCTTATTTACTACATGTAGCAATCGAAACAAGATACAGAACTTGTTAATTGTTGAGTCAGATAACTGTTGAACTATTCATTACTTCACATTCACTGTGTTAGTTCGTGAGGCTTCCTTCTTTTCAATCTTCTCAGTAGGTCACTTACATCCAGCAAATGGACAGCTTCGATGTTGACATGACCCCTTAGTCGCTCTTGGTGGGCGATGGCAATTTTCTTGATAGTTTCATCGATAGATTCCACCTCTAGATCATGGTGAAGTCTATCATTCTGAATGTACCAGGGTGCATTAACTATGCTCCTGAGCACACTGTTTTGAAAGAGCTGAATAATTTTCCGATTGCTCTGAGCTGTGCAGCCCCACAGCTGCGCTCCATAAGCCCATACTGGTTTTAGGACTTGGTTGTACAGGGTTAGTTTATTTTGCACAGACAGTTTTGATCGCCTGCCCATTAACCACGACATTTTTCTGAGTTTAAGAGTCAGTTCGGTTTTTTTCTTCTTTACGTGCGATTTCCATCGCAGCTTCGCATCTAATGTCATCCCAAGATATTTCGCTTCGTTGGCGTAAGGGATGACTTTGCCATTGAGGTAAGCGGGCAAGTAGCTGATTTTGCGGTTCGTGAAATTAACATGGACCGACTTTGCCTCATTCATCCGTATTCTCCATTTAGCAGTCCATTTTTGGATTTGTGTAATAGATTGGTTGAGCTTGCCCATAGAAGCGTCAATGCTCTCCCCCACAGCTAACACTGCGGTATCATCTGCAAAAGTGGCGGTTGTATTACTACTGATTTCAGGTAGGTCACTGGTGTAGAGTAGGTACAGGAGTGGGCCAAGTACACTACCCTGAGGTACACCAGCACCAATTGGTTTAGGTTCGGAGTAGGCGTCATCAAGTTTAACGCGGAAGTAGCGGTCAGTAAGGTATGACTCTAACAGCTCGGCATATTGCGATGGTAGTGATTTTCTCAGTTTATACTTTAGGCCATCATGCCACACTTTATCAAACGCTTGGGTAACGTCGAGAAAGATGGCAGAGCAGACCTTTTTCTCTTCAAGCGCTTGCTCTATTATGCTGGTAATTCTGTGAACTTGGTCTATTGTTGAGTGCTTTTGTCTGAATCCAAACTGGTGGTTAGGTATTAATTGACGTTCTTCAATGAGCGGAATGAGCCTTTTATGAAGCAGTTTTTCAAATAACTTGGACAATACTGGCAACAGGGAAATCGGTCTGTACGATGTGCATTCCAAAGGCGGTTTTCCTGGTTTTGGAATCATAATAACCTCGGCTATCTTCCAAAGCTGGGGTACGTATTTCAGGTGAAGCGTAGCATTGATTATTTTTGTAATTTTGATTATGGCTTTTCGGGGTAGTTGCTTTAGGATTTGTCCTGTGATCAGGTCATATCCTGGTGCTTTCTTTGTATTAACTTCAACCTCTCCCATGATGCATAGCGGTGGACTGAATGCAGGGCTCTGATTGGCTGTCATGGAGCTGTCCGGGTTTGCTACAAAATCACATTGGAACTGTCCGTTTCTGAAACTGAGGCCCAACTTCGAAGCCAATTTTTCCGACGTTCTGGCCGTTTTTGAAACTAAAGGACTTCAAATTTGAATTCAGCGCCAAAAATCCTATAAGAAGCTATCCTTAACTCAAAATTGAGTTAATTTTCTGGAAAAAATGGAGTTGTCCGTCTTTGATACCAAGCTCCTCATTTAATATACTCTGACAACTATAAATGCAAGGTACTAAACAAGAAGCGTCCCCTTTATTGGTGTGCACCAGGCCTGGTATTGTAACTCAGCTATGTCCACCATACACTTGTGACTTCTATTCATGATACTATCACAACCTCTCTCTTTAGCATGATGTCTCTCCATTTCAAACACAAATTTTTGTTGAAATAATTATACATAATTATACATTATATATAATTATACATTTATGCCACCTCATTACTAATACACCCAATCGAGTGAATACTACATTCGATAAAGTCATGTGAATAGGTAGAAAGGGATGTAGGTATGTAAGGTTGGAAGACCTTGACTTGAAGTGTGTCTAGGAGCCAAAAGAGTTGATATATAATAAGAGAGGTTGAAAAATCTAGGTTTTCATCATTCAATTGGGCTTGTGCTGAACGTTGTAAATATAATTCGCCTTGAAATGAATTAGACTTTGTGTACACTGCCATATTCCCTTTTCTGTATATACTCGTAGAAACTTGAAATAATTCATGGCACACAATTATTTATTGACATGACATTTATTTACATAATTTACATTTATAATTATTCTATAGGAAAACTAAATAAGTTTTTCTTCAAGAAAACTCATATAATTGGTGATTGGAAACACATTATTATTGAATAGGTAATCGAATTTTTATCCAATACACTATTAGTGGGGTGGATAACATTAAATACACACCTTAGAAACCTAGATTTGACTGCATCAGTGTAAATTTCGTTTTGACAACGAAAATATATCACGTTGAATTCGGGTCAAAATGGTCAAAAATTAGGCTTTGTCGATTTTGGCGATTGTTTGTTGATAAATCTTTTATTCCGAGCACGAGTAAAATGCCGAGTTTCGTTCAAAGTCGGGAGAGATTGTTTCTCAAACAGAATCCCGATACAATGAGATTGCTCAGGAAGAGGAGCGATGGCCGGTTGAAATCGTACAATTCGGCGACTGATATCAGGTCGTGGACTAATGATGTGCAGAGGCAACGGGAGTACTTTTTGGAGAAAATGAACGGGGCGGTATGTTTAACATAGGTATCAGTTGGGTAAGATCATGTACCTACTCGGGTTTTCAAAAATCCCTGGTTATTTTCACGGTGTAAAGCGTCATTTAACAAAGGTAGGTACATTTGTAACTCGGATCTGAGATGGATTGTACATTGGGTAGCAGGTTTACTTTAGGTAACTCATCGGATTCTTTAAGAAAATGCTGTCAAGAATAACGAACTTCAAATTTTTAAGGCATCTATGTAGGTACCTAGATATAATATATCTATTACATAATACATATTTATGAATACAATAATATATCTATTATCTAAATACATATTTATGAATACAATATGTACATTTACATATTCATCAGTGAAATATATGAATGTACATATTTATATTATAAATTCATATATTTCATATATTTCACTGATGAATATGTAAATGTACATATTGTATTCATAAATATGTAAGTTATTGAATGGCGAAAACGTGGTTCCAGTGGAACTTAATATTTTTGAAGCACAGAGTGGCATGAAAATTGAACATAGAAAAGAACATTGAAAACAATTTTCAATTTTCATATCCACTCTGTGCTTCAAAAAAAAAAAAAAAAAAAATATATATATGTTATATCACCAATTCTCCTCATTATTGCTGATACTACTGAACCCAGCGCCCGAGCCTATAAATACTCCGCGCTCGACTCCCGCTGGTCAGTCTCTTCACGCCGTTCTGTCCGTCACGTCGTTACTCTGCCCGATTTCCGATTGAATATTCTCACAAGTGTTAACTGTAACTTTGATCATTTCAATTGTTTAAGTCGTGTGAATAAAAATAACATTTTTTAAAAACCAAGTTTTACCAGCTCCCGACTTAACTGGCGCAGTCAGTAGGACAGTTGTTAATTCTCTATCGAAAAGTGAACATTTTCGCGAGAACTGCCGTGCTTCGGTAGTGACGACATCGGTCCTACACCTCATCGGAAACAATCGACCGGAGTTTACGCGAGTGCATATCGCGCTTGGATACGTCGGCTGTACAGATCTACGGGTGAAGAGACTCCTTGGGATGACGGTAGCAGCGGCGTATTTGTAAGTACTTTAACATTGTCTTCGTACGATCGCTGTCTCCGACTCCCTCGTAGAGGAACCCCGCCCTGGTTCCTCACAGTAGAATTAGGAGGACAACCTGCCCTGTTGACCCTCACCGTAGAATTAGGAGGACAACCTGCCCTGTTGACCCTCACCGTAACATAGGAGGACAACCTGCCCTGTTGACCCTCATCGTAAAATAGGAGGACAACCCGCCCTGTTGTCACTCACCGTAGACTAGGAGGACAACCTGCCCTGTTGCCCCTCACCGTAGACTAGGAGGACAACCCGCCCTGTTGTCACTCACCATATAATTAAGAAGAATTACATTGAATTTTGAAACTACGAAACACATTGAATTTGAAACTACGAAACACATTGAATTTTGAAACTACGTCGAATTTTGAAACCCTTCAAAATTGAAAAAGTTAAGTTTTGGGATTGGAGAAATCTCGTCAATCCACGCACAATGAATCCACAAGATTTTGAGCAACCTCGTGATTGCCCCCACGATCTTGACAACATCGTTGAAACCCCGGAAGTAAACGATCTATCACCGACCCTATCCCCTAATGGCCTGCCCCCAGACGCATCGAGAGGCAGATCACAATCTGTACCTGCACCACAACCCGTACTCCAGGCACCTAGAAGACACATCATCCCCGTATTCAAAACTGAATATGAAAAACTGATACCCCCTTTCAACGGAGAACCCTTAGCTTTAGCAAAATATTTAAAAGCATGCGATAAGTTATTCTTAAGGTTTTTTGATGATCAAGATCCAGAAAGCTTTCAAAATGACTTGTTATTAAGTTCGTTTACCACCAAATTAGGTCCAAAAGTGACGGACAAACTATGTTTAAACAGCATAGAAAACTACACTGACTTAAGAGAGGCGTTACTACAGACATATAGTGACAAAAGGGACACATACACTCTCACACTAGAACTTTCGAAATTAAAGCAACACACCAACGAGGACTGTTTTCAGTTCCACGACAAGGTCTCAAACTTATTAAATTCACAGGTAGCATACCTACAAACACACTTTTCCCAGCAATCTAGGGTACTTATACCCTACATGCAGGCTTTAGCCTTGAGAGTATTCCTACATGGTTTGAATGAACCAATCGGTTCATTTATCCGTACACGAGCGCCCACGAGCCTTGGCGAGGCCTTAGCCATGCTGACGAATGACTTCAACATGAAGCCAGGAGATAGGTCACATCCGCCGGTAGGAAAGCCACCACAGCAAATACCTCGTCCCAATGTCATCAACCGTCCTCCACCTCGACCTTTTAATAACACAGCCTCTTTCGCTCCTCGTTTCCCGCCTTTCCAACCCCGACCCTATAGTCAACCGTATCAATCAAACAACTCTTGGACGAAACCATTCCAGAGACCACCACAACCATTCCAAAAGCCACCACAACAGTTTCAAAGGAACCCCCAACGACCACAAAACCCCAATATTCCAAAACCCCAAAATTTCGGAAAAGGATCGACACCTTCAACCTCTAGTCGAAACCCGAATTTTCATTTACTCACACCCGACATGACTAACGAAACCCACGACCCGGAACAAAACGACGCTCAATACGACTACGAACTTGACTATCAAGATGCCCAATTTTATCCCCCAGAATACTATCCTCAGTACTTCGGATATAACTCTGACGATCTTCAACCTTCAGAGACTGATCAAATCAACAACCAGCTGGCTAATTTCTCGATGAATCATGACATCCCCGAACATACCGGAAATGATTTTTTAGGCCAAACCAGCCTCCCGAAGTCATCGACTTCATGATGAGTTCGACGGTCCAAACTACTTCCTTACCGTATATTATAATGCCAAATTTAAACTTGAAAATTCTAATAGACACAGGAAGCACTAGAAGCTTTATAAATCCCGAAATCGCCCACAAGTACTTCTCCAAGAAAATACATGATGACTCTGGACTAGTTCGTACAGCTCATGGTGTATCTAACATTAACCACCGCACGTTAGTACCGTGCGGAGATCTATTCAAATGCCCCAGACTAAATTTACCTTTCAGTTTGTTTAAATTTCACGACAGATTCCATATGCTCTTAGGACTCGATAATTTAAAACTTCTCAAAGCAACCGTAGACTTGGATAAAAATATTTTGAAAACCCCTAAATTTTCAGTACCCTTACTTTTCACAGATTCAATAACAAATCCCCATGCAATCAACGAATCATTCCTAATTGAAGCTAGATCAATCCAACAAATAAAAATAAAAATTGCCAACATAACTAATGGCGAAGCCATTATCCCTTTTACCAAAATAAACGAAATCGAAATTCCACAATGCTTGGTTAACGTAACTAACACTTTTGCCTATGTTCATGCTACAAACCCAGCTGAACATAGCGTAAATATTTCTCTGACTACCCCAATTGTTGGTGAACCTGTACTCGATAATCTTTTTGTAGAAACCGAACAAGTGAAAATTCCCAAACTAGACCTTGGTAAACCCAAACTAGACCTTGGTAAGCTACGATTAGACCACTTGAACGATCTCGAAAAACAAGAAGTGACAAAACTGGTGAAGGAATTCCCCGATATATTCCAATCAGACGACCAAACTTTAACATTCACCAATCAGGTAAAACACCATATTAGGACTTCAGATGAGATACCCATCTACGTAAAACCTTACAGGTACCCTAGTATATACAAAGCAGAAGTCGAATCCCAAGTCAACAAAATGCTCAAGCAGGGAATTATCCAACCCTCCAATTCCCCTTATAATGCCCCCTTGTGGGTCGTACCCAAAAAATTGGATGCTTCTGGAAAACCTAAGTTCCGCCTTGTAGTTGATTATCGAAAACTGAATGAGCGTACAATTTCTGATAAATTCCCGTTACCCAACATTACGGACTTACTAGACAAACTGGGACGTTGCCAATATTTCTCCTTATTAGACTTAGCGAACTCATTCCACCAATTAGAACTAGACGAACCTTCAATACCGAAAACAGCGTTCTCCACTGAAAACGGTCATTATGAATTCCTTCGGATGCCGTTTGGGTTGAAGAACGCACCCCCAACATTCCAAAGGCTGATGAATAACGTGTTAAGAGGACTACAAAATGAGATATGCCTAATCTATATCGACGATATTATGATTTTCAGCTCTAGCCTAGAAGAACATATGGTACGCCTACGCGAAGTATTCAGGAGACTTCGTCATTCAAATCTCAAAATCCAGCTAGACAAACTAGAGCTTCTCAGAAAAGAAATAGGCTTCCTCGGACATGTTATAACAGCAGAAGGAGTAAAACCCAACCCCGAAAAAATAAACGCCGTACTCAAGTTCCCACTCCCTAAAACTCGTAAAGAAATAAAACAATTCCTCGGACTTTTAGGCTACTACAGGAAATTCATACCGAACTTCGCCAACTTAACCAAGCCATTAACTGTCTGCTTGAAGAAGAACGCGTCCATAAAATATAACGACCTCGAATACCAAGAATGTTTCAATCATTGTAAACAGCTTCTGACAAATTCCCCTATTTTGCAATACCCAGACTTCTCAAAAGAATTCAACGTAACGACAGATGCTAGCGATGTAGCATTAGGAGCAGTACTGAGTCAGTACAATGACAAAAGATCTGATCTCCCGATCGCATACGCAAGCAGAACCATAAACGAATCAGAAAAGAAACTTTCAACTATTGAAAAGGAGCTACTTGCAATCCTGTATGCCTTAAAAATATTCCGCCCCTACCTGTACGGACGCAAATTCACTCTGTTTACAGATCACCGATTCACACTGCCTGCGATTTGGGGCGAAGCGGAGCGATGCGATGACTTGCGATTACGAGCGAGAAAGACAAAGAGGCGGGCGAGTAGGCTTTTCGAATGGGACGGGGCGAGTGGTGTTCACACTCGGAGCTGAGGAGAGCGAGTGGAAGCGTTTTCGAGCGAGTTAATTGATGCAATCGCAAGCATTGTTGCGATTTGAAGCGTTTCTTTCGGGCGAGTGTCACGTGGGGTTGAAGTAGTGTTCATGTTTTCACAAGTTTCATAATTAAAAATTCCTTACTCACCTAATTGTGACCATAAGCTTTTCTTCTGCCGGTATGGCCATCCTGAAATTGGTGTCCTGCTTCTGTATTGCAGTTGAAATTCGGGATAGAATGTACCTAGTCAAAAGTACTTGTACTCATTCTGAAGTAGGTCCAAAACCGCTCTTCATCCTCTCGCAGGTGACGGTACAAATGGTGATATTCTCCTAACGAACTTCTTGCCTGATTGACTTCATGCACCCACTTACGTTTTCTTTTAATTTTTATTGCACTATTCTCCAATAAAAACGAATTTAACGGGGTTAAATTAGAACGACATCTTTGCGGGACACCAACCAATCGACAGTAATCGCTAGCAATGTGAACACATCATCGCTTTGCATCGCTTCGAAATTCGCGCCTCCTTTCGCTTCGCATAGCATCGCATCGCTTCGCGTGCAGTGTGAATCCCGCCTAAACGAATCAGAAAAGAAACTTTCAACTATTGAAAAGGAGCTACTTGCAATCCTGTATGCCTTAAAAATATTCCGCCCCTACCTGTACGGACGCAAATTCACTCTGTTTACAGATCACCGACCACTCCAATGGTTATTTAATTTAAAAGACTGTTCATCCAAACTGTTCCGATGGCGCTTAAAGCTGAGCGATTACGATTTTGTAATTAAATATAAACCTGGCTCAACCAATCACGTTGCTGATGCCTTATCCAGAATTGAATTAAATAATAACGACAGCCCCCAGCCCTCCACATCAAAATTAACCCCTGAACTCGACATTTTTAGTGACGAAGACGCTTTACGAGACCTACTGGATGAAGTCCATGGTGACGCAGAAATGCGTGACGTTATCAATGAAATCATGAACACCTATAGGCAAACAACCGCTAAACCAACTGACAGTCAGTCAATGGCTGTAAACACCCCGGAGTCAGAAACGGACACTACGGTCCATTCTAACGCTGAGGGAAACACCATCCTTACTATCCCGATTAGGCAAAGTGTTGTAAATCATGGTTTGCGTCAAATAATCCTAAAAGAAGTAACTGGAAACCCAAAACCCCCTAAAGTAACGAAATTATTTGGAAACAAAACAAGAATCACTGCGGAACTGTCAAAATCCGATTTCAAATCCAACGTAATCAATTTAGTCAAGGAATACGTAAAACCACATGTTGAGTACTCCCTATATTTTCAAAATGATGACCAAGGTGAACTCTACCAACGGTTCGCAGCCATCATGATGGAAGTTTTCAAAGAATTAGCAATTCGCATGACCAAGTATTCTAAATTCACACTAGACGTCACTGATAAAGATCAAGTTGAGGAAATCATTTCAAACTACCACGTAGGCAAAACTAACCATCGCGGAATAACTGAAACATACGAGAAAATAAAAAGAATGTATTTTTGGCCTAACCAGAAAAAATCAATTCAAAATTTCATCAACCAATGCGAAACTTGCTCGCTTGCCAAA
This sequence comes from Stenodema calcarata, assembly GCA_963920205.1. NCBI lineage: Eukaryota > Metazoa > Arthropoda > Insecta > Hemiptera > Miridae > Stenodema > Stenodema calcarata. The sequence continues at coordinate 20,521,286 of OY986062.1, forward strand.
TATGACCGAATACCAATAAAACCCAAGTTCAACATAACCCCAACTGCAACCAGACCATTTGAAATAGTACACATTGACAAACTGACATTAGACGGTCATAAATTCTTAACTATTTTTGACGCATTTTCCAAATATGCCCAGGCATATTCCTTAACCTCTAACACTAGCTTAGATGTGGCAAAGAACCTTTTAACATACTTTTCCCACCATGGAATCCCGAACAAAATTGTATCAGACAACGGAGCCGAATTCGACTCCTCACTGGTCAGAGAACTTCTGGCTCTCCATAAAGTAGAGATACACTTTATCTGCAGTCAAAACCCTAATAGTAACGGCATAATTGAGCGATTTCACTCAACACTTATTGAACACATTAGACTATTCAACAACAGACAAGAGTTCTCATGCGACTCGCTGGTCGTCAAAGTTCGTTATCCCAATAGACATAGGACCAGCAAAATTAGAAGAAACAGAATATATTTTGACGCACTACTACGACCTATCAAGCATCTACACAGAAGTGGACAACCTAAACTCTAACTATTCCCTCCTCGTAACTCATATACTACGAACCCGAGGACTTCACGACAAACTCGACGAATACTGTTCCTTTTTCAAACACATCCAATCGCTAGTACAACAAAAAATATCCAACGTTAGACTTCACGGAAATACCCGACAAAAGAGAGGACTAATAAACGGACTTGGAACAGTTATTAAAGCCATCACGGGAAATTTAGACAATGACAAGGAAAGGTTTGACAAAATTCTACACGACTTAGAACGGAAGGACAAAAAATTCAGTAACCAATACGCTGTGGTCAACGAACTTATTGCTAACTATAATCAGACCCTCCGCACCATTCAATTTAATAATGATCAGATCAAAGCCAAGTTCGGCGACTTGAATGCCGTTTTGAATTCTTTCAACTCTCAACTTATACTCTATAAAGAAATGCTGTACCATCTTCAGTACGCATGTCCTAGAATCACAATTGGCTCAATTATCATTAAACCTGACCAATGTACTGACCTACGAGTCATTAATCAAAGTTTCTTGCAGCATTCACAGCGACAGAATTGTATATTTCTTGACGTTACCTGTGTACAAGAAAGCGGACTATCACTTACACTATTTATACCCTGTACCCTGGCCAATAGATGGTGCTTACGCCACCATAGTTCCCCGTCACACATACTTGTTGAAAAGATCTGATAGTAATGAGATCCTCCCGCTCTTAGGCAGATGTGTTCACAACGAGATCTTTTATTGTAACACCGAAACCTTATCTTACGCCGACGCGGACTGCGAACGCGGCGTTCTGTCAAACGGTTCCACCGCTCACTGCCAGTTCACTAAATTGCATATTTCCGCGAATTACCTATCGATGATCCCCGAAACTAATCACCTCTTAGCCGTACTACCGCAGGAAGATCAGATTAGGATTAGTAGCAACAGTCAATCTGAGACTCTCACCCTTAAAGGCATTTACCTCATCAATCCCAATTCAGATTCCGTTTACTATCATGATATTCTTATGTCTGTGCATTTAACTAGTATCGGGACCCCGACCTTGTTGAGCTTGCCGCCCGTCAACATTGACTCCCTTAATCTCACGCGCATGGCACTCCATATGGATACCATTAATTTAAAGGCGATAGATAACCTTCACTTAAATCTCAACCCCCTGCAACTTGACGATGGTGACGACTGGTACCCGTCTGTATCTCCCAGCATCTGGACCGTGCTCCTTTACTTGCTTATTGCGTCGGTGTTCGGTTATGCTTTCCGTAATTACCAGCGACGTCGTACCACCATCCAAATTTCGCTCCCCAACCCTTCTTAACTACCCGTATTTGCTCCGCCGCACGGCGACGGTATTGTATTGTATATGTTTTGTATAACGTGGTTTCTTGTATTTTCCTGTATTTTGTTGTATTTTCATTGTAATTTGTATTTGTATCGTCTGTATTACCTGTGTTACCTGTATCATCATTTTTGTATTGGTATCATCTGTATTTACTTTGTTTACTTTATGTTGTATTTACTTTGTTTCCTTAATGTTGTATTTGCTGTTATTGCTTTACTATATTTCCTTTATGTTGTGCCATATTGTGCCATATTGTTATGTCGTGTCTATTATATTTGTTTTGGTATGTACATCGGTGATCGGGATGGGACGTGTAATAATCATTTTTGTTTTCACTTCAGCTCCCATTTTCCCGTTCCGGCAAAATTCTTCGGGAAAGGGAGGTGTTATATCACCAATTCTCCTCATTATTGCTGATACTACTGAACCCAGCGCCCGAGCCTATAAATACTCCGCGCTCGACTCCCGCTGGTCAGTCTCTTCACGCCGTTCTGTCCGTCACGTCGTTACTCTGCCCGATTTCCGATTGAATATTCTCACAAGTGTTAACTGTAACTTTGATCATTTCAATTGTTTAAGTCGTGTGAATAAAAATAACATTTTTTAAAAACCAAGTTTTACCAGCTCCCGACTTAACTTATATATACCTATGTCGGCGGTCTCAGAAGCGGATCATTCAGATTCAAATTATGCGCGCGAGAAATCTATGGAACCGCTATCCTCAAGTTACAACTACAGCCGCCAGAGCGCTAGGAGTTATATGAATTATAAATTCATATATTTCATATATTTCACTGATGAATATGTAAATGTACATATTGTATTCATAAATATGTAAGTTATTGAATTTTTGAAGCACAGAGTGGCATGAAAATTGAACATAGAAAAGAACATTGAAAACAATTTTCAATTTTCATATCCACTCTGTGCTTCAAAAAAAAAAAAAAAAAAAAAAAACCTATGTCGGCGGTCTCAGAAGCGGATCATTCAGATTCAAATTATGCGCGCGAGAAATCTATGGAACCGCTATCCTCAAGTTACAACTACAGCCGCCAGAGCGCTAGCTGCGGTTACCCACAAGGCACGGCAAAGCTTACCCACCACTTGTGGGCCACGAGGCACGGCAAAACGAAGGACTCTCGCAGGACTGCCGGAGTCGCTCTCTTCCCCCCTCCCCCCCGGTTTCGCGAGTTTCGGTGCTTGATACGTTGATAAGTTTTTGTAAAGCAAGCAAGGGAGAATAAAGCCAATGTAATAAGCTCGAAAGATTTTCCTTACACGCCCGTTCTAACTCCATCTTCCAACATCAGAAGTTTACTAACCACCGAAAATCCTCGATTGAAATTTCACGCCAACGACTCGACGCCATTGACACTAACCTGCACAACCCATATCTCATCTAATTCTTCAATTACCTACCTACTGAATCTTTGCGTTAGATTATTCAAAATCAGAACGAACACTTTGCTTATTTGATGGGTCGTGTACTCAACTCGATCCCTTCCACTTCCCAAAAACCGATTCATCTCCCGATTTTAACCCCATGTATAATAATATTATACATGTATAATTCCAAAATAATATTTGCCATCACCATGATTAAAAACTCTGCAAATTCTTGACACAACGGTTCATTATCTTCTTTGTACAGATCACCTCTCTGTCTAGATCACTAGGTCTAAATGTCTAGATCCTAAATGTTAGATTAATTATTATTATCAATTATCACTAATTATTAATAATTTTATCAAGTACCTAGTGAAAATTATTATAATTTATTGTTAGGTATTAATAATTCGTACGTATCTTGAAACGTAAACCAACCAATTTTGAGGGGGGGTTAAAAAAGGTTTTTCTTTGGGCGATTCCAATGGTTCATTATCGAAGATAATAAACCAAAAAAAATTGTGTGCTCGTAAACAACAATTTTGACTTGAGAATTTAGAAATTAGAGAAGGTAAAAGAAAATAATTCTTGAATAATTCAATTATTGAAGATTGAATTCAACATAGGTATACGAATTCATTTGAATTCGAATTTATTTATTTCCACACTCAGTACAAGTTATTTTTCGTTAATTTTTCCTTCAAGGATGTCTGGCACTTACGTGCGCCGCACTTTAATTAAAATAATAAAATGTAACGGTGTTTGAACGAACGGTAAAAAATACTAAGTTAAAAAAAAAAAAAAAAAAAATCAAAGATGAAAATCGACACAAAACAAAAGACGAAAACAACCAGCTGATCATTGGGATTGGAACCAATGATTCCCTTCATGTTAGGGGTATCAGTCGTCATACAGCCATACCAACACAACCAATATACCTGTTGTCATACAGGCATACCAACCCATAAGTTCGTAGATGGGCACAATCGGACCCCTCTAAGGGGTGGTTTGGGGAGTTTCAGGGGGGTAAAATTCCTAATAAATTCCCAAAATAGAACATTTTGTCAAGTGACACCTCATTTTAAAGGTTTGTTTAATGCTGATAGTGTTCAAATGTGGTGAAATCAGAATTGCGATATCTCATTCCGTTCTCACACTAGAGCACTTTGAAGATGAAGAAACGTGGTTGTTACTAAATATGATCTTCATGTTAGGTAAGTCTGCTCTAATCTGATGACGTAATGCGATATCGCAATTCTGACTTCGCCGTCGTGTTCAGCGTTGAAATGTCCAAAAGCTAGGGGGGTTTTGGGGCGGTTGGGGGTGGGGGAGATTACCCATAAATTAAAAAAAAAAAAAAAAAACGAGACGGTCTGTCAAGTGACACCTTATTTCTACACGCTCAATAACACGGGGAAGTCAGAATTGCTATATCTTATTCCGCTCCCAAACTGAAGCACTTTGAAGATGAAGAAACGTGGTTGATACTGGAGATGTTCTCCATGGACATCATGTTCCATGGAGACATTTTACATAAAACCAACTACTTATTTCTTCGAGAATTCGCTCTTCTGCTGCATGACTGGGGATTTTTAACTAATATAACTTTATTTCATGACTGTTTTACACATTACAGGACTTAGAGATGTTCTTTCTTACACATTACAGGACACCTCCTTCGGGAATTACGTTCCTTTCCTTGAGCTACTGGACATACTCGGGCTGAAAGTACGCGATTCCATTATAAAGTTGATGTATTTTTATAGAGTTTCAATGCCTTGATATGCCGAGAACGGGGTTAAAATAAGACAAGTGCTTCGTGCTTCATTTTTTTATCTTCATTTAATTTGGCTGTTGGATACACTAAGCTTCACAGACAAAGTCACCTTTGTGTTTTATTTGGGTGATATATTTTCCTTTATTATAGGAAAACTCCAAGCTCCTCTACGACACTATACAGAAACTGTCGATCATCAACGAAATTCTCAATTCCAAGTCAACAACGGCAGACGGCCCACTCACAAGATCGGAAGAAGAAATCAAATCTTCTGCATTACGTCACGGGGCTGATCCTGTAAGTACAATAAAAAAGTTCAAATTATGACAATAAACTTTTTTTTATTTTTAAAATGCATACTGACAGGAGTATACATGATTTAGTGTAAATAGATGAAGTAATAAAGTACCTTATTTGGGTTTTAACGACAGGACGATCTTGACAATGAAACTGTCAGGAATTTGAGAGGTTTGGTCGTGGATTTGCTAGATCAGTACAAATATTTCACTGGCGTCAAGGAAGAGAATGACGATTTAAAGAAGACTATGAGCGCGCAGTCGCAGCTCTTGGGAAGCCAAGTGGACGATCTCACGTTTCAAAGGAATATGTTACAGGTACTTGAACATGTTCCATAGTCGTAGATACTTTAGTTGATACCTATATACCTTGATACCTATACTGCCGTTTGAATGAAGAACGCCTCACCTCGAAAAGTGCGATTTTCAGAAATCAGCTTCAATGTTCTCAGTATGAACTTCGCTATAACTTCACTCCAGAACATTATTACGACCCAGGTTTTTGGGGGTAAGTCGATAGAAACTCAAATGAACATAATGTATGAAGAAATTGAGAAAAAATCGAGAAAAAACCGATAATTTCATCGATTATTGACACCTGAGGCGTTTTGAGCCACTATTTCGCTATGTTTTTGAAGGTAAAACACCTCACCTCTGTGTGAGGCGTTTCAGTTTCAAAAAGATTAGTACATTTCGAAGCTGCGTTTGGAGGAAGAACACCTCACCCAAGTGCTAAAAATTCGTTTTCTAAATATTTTTGGAGGTAAAACAAAATTTACAGGATTTAATCCTGTAAATTAAATAATAATTATTAACTAATCAAGTAGGTACTAGGTACCTAATCATTAATCAGTATTTTTTAAAACTATTAAGATACTATGTATGGTTTTTCATGGTTCTATTAATCACCAACTTACCTGAGGATGGTTCTTCCATTGTTGAACCCCTCTCCTCAAATGACGACAGACTGTAACAGTAAGTTATGTACGCCAGCCTAGCCCGGCGTTGAGCAACCAATCCCAGGAACTGTTCTCTCCTCCATCTCGAGCAAGACCTAATTGATGGACGGATCCCATTTCTTCCAACGATACCACGACTTCACACCTTCCCAAAACCATGATGATTGGCACTATTTATAAAATTTATAAATATTTGTTTTTATTAGTTACTCAACGAGTGCGATATGGGATTGGTCGTGTCTTCTGATTCAAGCTATCATTTAACGAATTTTCGAGGAGAAAATGAGCTATAAAATAAAGATGTGCAGTGGGAGGGTCGGCACCCCCCCCCCCCCCTAGTATTTAATATATTACACACACCTACCTAGTTAATATGGAACGTATTTGGTGGGGGGGGGGGGGGGGGGGTTGACGACCCTCCCACCGTACATCTTTATTTTATAGCTCATTTTCTCTTCGAAAATTCGCTAAATGATTTGAAAATGGAATGTCTTCCCCGACTGAACAAGGAGCCAACGCGAGAGCCACCAAAGATTTCCCACGTGAATTCGTTGAATTAAAACAGCGCCGAAACTTAAACTGAAAATGACTGACCACCAGCCGATCAGATAGAAAGAAGGCCTCAGCCCCGGTCAGATGTGTAAACAATTGGAACAAAAACTCTGCAAATTCTTGACACAACGGTTCATTATCTTCTTTGTACAGATCACCCTTCTGTCTAGATCACTAGGTCTAAATGTCTAGATCCTAAATGTTAGATTAATTATTATTATCAATTATCACTAATTATTAACAATTTTATCAAGTACCTAGTGAAAGTTATTATAATTTATTGTTAGGTATTAATAATTCGTATTTATTATTAATAATAATAATTATTAATAATAATAATTATTAATTATGATTAATTAATACGATATAATTCTGGGGTTTTTAATACTACGTCGGTAATAAGTTTTCTATAAAAGAAGTACCTACCAACAAACATTCGAAATTACCTTAATTTCCGTAGCACGAAACGCACCTCAGAACAACAAACTCGACATCACTTAAGCCATATGATGTTCCAAAGAGCTTGTTAGTATGAAAATGGACCTGTATTTCAACAGTTTGATTCACGATCGTGTTGTGAGGCACAATCTTTGAGCCGTCATTGTGAACGAACGGCTGGTCGTACAGAGCTGCGGATGGTCTTAAAAAATTCTACGGAACAAACTCTATCTAAATATGGAATAAAAAACATACCGTTCTATATGAATTTTTCGAGATATGAAATTTTCAAAATTTCAAAATTCGTTTTGAACCCCTTCCCCTTGACCTAGGGTTATGGAAAGTTTCGAGGACCATTGTGGGGTTGGTCAAAACCCATAAAAAAAATTTCGTAATTTTAACTCAACGTTAACTGGGCAAAGTGGCGCGGACGGCGTACGGCGGACGGACGGATTTTTTTTTTATTCGATTTTCTGAATCTACGTATCTTGAAACGTAGGTAAACCAACAAATTTTGAGGGGGGGTTAAAATTTTTTTTTCTTTGGGCGATTCCAATGGTTCATTATCGAAGATAATAAACCAAAACGCCTTGCGAAAGCCAATAAACGCCTCACCTTGATTTTGAAGCCAACAGTTTGAACAAAAAACACCTCAGCTCGAATTTTGAACGAGCTGAGGCGTTTTTCCTCCAAAACAGGCAACGAACAACACAAAGGTGAGGCGTTTTAAGTGGTAGGCTGAGGTGTTTTACCTTTAAAAACACGTAGGTGAGGTGTTTTTCCTCCAAATCGAACACTTTTTTGGTTTCACCCCCTACGAATTCAACCCTTTCCGGGTCGAATTTCGAAATTTCGATTTCACCGTTGGAAAGATAAGGTAAAAAATATAGGGATTACGTAAAAAAAAAAATTGAAAATTTTGAGGTGAGGCGTTCTTCATTCTAACGGCAGTATACATGTGTAGATGCCTACTTTGCATTATGAGTAGTTAAAATTTGAGTTTCTGAATGATGGCTTGGTGGGGGGGGGGGGGGGGGGTAGTGCTGGAGTAATGACAGTTCTCAAGTACAGTTAGCAGTCAAGTTCATCAGTATGTACCACGCTTTTCGAATACTAAAATACCTAAAAAAAAAAAAACTAGGCACTATCGCGAATAGGCCATTGAGCTTCTCATAATAGTAAGAGTTGATGGCCAAGCAATGGGCCCAGATACTTGATATGGTTCACTTAGGGTAATCATTGACTAGTGAAAGTCAATATAATATAGAAATTATTCAAATTAAACATCCATTTAAGTAAATGTTAGTTGTAGAGATTCAGCAGTTATAAAATCAAATTCTTCATTAATTAAACTGGATAATTGATCATGATAATTGATAAATGATAATTTATACTCAACAGCACAATTACAATCAGCACAATTATACATTAAACATCTTCCAGTTCCGTTATAAAGCCTAAATGCAATGTTGAACGGGTGCCTTCAATACCTGATACCTCTCTTTAATACCACTTGATCGGATTTGGTTTAACCTTCACATTACGTCAGATAAGTCGGGGACCTAGTTAGAGATCTATCAATTTCCGCTATTTTCATCGATATCTTTGTGTCTTATAAATCCCACAGGCGCGAGTAGATGCTTTGCAAGGTATTGAAGACAGGGTGGAAAAAATGAAGAATGAATTAAACAACGCCAAAAACACGATAAAACGTATGAGAAGTCAAATGGACGCTCTCCCAGACGTAAGTGCTATAGTCGAATGTGTACCTACATTATGAAGTTGTTGTTCGAAGATAGTAGTGGGAATCAAACTGCAGACATTTTACAAGTAGCCAGGAGCGTCGACACCTTTTGGCCAGAGGGGAACACGACAAGTTTTGGCCAGAGGGGAACGAAGGTCTGGGAGAAAATAAATGATAAATTACCTATCCTCTATTCCTATTAATCTCAGCTCCAGCTGGTGCGCACACCGCACGCCTGCACTTGATTGCAGTGCTGTGACGCAAGCCAGCGCTCTTTTTTTTACTGTTTCAACCATTCTTTGAACCACGCTCCGCAAGATACATACTATGAAAAGATTACCGTCCGCCAAAGAAGCATTGTAGTGGGTCCATGATGTCGGCGTAATAGTAACTATTGATGAACTTCACACTGCCTTTGGGGAGCAAGATGACCCTACCGTTTACTTCACGCTTTTGGCCATGCGTGATATACTTTCTCCGTGCAAAGAACTCAGCAAGACCATACAGCCCCCCCCCCCCCCCCCCCAGTTTCAGGGAGCAAAGGACAAAATCAGAATGAAATACTTTGAGATAGTTGATCTGGCCATTTCAGACAGAAAAAGTAGATTTGATCAAAATGACATCCACAAGCTAGAAAGGACTCCGCCTAGGGTAGTGACACTGGGATCATCATAAGAAAACTCAAGTGTAACTTAGAGTGACTCCCTGACATCGCCCCCGGCTGCAAGAAGGTATGTGAAATCGCATCAAAATTTTTGGAGTGCAGCCGCAAGGTCGCGCTCTGTTCTCCCAGCTCGAGGACTTGATAGTCCTGTGTCCATTTTCTATGATGCGGCGTCTCTTAACCTACTTGAGATCAACAAAGGGTCAGGCCCGACTGACCTTGCCATACTGATGCTGATGCTTGTAAACTGATGCTGCAAATAAAAATAAAATACATAATTGACAGCTAATTAGTACTTATTTAGCTCAATGAAAACCCCTGTAGATAGGCAACCCACAGCACTTCTGGAAGTTTACTCCTTCCTAGAAAACGGACCTGTCGACGCCTCTGGAAGTAACCAGTATTATGAGAAAACTTGGAACTTAAAAGTTTAATTCATTGTGCCCTAAAGCGAATGATTAGTGGAAATTTTGTCGAAAATCGTGTACTTGCTAACATAGTTGCACTCATTGCTGTAGTTTAATTTTCTTCTTTGAATGTCCTACAGATGGAGCAAATCCGAAAGTTGAAAGACAAAGCTGTTGATTACGATAAGTTGAAGGATGATAACAACCAAATGAAGGCCAAACTCTTCAAGCTGAGGAGAGCAGACAGAGATAGGTCAGATATAGAAAAGGACAACGATTATCTGCGTGCTGTCATCGCCGACCAGGAAGATGAAATACAGAGGTTGCTGGTTAAACTAGAAGAAACTACTGGGGGCCTCACTACTGAAGTGATTGATGATTTGGTGTACATTCAGCTAGTGTTTAATTTTATTGTTTGATATCGCCATGCACAACACTTGTAATATAGTTGATTGTAGTTTTCTTAATGTTACAGCAAAAGAGAGTTCAGGAAGTGGAGAGAATGTCAATGATATCAAGTGAGTTCTTATACTTGGTAATTGACATTTATAGTACAAAACCTGACCTCTTCTTCCTTGTCCCCTTCATAATATGGAGATTATAATAATTCGAGCATTTGCTCTCACAAGGCAATACTTACTACTTTTTATTAACTCCAAGGAATACAAATCTTCCCAAACATTATGCCAATACTACTTATACCACCATCTAAAAGTTGTACCAACGAATATCCTCCAGGTAATTGGGTAAACCCAATATGTTAGGATGCGAGGTGTGATCGAAAAGTTCCAGGACTTTTTGAATTGCGTGGCCCCACATTAATGCAGAATACTACGGTGGGGCTCATTTTGTAACCACAAACCTCCTGAGTAACGTTTTTTGTTTCGAGTTTCTAGTCCTTCCAGACTGTTTTCAGGAAGTGACTTTTTCGTGTTCTGCATTTTTGCGTGTTGGCGCAAATGAAGAGGGTGCTAATGTGAAATTTTGCGTGAAATTGGGCAATTCGTTTGCGAAAACTTTCAAACTTCATCGACAGGCCTATGGTGGTGATGAGCCGTCACGAGTGATTCGAAAGGGTTGAGTACTATACCTGGAAGGTTAAGAAACCAATAGGGAGGAGGAGAATAAAACAGGGAGGGAGAATCTCAATATGCAGAATAAAAATTGGGAAGTTGATCTGTCAGTCTTTGTAATCCAATTCGCATTCAGCCACACATATTGCTCCTGTCGAGGCGTTGTTCGGCAACAATTTCAGAACATTTCCTGCAAAGACTAGCAGCTATGATTTTTGACGAGGAAATATGAGAAATTTAGACTAAATGGCTCAACAAACTAGGAAAAGATGAAGGTAAATGCAATCATCGAAGAGCAACCAACGTTAACACATTTGAGGAGGGAGGCCAAATTTTGGTGCGTCATCAATTTGATCCCAACACTTACGTGGTGATCAAGGTTTCTGGGTCTCAGATAACAACTCGACGAGTTGTTTCAGTGCTCAGGAAAGTGCCAGACAAGCAAGGAGACGCGCCAAGCCGTCAAGATATGAAGACTTTGTTATGGACTAAATTGCTTGGTACCTTTTTTTTGGCAAACAGGAGAGACCACGGGACACAACTTATGAGCATGGGGTCAGTAAGTATACACGGACCGAAGCTGACGCATAGATCTCGAATATTGCGTTCTCGACTGGCCTTTCTTCCACGCTGGAAAATAAGATAAAAGTGGCATATGATGCTTGTGTTCGCTATACACATGGGATCAAGCCTCGTCATTCAACTACTGGTCTCCAACTGCTGTGTTGCATGGCTACATAGGTATAAGTACATGATAGATTTATTCGAGGCCGCAGGTCGGAATGATTGAAAACAAATTGTAGAACATTGAACGTATATTGAAACAGAACAAACAGTAAGCGAGAATAAGACAACAATGGCCGAAAAGGCTCGGGCACAAGTGTTGTTGTTGTACAACCAATTGTTCGACTTGAGTGGATCTAAAAGGCATTGGAGAAGTTGTAACTCCCATATTTAACTCCCCCTCACGATGATCGAACATCCGCAAGCCCTAGGCGTTGACGAAATCTGGCGAAGAGAGGTCCTGGTAGAGCCTTCGTCAGTATGTCGGCATCCATTTCCTCAGAGGGAACGTGAACGACGTTGATCTCTTTATTCTGGATTGTCTCTCGAATAAAATGCTCTCTTACAGCGATATGCTTACTGCGAGGGCTGACCACGTAGTTCTTGCTCAAATTTTCAGCAGACTCATTGTCATTGTAAATTATTATCGGGCTGGTCATTGGATGGCCGGATTCCTTGAACAAGAGTTTTAGGTGGATGGCTTCCTTTGCAGCATCAGTCAGAGCCATGTATTCTGCATGGGTGGTGGCAAGGGCAACAGTACGTTGTTTTCTTGATTCCCAGCTGATAACTGAATTGGCATACTTGAAACAGTACCCAGTATAGGATCTGCGATCTATTAAACACGATGCCCAATCTGCATCAGTGTAGCCATGCAAAGGTTGGCCATGTTGCAAATATTTAAGGCCAACGTGTTTTGTACCTTTAAGGTATCTCAGAACACGCTTTGCTGCGATCCAGTGTTCCTGCCCGTAGCAAGAATTAAATTGGCTTAGGAAACTAACAGCGTGAGAAATGTCTGGTCGGGTGGCAACAGCCAAGTACATTAAAGACCCGATGAGACTTTGGTAAGGGATATTTTTCCCATTGGTACATCTCTCAAGTTTCAAGCCAGTAACCATTGGCGTGGTAACAGGGTTGCAATCCTGCATTTTAAATTTCTGGATCATATGTTCAATATATTTGGTTTGAGACGCGCAGATGGTATTTCCATCCCTTTTGACCTCAATCCCAAGACAGTATGAGAGTTCGCCCAAGTCCCGCATGCTGAAGGCCTTCATAAGATTCTTCTTGATAGTCATCAATTTGGCTTGATTGGTTGAATTAAATCATCAACGTATACTGAAATTAGAATTTTGTCTCCCCCTGATTCAGCTACATACAGGCAGGGATCAGCATAAGAAGATTTAAAGCCCAATTCTGTCAGCTTCTGATTAAGTTTTATAAACCAACATCTTACAGCCTGCTTCAGTCCATAATATGCTTATATTATAAGCTTTTTTGAAGTAGACAGACCTTTCTAGTTCCACTCTTCTTCAGCTCTTCCAGCATCTTTTTAGCTTTATTGAAGATGGTTTGATTTTGGTTTTCACTTTCGTCTATCATAATGTCACTGAGGTTTTGTCGATTTCCCCATTGAGGTAGGCGGTAGAAACATCTAAATGATATAATTTTAAATTTTGCTCAGCAGCTAAGGCTAACATATATCGAATGGTACTCAATTTTGCTACTGGAGAAAAAGTTTCCATGTAGTCAATACCTGGAGATTGTGCAAATCCGCGCGCGACTAGTCTGGCCTTTCGGCGCTCAAGTTGACCGTCTGGTTTGTATTTCTTCTTCAGAACGAGTCTTGAACCAATTACATGTTCAGCGTTTTTTCTGTCAGTCAAAACCCAACTATCGTTTTGCAGGTGAGCCTTGATTTCATCATTTATCGCTTCAGACCAATTATCCAAAGGTTCATCTGAATTCCTCAAGTCACTATTCAGGTGAACGAGGAATGACATGTGGGATGAGTCAGAAGTGTCTGAGTCCAAGTCCATGACGTAGTCTTCAGTTCATTTAGGAGGTTGTTTTTGACGTGTTGGCCTAGTGGAATTTGTAATTTCTTGATTGAAATCAGGGGCCTCTTCAAAATCAGTGGATGAGTGATTTTCTGAATTTGATGTGATTTCTTCATCAGAGGTATGTACTCGACGAACTTTCACTGCTATCATCACGTTGAGAAACGTCATTTATGACACAGTTTTCAGCAGGGATGCATAGTTCTACAGTAGTGTCTCTTTGAAGCTCAAGGTTCGAGTTGTCTTCAAAATATTTGTGATTGATAACTTTGACATCGCGGGAAACAATGATTTTATTTTGATCAGGGTCCCAAATTCGAAAACCTTTAGAAATCTCTGAGTAGCCCATAAAAATGCCAAGTTTGGCTTTGGCATCAAATTTCTTTCTGTGTCGACTGGTAGACAGGAAATAAGTTTTTGATCCAAATTCATGAAAATGTCGAGCTGATGGTGAGTGACCGACCGCTTAAAAGGGGTTTCATCGCTTAAAAGGGGTTTCAAAACCGATGGAGCTAGACGGAGTCCTATTTGCCAAGTAATTAGCCGTATTTATGGCTTCTGCCCAGAAGGAAGTGGGCAATTTAGCTCCTATGAGTAGGCAACGCGCACGCTCAACTAGTGTCCGATTTTTGCGCTCACTAAGCCCATTCTGTTGGGGTGTGTAGACACAGCTCAATCTACGCTGAATTCCATTGGATCTAAGGAATTCGTCCACTACTTGGTGATTGCAGTACTCTGACTTCTCATTGTCGGTCTGGAAAAATTTTATATTCTTTCCAGTAAACGTTTCAACTTCAGTCTTGAAATTTTTAAAGTGTTGGAGGACCTCGTTTTTGTTTTTCATAAAATAAACTTTGGTAACTTTGGTAAATGTAACAAAGTATTTCGCTCCGGCGTGAGATTCGACTGAGAAAGGGCCAGCGACATCGGAATGTATGATTTGGAGAAGTTCTGTCAATTTCGAGCTTTTGACAGGAAAAGGTTTCCTGTTCAACTTAGCCTGAATACAAATTTCGCACTCACCGAGGGAATCTATGGAATTGAAATCCAATCCACGTACAGTTTCGTGTTGAAGAGCCCTCTTCATGTCAGCTTCATGATGTGTCCAAGCTTCCGGTGCCAAATTTTCATCTTGCCGTCTTCAGTCACCTTGTGACATTGTTCAGCTCCACTTGAAATCGCTGTGTCGAAAACATAAAGTCCATTCGACTTTTTGGCTTGGAGAACGACATTTCCCTTAGGATCGAGAATTTCAGCGGAATTTTCCTGAAATAGAGCTTTATATCCTTTATTAGTCACTTTCGAAATAGAGATTAGTCGTGAGGTCTGGCACGTAGAGTGCGTCTTTCAAATTAACTATAGAGTTAGAACCAACATTCAATTTTACAACACCCGATCCCAAAATGGGCGTGGTATGTGACTTAGAGGCCAGTTTCAACAAATTTGGCACATCAGTGCGGTTGAAATCTTGGAAAATCTGCTTATTTGAAGTCATGTGGGAGGTACACCCACTATCTAGGTACCAATGGGAAGGGTTTGAACGTTGTGAGTAAGTAGCAGACGAGAGGCAGTTTTGTTCTGCCAAGAATGTGGCTTCACTATTTTGTGACGGAATTTTAACTCTGCAGTCTGACATTTTGTGACCAAAACGATTGCACCGCTCACATTTGGGTTTATTTGAATCACTATAGTTCGAATTTCGACTGGAATTTTGGTTCGACTTTTGACCAGAATTTTGACTTTTAGACGATTTATTTTTATTATTTCGCCAGTGATTATTTTTGCCGAAAAAAAGCCCCTTCTGAAGTAGGCTGAGTACCGCGCTGATTTTTGCGCGCCTCGCTCTCTTCCAAGATTTTGATTTTGAGATCGTCAGGAGAAGGTAAGGTGTCCCTGGACTCGATGGCGATGCGGAAATTTTCATATGAAAATGGCAATGAATAAAGCATGATAATGCTAAGAAGTTCTTTATGAATATCAATTTTCATATCTTTGAGTTTGTCTACAGTGTCAGCGAAATTTGTCAAATGATCACGAACGTCATCTGAATCGCTCATGCGGTAAAGTATCAACTGTTCGAGGTATCAACTTTGCGAGCAGGTCCTTGGCTTTGATAGTTATTTTTCAACTTATCCCAAACCTTTTTAGAAGTTGTCATACCCTTTATTTGTTTTAGTTCGGGTTGTGAAGTGATGAGAGTTAAGTCGCATTTAGCATCAGAGTCCGATTTTATCCAGGCTTTCACACCATCGACGTCAGTTTCATGCGGTTTAGCGATTTTCCCAGATACATAACCCCAAAGACCGTTGCGCATCAAGACAGCCTCAGCTTGCATGCACCATGCATCGTAATTATCTTTCCTGAGAGGATCAATCCGGTAATTATTTTGAGCCATCGTTGAATATACTTTTGATCAACAGACGAGAAGGATTGCAATCAAGGACTAATAAAATGTGAGATGCAAAGAGGTTACCTGGGTGCCAGTGCGGACGGACGAAAAAACGGAACTTACGCGAACTTACACTTTCACATACGAACTTCACATTCCAACAAACGTTTCTGGGCCCATAACCTGATAGATTTATTCGAGGCCGCAGGTCGGAATGATTGAAAACAAATTGAAGAACATTGAACGTATATTGAAACAGAACAAACAGTAAGCGAGAATAAGACAAGAATGGCCGAAAAGGCTCGTTGTTGTTGTACAACCAATTGTTCGACTTGAGTGGATCTAAAAGGCATTGGAGAAGTTGTAACTCCCATATTTAACAATATACCTACATATAATAGATTAGTAATGAGAGTTACTTTGACAATAAGAAATTGTGCTAGGCAATAAAACGTCGAATAGAAACAATAAAACATGAATTAACATCACTGCTCGTCATAATTCCCTAATAGATCATTTTTTACCTTACATTAAATTTCAAATTTTGAAATCATATAATGAGCCTATCTTCTTGGTCCTTTTCTCTAGTTCGTTATACAGATTGATCGCTTGTACCAGCCACGACCTGTTATATAAAGTTCTATGAGGTGTTAAAGTGGTTCTGTGGTGTTAAGTTCTATGAGTTCTAAGTAGACTAGTTCCACTTCTGGTATTCCTATTATGAATGTCATTCATGAATTGAATCTGCTCAAAGAGATATTTCGGCGTTTTGGTTAGTAGGACTTTTTATTTTATCCTAGGATGGCTCAAAACTGTTTATAATAGGGCGTTACATGCGTATCTCTACCGTTCTTAAATATATATCGAATACAAGCATTTTGAGCCTTTTGCAATCGGCTTACTTGTTCTTAATTCTAATCACAATACGCTAAGATAGAATAGTCAAAACAAGGAAAAATCATGGTGAGTACTAATATTCTTCATACATCCTGAGTAGGTTGGAACGTGAGACGTCTAATTTGGTGTAATAATTTATAAACTTCACCATTAACAGAAGTTATTTGATCAGTCTAAGAGAGAGCACTATAAATTTTTATGCCTAAGCTGACCACACTATTTTCATATTGCACCAAGTGGTTGTCGATTTTGATTGATGATAATCTACGTTGTTCAATTTTGGCTAACATTTTAGCTGTACCAAAAATGATAGCTTGACACTTATTCTCATGAATCCTCATTCCGTGACCATTACTCCATTTCACAAGTTCAGCTAAATCGAAATTTATCGTTTCTATTGCTTCATTAACCGTATTTACATCGGACTCTAGAAAAATCTGGAGATCGTCAGGATAAATGGCATAACCATTATACATTAGGCAATGCGCTATGGAATTACAATATAAAATAAACAAAATTCCACTATTAATTGAGCTTTGGGGGACGCCCCTCATGTTCGTGCGCCAAGCAGATATTTCGCCAGTATAAGTTCTCACAGCTTGAGATCTATTATTTAAATAACCTGAGAACCATTGCAGAGCTTCTAAGGAAAAGTTTATTGACTTTAAAATGGTCAAAAGTAATTTGTGATCTACCATTTCGTATTCCCGTGAAAAATCGATTAGTACTAATATGGTTTCTTTCTAACTGTCCATGTTTTTACGCACACGGTCGAGAAGGTAAATCAACGTGGTTTCAGTGCTGTAACCTTTTGGTACGCAGACTGGTATTTGTCGATGATTTCATTTTCAGTGAGGAAGTGCTGTAACATTTCGCCTATAATTTTATCACAGATTTTTCCTAACACACACAGTAAATTTATTGGCCGAGAGAGAGAATCCATGAATTGAATCTGCTCAAAGAGACATTTCGGCGTTTTTACATTTTTTACATCTTATGCGTGAGCCTACGTATGAAGCTTACGACAAGGAGACTGGGTCCTTCATCACGACAATGCACCTTGCGGTTTGTGATTTGTTTTGTAAAAACGGGACTTCAACCCTTCCCCAGCCTTCCCTACTCTCCTGACCTTACTCCCTGACCTTACTACTTGAGGCTATTCCCCAAACTCAAATTCCCGAGATTCCAGAATTTCAGGAGATAGAGGAGATGAAGGGAAAAAAACGCAGAACACGAGGAAGCCACTTCACAAAAACAGCTGTAACTTCTGTATCAGTCTGGAAGGATTAGAAAATCGAAATAAAAAGTAATTGACTCGGGAGGGTTTTGGTTAAAAAATGAGCGCAACCGCAGCCTTCCATGATATCGTGGAGCCGCGCAATTCCAAAAGGCCACACCTTTTGATCACACATCGCATATTCATGCATTTGGAAAAAACTGTATTTTTCGATGTTTCCTTTAAGATTGTTTTGACACTTGTGTTGAGGGCATCCCTTAGCTGCCCGGGGGCTGTCTCAACATTTTTGCTCCATAACAACTCGAATTGATTGGAGTAAATTAATACTTCTGGCCAGGAAATATGAAGATATTTGAAAAATCAGTTCGTTAGTGATCACCAACAAATGTCCACATCATGTTTGAAGGAAAAATTACTCTAGCTGTAAATTACGTGGGGATAAGGGAGGTAAAATTGAAATTCTGGTTCACAGTTTTTGCACTTTTCCCACCTCCTCCCGCCTTGTAAACATGAACTTTTCGTATCACTGTTCCAGGGCCCAAGAAGGTGGTAAGCACTCGTAGCTGGGATAGCTGGGAAGCATAAATTACTTGTTCACATTTACTATAAGCCCCCGAAGACACGAAAGGTGTCTCTTCCAGGTAATGTAGGTAGGTACCTGACAACATAGAAGGGTTGATACGGTTTAATTGTGATTTTGAAGCGGTCGTATTGAACAGTAATTGTAAAATGAAGAGGCTTAAGGCTAAATGTAACGTTTTTAGTTGGAAAAACCGCCACCACGTGGATTCACCAAAATGAAGATAATTTCCTCGGCTTCCCAAAGGAGAACGAATCAAGATATTTTGAATCTGAAAATGGATTTGATAAGATATTTACCCATAGTTTGGACGAATCGTTTAAAAAAAAACGCAAAATTTATTCTGAAAACGGATTTTTACACTGTATGCACACTGCTGCATTAAGCCACATTTTCGAAAAAATCCCAATTTGATCAAAATTATTTTTGAACAGTGCACCTCGGCTGCCTGTACCCCTCGCATGACCCTCGTTCTCGGAATCGAGCCTTCCTGATGTTGGTCGGAAAAGACAAGTTTTGTCTGTGAGCAAGATTGGGTCAAGCCTTGTAGCCCAGTCAATGTAGGCACATAAAAAGCAAACTTTGTATACGCGCATGTATCTACAAGTTTTGTATAAGTTGTTAGGACCCCTACGGGTAGTATTCAACTACGTTTGTCGGTCTCTTTTGACTATAGCTCCGAAACTATTCGTCCGATCCCAAATGTATTTTTTTTTTTTGTCTGAAAGCTAGTTTTAATTTTACTTTTTTAAATTTTACTTTCAAACCCCATGTATGAAATGTTAATCAAGTCCTTTAAAATACCCATGCCGGTGTAGGCGGACGGAAGTACCCACCTACCCAGGGTATTTCTGTCCTAGGACCAAACTACCCTGGGTATTTCTGTCCTAGGACCAAACTACCCTGGGTAGTTCTGTCCTAGGCCAAATGTACCCACCTACATTGGGATAGGGTACTTCTGTCCTAGGCCAAAAGTACCCACCTACACTGGGTAGTTCTGTCCTAGGCCAAATGTACCCACCTACATTGGGGTAGGGTACTTCTGTCCTAGGACAAAAGTACCCACCTACACTGGGTAGTTCTGTCCTAGGCCAAATGTACCCACCTACATTGGGGTAGGGTACTTCTGTCCTAGGCCAAATGTAACCACCTACACTGGGTAGTTCTGTCCTAGGCCAAATGTACCCACCTACACAGGGTAGTTCTGTCCTAGGCCAAAAGTACCCACCTGCACTGGGTAGTTCTGTCCTAGGCCAAATGTACCCACCTACATTGGGGTAGGGTACTTCTGTCCTAGGACAAAAGTACCCACCTACACTGGGTAGTTCTGTCCTAGGCCAAATGTACCCACCTACATTGGGGTAGGGTACATTTGGCCTAGGACAGAAGTACCCTACCCCAATGTAGGTGGGTACATTTGTCCTAGGACAGAACTACCCATTGTAGGTGGGTACATTTGGCCTAGGACAGAACTACCCAGTGTAGGTGGGTACTTTTGGCCTAGGACAGAAGTACCCTACCCCAATTTAGGTGGGTACATTTGGCCTAGGACAGAACTACCCAGTGTAGGTGGGTACATTTGGCCTAGGACAGAACTACCCAGTGTAGGTGGGTACTTTTGGCCTAGGACAGAAGTACCCTACCCCAATTTAGGTGGGTACATTTGGCCTAGGACAGAACTACCCTACCCCAATGTAGGTGGGTACATTTGGCCTAGGACAGAACTACCCAGTGTAGGTGGGTACTTTGTACAGGTTAGTTTGGTCCTAGGACAGAAATACCCTGGGTAGGTGGGTACTTCCGTCCGCCTACACCGGCACGCAAAAAAGCCCGTACTGTTGTGAAATCCAATTTTTTCCCATTTTGGTTTATCATCTTCGATAGTGAACCATTGAAATCGCCCAAGAAAAAAAAATTTCCTCCCGTCAAATTTTAGGGTTTATGTTTCAAGATACATAGATTCAGAAAATCGAATAAAGAAAAATCCTGCAAATTCGTGACACAACGGTTTAATATCTTCTTTGTGCAGATCACCCTTCTGTTATTAATAATTTTTATTGATTATTATTCAGCCCTCATTGTGAAGGAACAGCTGGTCGTACAAACCTGCGGATGGTCTTGAAAAGTTCTAAAAAAATAAACTCAATCTAAATGTGAAAGAAAAAATGTAAAAACCCTTCCCATTGACCAATGTTCATACTGGCCCAACTGATTCGAACAGCACATAGTTTCAGATATCGAGTTAATTAATAATGATTGGTAATAATTAGTAATAACTACTGATGATTGATAATAATAATAAATACTAATTAAACCGAAATTCAATAATTAATAATTGATAGTAATTAATGATAATTCATAACCTACCGTTTTGTGATCTAAGGAGAAGGTTGATCTGCACGAAGAAGATAATAAATCGTTGTGTCAAGAATTTGCAGAGTTTTTAGCTATAACTCCGAAAATATTTGTCCCATTATGGTTGAATTTACTATCAGCCCCCAAATATGAAATGATGTGATAGTAAATTTGACGAACTTTAAGGTGGTAAAAATAAATTTGGAACCGGACAATTAGGTAGTTTTGGAGTTATAGCAAAAAATGTGCCAAAAAAACTAGCGTACCTACTGGTATGTGTATTTTATGGGACTGGATCAACATTTCATCTATGGGGTCTGAAATTAAATTCAATTAGCTGACAGATCAGAGAAAGAAATTTTGAATCCGACTTGTCAAGAAAAATTTGTAAATATTTTTCGAGTTGCAGCGAAAAATGGGCCAATAAATCTTAGATTTAACAACAGTATGGGTTTTCCCCACCGGAATTTCTTATTTTCACCGGAAAGCTGGTTGAATTCACTATTTATCATTCCCCATATACCTGTGACATTTTGATTAAGTCCCGTGAAATACCCATGCCAGCACGGTGAAAACCGGGAATGTTGTGAAATCGTTTTGTTTCCGCATTATCTCCAAAACTGGTTGTCCTATCCGGAGTTTAGTAGTGAAATATTCCAAAACTTAAATGGATAATTATTTTGAAAATAATTTTGTTGATTTTGCGCACTGTAACGATTTTTATTTTTCAAAAAGATTGGCACGTACCTACAACAGTGTGATGTGCATAGATGATTCAAATACAAGTCGATACTTATTCCATATAGGTACCTAAGTGACTTTTGTAGGACAGCGTGTACAATCATAGTCCATAAATCTAGTCGTGAAATACTAAACTGAGTATTTCAAATCTGAGGAGTATCGAAATTAGGGAACAACAGATCATCAAATACTTGAAATATTTCTGGTCGATTCGAGGAGTGGATGGTTATAACTTGAGTGTATTAAAGTCAATCCAAATAACACAAACTTGTAATCCAACAATTTGATAGAAAATAATACTTCTTCTTTCTTCGCATTCATAATTTCATTTCAATAATAACAAGGTTCATGAAGTCGGAGTATCTAAAATACAAAGTCATGATAAGTAATACATTGATAAGATTGTGGGGGGGGGGGGGGAGGAGGGCGGAAGTGCAAGAAGTGCAAGAAGTTCCCGAACTGAGCTGAACTGAGCTGAACTGAGTTCATGAACTGGCCGCGGTGGAACGCGTTGTCTGCACTGAGTTCACGAACTGAAACAGGCTGGAACGCAGTTCATCATGTGCATGGCTTCTGCGCAGAACTAGTTCCTGAACCAGTTCAAGAACTGGTCAGGTTGGAACATACCTAGTGTGTAGGCTCACCCACGGTTACTTGCCACATGTCGGGCAAAGAATGGAGATGGATTTGCTGCAACCCAGCTATGAAGCCACCCAGTTGCTGTCAGGCCATGGCAACTTCAGCGGGAAGCAGCATGAATACAGACGCCGCGACTCCCCAGCCTGTCCATGCGGCGCGGTCTGTGAGCAGGCAGAGCACCTGGTTTGCGAATGTCCCATGTATGCAGAAGAAAGGCAGGACATGTGTGGAGACTCAATATATAGCGGCGCCCTGAGCGGCCTGCTGCATTCCAAGGAGAGCTGCCGTAGGTTCCACACCTTCAGCAAGAAGTGGTCGCACAGGAGAGGCGAGGGAGCAGAACCCCCCGTCAGACTCCCATTGAGTACTGGGGTATTTTTATATAAGATAAGATTAGATTAGCATAGGTTAGGATTAACGGTGGGAGGAAATTTATACTAGTACTCGCCACAGTAGATTAGGTCTATGTGATACTAGATTAGTGAAACACTCTGTGATAAGTAAATGTTAGACATTAAAGTTTTAAATTGTGTGCTTGAATGGATTGAGTGGTGGAGGTGTCTACCGGTCTTGGGGGGGCAGCAAACCAGTAGGTCATTACAATTTTGCCTTTGTTGATTGTTCTTTTATTTTGATTCTGTTAATTTACCTAGGGCTGTTCGGCCTCCTGGCCACTAAGAAAGCTCTGTAACAGCGAGTGCGAGGAGGCCACTTTAGGAAGGGTGGGCCCGGGGCCGGTGGGATTCCTCCAATTTGTGAATGCAACAACTGTGAATGTGTTTGTTATTGGCGTGAGTGTAATTTATTATTGTGTGCAAGTATTACATATAAGCAACCCGACTGTGATAACCGCGTTCCTACATTATAATTTATTAACTGTGATAACCTAGGCTAGCTTAGAATAAGGACGGGGAGGAATTTATAGAAGTACTCACCCATCACTCCTGTTTTTAAAAAAGCCTGCCAATGATTGAAGTGCCGCAAGTTATAAGAAGAGGCGGTGAGTAATGAGGCCGAGCCAAAGATATACCTATGAGAAAAGCATGCCAATGAGGGAAGAACCACAAAATATAAGAAGAGGTGGGGAGTACCGAGGCCAAGCTTCATAGAAGATGGATCACTTCCCACTTCCCCCTCTGCCCCTACAAAACATCCCCGCAAAAACCCGGCACCTCCACGTGGTCCATCCCGGACATAACAAACGCATGTGTATTAGGCTCGACCCGTGTTATAAATAAATAGACATCCAGAGCTTTTCATACATATTTTTAATCTTGTTTCTGAAGAATTCAGATAGAACTTTCAGAAGGTAGTTGCCTGCACATTATGAAGGTAGTTGCCTGCTTTTTATTCAATGTCTCTGAGTTGCGCTATCGATTTCATGATCAATGAAGGAAACCCCTGTGCTGGAGCCACCGCTACAACCTGAAATCGTCGTCCGCGAGCCCGAACCACCAACCCGAAGGGTGCCTACAATTCTACTTGGTGAACTACCAGCACCCCAAGGACCGACACCTGACATTGACACACCTGCACGAGTTTCTACAAGTGAACGAGTAGCAGAACCTGTATCTCAGACTAATCTGGTAAGCTGATCCTTATCATCTATTACATTGTATTCATTGTTATGACATAGATGAGGTTTTAGCATAATATGCTGAAAGATATGTATATTATACAAATATATCAAATCTGCAAGTCATACGATCTTATTTTCGATGTGGACACGTTATTGCGCTGATTGGGAGTCCAAAACCTGAAAACTGAGCTGTGTTGAACCGTAAAATCAAGTTACAGTGATTATTACTTTTTATGAACTTTGAGAAAAATATGGTATAGGCATAATTTAAGGCTGGTTTATTGTCCTAAATGAAAGATGCTATTGTACATTATACAGGCTTCAGAACCCAGCCAAGATCTGCTAGACGTTCAGGAGAAGTGTGCTTATTTTGAGGAGGTCCTTAAACGAGCCAATGCCCAGTTGAAAGATAAGATGGACCAGCTTGGAGGAGCTGAAAAAACAATCAAAGAACTGGAAAATGAACTGTCAGCAGCAAAGCAGCTGGCAGACGAACGGCTAGGGGAATTGCAAAAGTTCACGAAAGAATTGGCTGAATGCCTTAAGGCTAATCAGGAGTTGAGTGAAGAAAACAGAAAATTGAAAGCAGAAGTAGAACAGTCCGTAGATGAAATTGATGCAGGGAAAAAACTTCAAGCTCGAGCTGGGAATGAGCTTGAAAATCTCAAGGCGTTTGCAGCTGAACGGGATGAGTGCAAGAAGAAGCTCAAAGAACTGGAGGAAGCGTTATTGAAAAAACAGAATGAAATCGATGATCTTAAAAAGAAAATAGCTGACTGTGCTGATCAGGAGGCTCTGAGAAAGAAATTGGAAGACAGAATAATTGAGTTGGAGCGAGTTTTAGAAGCGAGCAGTAATAAATTGAAATCCCTTGATGCTAAACCACAGGATACACCATTAGATCAACCAAAAGTAACAACTGAAAGAGATGAGATGGCTGAGCAAATGAAGGCGCTGGGCCTGGAGGAAGAGGAACTCAACAGGTTAAAAGATGAATTGAAATCAAAGGACAAAGATCTAGAAGATCTCAAGGATTCTGCTGCAAATAAACAAGCAGAACTCGATGGCGCGTTAGCTGATTTGGCTAAGGCGAACGGTAGAATAAATGAGTTGGAGAACCTAAACAAAGCATTAGAAAAGGAAAAAGGTGATTGCAAATCACTAGCTGATGAGCTAAAGAAGGCGCAAGACGAATTGGATGATGCAAAGAAAGCTCTGGGTGAAACGAAAGAGAAGCTGAATAAAGCTCAACTGGAGAACAATGACTTGAAAATAGAAATGAATGATTTGAAGGGCAATTACGAAGATTTGCAAAAATCACTAAATGAGGGGAATAAAGATAACAATAAGCTTAACAAACAGCTGGAAGAGGCAGCAAAGGAGAAAGAACTAATGAAAAGCCAATTAGATATTTTTAAGGATAAGGGGAGAGAGATAGATTCTCGGACGCAACTCTTGAAAGATTTGGAGGGCCAGTTGGCTAATGCAGATAAGAGATTTCAAGAATGTGTGGCTAGGGTAGCGGATCTGGATGATGAGAACCAGAAGTTTAAAAATCAGATAAAAGAAGCAAATAATGATAAGGCTGTTTTGGAGTCTCAGCTTGAGAAGATGAAACAGGATTTGGATAATGTACAGGGTGAATTGAAGAAGAGTAAAGATCAGCTTGAAGCTGAAGCAAAAAATAAAGCAGCTTTGCAAGACCTCAGAAGTCAAGATATGGCGGAGATAAATGCCTTGAAAGAACAGTTACTAGCCAGAAATAAAGCGCTAGACGAAGCCAATGGCAAAATCAGTGAACTAATTAATGATTTGGGCAATCTGTTGAAAGAAAGGAACAAATTGACAGACGAAAGGGACGCTTTGCAAAATAATCTGGCCAAGGCCGTTGAAGCAAAAAACGAACTACTGAAGGCAATTGCAGAACTCAATAAGAAAGTGGCAGATCGTGAAGGTGCTCTAAATGAAGCTAAGGGAGAGATTAACAAACTTGTAGAACAACTGACGAAATGTCAGCGAGAGTTGAAAAATGCGCTAGAGGAGCTTGAGGCTTTGAAGAAACGGTGTGCTGAAACCGAAAAAGATTTGGCAGATAAATTGAAAGCAGCAGAAAGTGATGCCGCTCAATTGAGAGACAGATTTGCCAAAGCTAATGCAGATTTTGAAAAGCAGAAGCAAGATCTTGCTGATCGAATAGCGAATCTTGAGAAACAAAATGAGGCATCAAGTGTTGAACTTGAAAAGGCTAAGAGAGGTGCTGAAGACAAAGATAAGTTGGAAGGTCAGCTAGCCAAAGAGTTGACAGCTGTTAGAGGTCTTGAGAACGATCTCAGGAAAGCAAACGATAAGATAAAAGTACTTATGGACGAAATTTCGAAGCTGAAATACAGTAATAAAGCCTGCCAAGAGGATCTCATTCAAGCACCAAAGAAAATAGAAGAAATAGGGAAGGAGAATGAAGGCTTGAAGAAGATCAAGGACAGTTTGGAAGGAGAACTCAAGGAAAAGAACGATGCTCTACTTAACCAGTCATATAAATTAAAAAGAGCAGAAGCACTTGCCAACGATTTGAAGGGAAAACTCGAGGATGTTGAAAGTGAGATTCAAGGTGCAAAAGATGAACTTCAGAAACAGTTGGAGGAATCATTGAAGGATCACCAAAATGCACAAAATCAGCTTGAATTGCTTTCAAGTAAATTGAAAGATAAGTTTGGTTTGGAGGGTCAACTAGAGGAAATGGAGAGTGAAAACGAGAAACTAAAAAAGGAACATCAACAACTTTTGGACGAACTGAATAGGTTAAAATTGGACAAGGATAAATTGCAGAACGACTTGAATCGTGCAAATAAAAAATGCGATGAAGTGGATCAAAAATTGCGCAAGCTTGAGATGGAAGGGAGTGATCTGAGACGAAAACAAAAAGCAGCAAATAAAGAAGTCAGTGAAAACAATATTTTGAAAGATGATTTGGAGAAATGCAAAGGAGAAACCAAGAAACTTGCTCAGGATCTTGCCAATGAAAGAGCTCTTCTTTCTAATGCTCAGGAGCATATAAATGCTTTGACAGACGGTATGGGGAGGTTGAACGATGCCTTATCAAAAGAATCCGCTTCAAAGAATGCTCTGCAGAGAAGATTGGACGAACTTAATGATGAATTGAAGAAAATGAGAGCCACGAGTGGTTCCATGATTGCAGATTTGCAGAATGCATTGAACGAATGCAGGAAGACTCTGGGGGATACAAAAAAAAAATTAGGTGTCGTGAATGGCGAGTTATCCAATATGATTAATGAAAACGGCAAACTAGCTCAGGATAAGAAAGCCATCGAAGAAAAATTGCAAAAGGAAATTGATAACCTTGGTTTGAAATTGAAAGACCTTCAAATCTTATTGCAGAACGCCAAAGATGAAAATGCAAAACAGACAGCCGACAGGGATGAATTGAAAGACAAAGTGGACAAATTGGAGGACGAACTGGCTAAATTGAGGAGGGAGAGGGATGGACTGGCTGAGCTCTCCAATCAATGCAACGGTTTGCAGAAGCAGGTAGATGATTTGAAATCCCAACTTGCAGGTGAAAAAGAGGGCGTCGGTAAATTGAAAAGGAATTTGAAAAGAAAACAGGATGAACTGAATGGCTGCCACAAAGATAATGAAGAGCTAAAGCAAGCACTTAACAAAGCTAACAATGAAGGTGATAGATTAAGGGAAGAGTTGGAACAGTGTTTGCACGAGCGGGATCTATTGAAGGACGAATTGGATAGGCTGCGTGGCGAAATTGGAAGTTTCAAAAATGATGGGAAGGCGTTGAATACGTTGCTGTCAATGTCCGAAGATAAATTGAGGCAGTTGAAAGAAGCGAGTGAAAAGCAGTTGGAGAGTTTCATGAAGGAATTATCAGAGAGGGAAGCTCAACTAAAGCAATGTGGAGCTAAGAATGAGGTATTGGAAGAGATGCTGACTAGGGCACACAAGGAAATTGACAGGTTAAAAGTGGAACTTAACGACAACATAGCTAAATTGCAGAGCTCTCAGGCCGAGCTTGATAAGGCATTGGAGGAGTTGGAAAATACGAGAGATGCCATAGAGAAGCTCCATGCGCAGAATGAAGAACTGAATCATGTAGTCTCAGAACTAGAACAACTTTTGGCAGGGTCTAAGGATAATGAAAATAAGCTGAGAAATGGACTTGTTCAAGCGAAAAATGAGATAGCAGCGTTAAATCATGATATTGAAAAGCTGACTGGAGATCTGATTGGACTGAATAAGCAGATGCATAAGATGAACCATGAGTTGGAGAGAACTAAGAATTTACTGGTGGAGGCAAATGATGAGAAAACGAAAGCTATAGAAAGAGCAAAAATGTGTGAACAGAAAGTTGAGCGGCTAGAGGAGCAGTTGCGTGGTTGTCTGGACTCCCAGCATGATTTGGAGACGGATGTCAAGGTCTACAGGAAGCAGGCAAAAGATCTCGAGAAAGAAAATGGCTCTTTAAGAGATGAAATTTGGAGTAAAGGGAAAACTATTGATGAGTTGAATAAAGAAATTGAAAAATTAAATGAAAAAATCATCCAGCTCGAGAGGCTGAATGATGCATTAAATAAGAAGAATAGTGCTTTGAAGGATGAATTTGACACTTTCAAGGAGACTGTAGAGAAAATGAGCAAAATTATAGAGGATCTCAAGAGAAGAAAGGATTATTTAGAGACTGAGTTAGGGTTAGCTAAAGAGAAAAGGACGGAATTGAGTAGTATGATTGACATGTTGAATAGGAAGGTTGCAGAATTGGTGCAGGAGAATGAGAGATTGAGGAGTGAGGGGCACATGAAGGACATAACTATAGCAGCGAATAATGCAACTATTGAGAACCTCCAGAAACACATTGCGAGCTTGCAAGAAGGAAACGAAGCAGTTGGTCTACAATGGGAAATGCTGACCGACAAATACGAAGATCTGAAGAAGCAGAAGGAAAATCTCGAAGAGCAGATCAGTGAACTCGGGAATCTGGTTTCAGATCTGAAATCCCGGCTCAAAGCTGAAAGCGATCTGGTGAACCTGAAACTGAATGAGATTGCTGTCTTGAAGAAGATGGTGAGCGATCTAAGTGACAGCTTCCGAGAGTTGGAAGAGATGAAAGAAGAATTGATGAACGAGAAGGAGAGCTTGCTGAACGAACTGGCTGAGCTTCGCTGTCAACTATCTGATCTTCAGGGTAGGGTTTGTTTTCAATCCCATACAAAATTGGATAGGTATACGAATTGCAACACCTTTTATAGTTAATGAAAGCACTTAGATTTGTTATACAGTACAAATGGGCAATTCGTTCTGATGCCTAGCAATATGAAACCTCAATACGTATTCAATAGAATCTAACACATCTTAGCTAACAATTCCTATGCACTAGGGGTCAACTGAGGATAGTGAAGGCGTTAGCAACGTTCATTAAGAGTAGAAAAGTCAGTATCATTGACTAGTACGCGAGTCAGTCTGGACCTGGTTTTATTTTTGCTTAGTGTTTTACTCTGTATCACGTGGGGAACAGTTTGTGAGTATATGAATGCCCCCGGTAACTTCACCCAGACATCTTCCTCTGTGACGCGTGATCCACCAGCTGCTATAAGATCGCCGAACTCTGTTAGTGATAAATTTTGCAGCCATGAGGTACCCTCTTAATAGGTCAAGCATTAGGTACTTACTATTGCAAGAATAGTAAGTGAGTTATCATTAGGGTTCAGAAACATATACAAATAAAACGGCCCATGTATGCATCGAGAAGTGCCGATATATGCAAATTGGCCTAAATTTGCCAACAATATGCAAACCCCCTTCCAAAATTGAAAAATAATTAGAGGGGGAGCCCAAAATGTTGGGTAAACGGTTGAAATGAACGCAACCAAATCTAAGTGACAATAGCATTTATTAAACTTTACAACTAGGTATGTGTTGCTCAAGATTTCCAACGTTGACCAACGACCTCTTTCTAGCCAGAACCTGTAAAGTCCCAAACCTATTTCTAGATGCAGTTTTTCACAAAAAATTAAACTGTAGGAATTTCTTGTGAAATATAATATAGCATATTATGCTCGCACATGCAAATTAAAAAAAAAAAAACTCTGCAAATTCTTGACACAACGGTTTATTATCTTCCTTGTGCAGATCACCCTTCTGTCTGTCTGACTGTGTTGCAAATCGGCACCATACCATATTCTCACCGTACTCATACCATACCATACGAATTTCTTTCCTATCATACCATACTGTATTATACCTACCAAATCATACATACAATAATATACCATACCATGTCATGCAAACCTAGTCAATATTGAAATGTCATCCATTTCTGACCTATATTTAAAATTTCAAGTATCTAGCTCATCATCAACATTTAATTTGTTTAAACAAATAGGTATTATTTAAACAATTTTACAGACAAGAAACCGAGTGAATATTGCATTGTGATCCGGTTCTGAACTATTTTTAAAATTTCAAGTCAATAGCTCATCATCAAAATTTAATGTGTATTATTACAAAAAGGTATTATTTAAACAATTTTACTGATGAGAAACCGAGTGAATATTGCAATGTGGTCTATCCCCGACTCACGGTTAAAATTTCTAGACTGTAGTTTACCGGGAAGATGAAAAAAGGTAGTTTTATTCTGGGCGTTGACCCACGTAACGGCCGTTTTCGACGCGAAGTTTAGTGTTTTTCCTAAACCTTTGCGCGCTCACTGAACGAACGGCTGGTCGCACAAACATCCAATTGGTCTTAAAAGATTCGTAATTTTTCAGGTCATTCAAAAGTGAACTAAAACTTACACGGTTCAGTCAAATATTTTGAGATATGACATCGTCGAAATTTTAAATTTCGTTTTGAACCCCTTCCCCTTGACCTAGGGTTATGAAAAGTTTCGAGGATCATTGTGGGGCTGGTCCAAACCCAGAAACCAAATTTTGTAATTTTACGAGCTCAACGCTAACTGGGCAAAGTGCCACGGACGGCGTACGGCGGACGGACGGATTTTGGTTTATTATCTTCAATAATGAACCATTGGAATCGCCCAAAGAAAAAATTTTTTTAAGCCCCCCCCCCCCCCCCCCTCAAAATTTGCTGGTTTACGTTTCAAGATACGTAGATTCAGAAAATCGAATAAAAACCAATCCGTCCGTACGCCGTACGCGCCACTTTGCCCATTTAGCGTTGAGTTAAAATTACAACATTTTTTTTATGGGTTTCGACCAACCCCACAATGGTCCTCGAAACTTTTCATAACCCTAGGTCAAGGGGAAGGGGTTCAAAACGAATTTTGAAATTTTGAAAATTTCATATCTCGAAAAATTCATATAGAATGGTATGTTTTTTATTTCATTTTTAGATAGAGTTTGTTCCGTAGAATTTTTTAAGACCATCCGCAGCTTTGTACGACCAGCCGTTCGTTCACAATGTCGGCTCAAAGATTGTGCCTCAACACGATCATGAATCAAAATTTGGAAATCCAACGTACTAGTTGGCTTCCTGCCAGCCGTCTCACGTCATAGACTCGTGCGTCATAGGCTCTGACGTAGGTACTAGTTGGCCTCCTGCCAGCCGTCTGACGTCAAAGGCTCTGACGTACTAGTTGGCCTTCTGCCAGCCGTCTGACCTCATAGGCTCGTGCGTCACAGGCTCTGACGTACTAGTTGGCCTCCTGCGAGCCGTCTGACGTCATAGGCTCTGACGTACTAGTTGGCCTCCTGCCAGTCGTCTGACGTCATAGGCTCGTGCGTCATAGGCTCTGACGTATTAGTTGGCCTTTTGCCAGCCGTCTGACGACATAGGCTCGTGCGTCATAGGCTCTGACGTAGTAGCCAGCCGGTCGCTTGTGTTCTGACGTGATCTGAGGGAAAGGGTGAATCAAGGGAACAAATTTTTCCCGTTGGTGTCTGGACTCGGTCCTGTTTCTTTCGATTATGAGTCGAGTACTTAACCTTGAGACCAGAATTGATTGATTGATTAATAGATTGATTGATAAGATTTTATTGACATAAATGCATAGGTTCCCAACCTGGGGTACGCGGTACGACATTTTGTGGTTTCTGGGTTTGGACCAGCCCCACAATGATCCTCGAAACTTTTCATAACCCTAGGTCA